>CM034151.1:97426321-97483629 GCA_019776745.2 Taxus chinensis
TGTTTGTTTTATTTAAACTTGGCTATTGCTAAAGTAGTTCTCTGAAACACTGGAAATATAGTGCAATTGCAACTCCTCAGTAAAAACTATCCAAGTGACACCGAGACCATTCTTTTGCCTCTGAGCACATAACTATTGATACCAAATGAATTGGTTTGGTTCAAGATACAGGGATGCCAATGTCACATTTTTTCTTGATGGTGTTTGATGTAGCTAGAATAAGTCCTCCATTTGATTTATCCAATTCAGGGGATCTTTACCATCAAATTTGCACATATCGACTTTCAGTATCATGTTCCGTTGTTGCGAACGCTTTTAGGAATAATGGGAAGTGTGATTGTACTTAAAATTGTTTTATGAATATTATTAAATATGTGGATACAAATAGATGAGGGAGTTAGGGAGGGTTCAGAAGGGCCAAGTTGTTGAAGGAATGCTAGATTGCAAATGTTAAAATTGGATCCATTATCAACTAAATCTTGCTTAACCCATATTTTATTGATACAAACTCGAATGTAAAGGGGTGGATCATTATCTACAATAAATTGAGATTAAATTTCATCAACTATAAAGGTAATATGTTCTTTGGTAAAATATAATGTTGTAGTCAATCTATGATACACATACTCAGGAGAAGTGAAAGTATGAAGGTAAGTGTTAGACAAAAAGTTTTTTTTTTTGCACGTACATTTGGGATTGGCCTTACAGAAAATAGGAAGAGAGACACTAATGTTGGTGAAAATGGAAAGATTCAAGGGTATTTAGGGTGATAAGAAAGATGGAGGTAATATGCAAGACTAAGATCTATTCTACGAATACGGATCTGAGTGTTTGATTTCAATTTGGTGCTCACCAAATGATTTGATTTAAATAGAATTAAGAATTTATTTCAGAGTAACTTACTGTAATTAATGATATAAAAATGATAATATACATTAATGGACAAGAAATAAGCATTTAATGATGTAAAATCCTAAGTAAATGAGAGGGGGAGATGACTTAGCTGATTCTGTGCAATCTAGAAATGATATGGACTGAGTAATTGCTAGAATAGGTTGGAAACAACATCATAAAGGCTTGATGAAGATTCATAAGTACATAAATATGAAGGAAAAAATCCACACAAGAGGACAGTAGTGCCCCAGGCGCTAGTGTTCGATTTGAGCTCTAGTTTCCACTTAGATGCATAGGTTCTAAATTTTTCTGGGTTAGAAGGTCTTCGCTCCAATATTTGTTTTGTCACTCTGACTTCGTTGTTTCTGATCACACCTATAACCTACAAAAAATGTCTAACTTACACATGTCCATAAACTACATAAACTCTATTAAAAATGTGGATTTAGACTGACCCCAGTGGTCACCCCGAAGAATGAAATTATGACAGAGTGCTGCACTACATCTCAGAATCCATGTAGTTGTATGTGTATGTGTGTGTAATGATGCCCTAAGTTTCCCTTATGCAAGTTGCACTATGATAGTGGGCTAGATCTAGATTGATCCAAGTATTCAAATGTGTGAGATGGAATAGAATGAACTTCCCCTCATATGTTGTGTATGCAAAATGCTGTAGTCCTTGTCCCTTGTATGGATGTGCTAGGTGGATGTTTTGTAATGTTTTTGTTCCTTTTGATGTAAGCTTAGGTGATAATAGGTAATGCTGAGTAATTGGCCCTTTATTTGAGAGCAATAACTAAGTATATATATGATTCCCCTTATTTGAATTTCATAATTGACAACTAAAAGGTTAACCCAAAGTTTTAAAAGGTGACCTAAAGGTAAAAGAGACCCAAAAGAGAATGAAGAAGCTAAAGAAGTTAAAAATCTCCCAAGAGGAATAAGAGCAAGTCTGTGCTTCTTTCCTAGCTAGGTGCTTCTGTCCTAAATGGGAGCTAGTGTCCGAGGCCATAAAAGATAAATCAGTAAAGTACCAATAGATTTGTAAGATATATAAGGCCAATAAAAGTTCAATAGATAAAATCAAAATGCCCAAAGGGATTTATCAACCACTTTTTTTCTTTCTTAGGAATCATGTGTACATTAGTATGCTTTAGGACCTATAAATGTACCCAAGTGCATATATTTTGTGTCTACAGTTACAGGTTAGAGGTATGGATTAGATATGGGGTTTATACTACATTGTTGATCCTACGAGCATATATATGTTGTGAGGCCACCAGGCTTACCTTGGAGGGCAAGAGAGATGGTGGAGTATGTTTTAGGGTTCATTAGATGGTGGTTTGATTGGATGCGAAATGATGGGGTTGAGTGAGACAAGGTGTAATATGTTGATCGACTACAGAGTTTATCCGTAGATGATGTAGTCTAAAGACATTATGTGAAATACCCTGCATGGCGAAGGATGGATGTGGAGTTAGCATGGCTGAGGAGGATATGATGGGTTTGGGGCTGGAGGGTGGATATGGTAGAGGTAGTTCAATTTTCTAGCGTGCAGAGACAATTTTGGTTTCCGTAACATATTCTTGGTGAGGCGATGATATATTGACGAGATGACTTAGATAGATATTTACCTACACCAGTAGTAGATGAGGTGGGGATATATGAGGAGGAAGGGGAGCTAGAGGTGGTGGAGGGATTCAATGAGTGGTGGACACAACATTGGGTTGTTCATGGAGATAGAGTGGGGCATAGGCAGAGGGTAGAGAGGTAGAGTTGTAGGGTGATTGTGGATAGGAGTTGACACAGTTATAGGAAACTCATGATATATTACAATTTGAGAGATATAGACTGGTGATCAAGTGGGACACTGCTTACCAGGAGTGAGACACACTACAGTGAGAGAGAGACTAAGCATGCTTAGAGGGTGATACTTATCAGCAGTAGCAAGATAGATATCACCAACAGTTGGAGGTGCTACAAGCAAAGTATGGAGAATTCAGGGCAACATCAGAGGCTACTAGGAGTGTAGCTTAGGGATCAGGGCCTAGTGTAGGGAAAGCAGTGGTACCTATAGGTGGAGTGCCAGTGACATGAGGGTAGATGGGGCCTCCTGGTTTTGTGACTGTTGAGCAATATCAAGTATTAATTGAGATGAGATACTATGAAAACTTAGTGATAGAGTGCATACCTGGTGTTCCTCGTTATGTGGATCAAAGAGTGAGTGGGAAGAGATCAACTTGTTAGGATACCTCAGCAAACACTAGGAGTGTCGCACAATCGTAGAGATATTTGAGGCTAGATGGAGGACCTAAAAGAGGCCATGGTGGCGAGTGAGTATCAAATTTTTATTTTATCACATAGTATGTGGGTTTTGTTTATGATTCAAATGTAGATGATTTTTTTATATGATCCCTTTAGAGGTATTGTTTAGAAACATTTGATGATGATGATGATGATGTGTGTGTGTGTGTGTGTGTGTGTGTGTGTGTGTGTGTGTGTGTGTGTGTGTGTGTGTGTGTGTGTGTGTGTGTGTGTGTGTGTGTGTGTGTGGATTCATGGATTACTTATTTATATTGATGTTGATGTTATATATGAGTTTGTTGATAAGATGTTTAATAGTTTAGATGTATATGATATGATGTTAGATGTGTAGATGTTTGATGTTGATATCATGTTTAGATGTGACTCAAAGTGGTTATTTTGATATATATTTCAAAATGTACTTTGATTGTGGTTAAGAATAAATGTAAATTTTTTACTTTTTAGACTAGATTTGATGCATATGTGATCTGATGGTAAATTAAATATGTATGATAGTGCACTTTGAGGCCTTCTAAAAAATGTTAACATATAACCTATAATAATTAGTCATATGTAGGATCTTGGATATAGATGGAAATGAGCTTATATACCTTCTTATAACATGAGAAGGGTAGATGTGTATTTTTTAGGGGGGAGAAGTTTCTCCTTTAATGAATTGTAGGGTTATGCCCCTACTATAATTTTTTGTGCAAACTAATAGATGCGTGAAGTTTACTTTTGATGGGAAAGTTGATCGATGTAGGAAGCTTTCCTAGGATGTTTTTGATATTTGACATTGACACAAAGGTTGATCAATGCAGTAAGCATTTTATAATGATATGGGTAGCCATCCTTCAAGGGAGTGGTTTTTGATTTTGATTTTATTTTTGATTACCATCCTTTGAGGGATTAGTCTACATTTTTTTGATTGAGAGCTATCCTTTGAGGGATCATTTTGTATTTTGATAGTATGATTAATAGTTGTCCTTCAAGGGACCAATCTATATATTTTTGATAGTATGCTTCTAAATGTAAATTTTTGAATTTATTTAAGATGAGGGCATGCCTAGGAGACCATATGAGGAGGGTAAAAGGGTGTTTACAAACTACACATGTGGCCCTTTTAACATATTTTCTGTTGATAGATAAGTGGATGATGGGAGTAATGATTCCTAGGTTCTTGCTAAAGAGCAACTTGTCCATGTTGCAAATGCGATGGACAAATCATTGGTGCTCATATTTAAGGCTTTGATTATAAGGTACTGACAGAGGAACACATGCTTCCAAATTATTACGTTAGTGAATGATAGGTTGGTGGTAGGATAAGATCTTCGACGTGACTAATATCATGAAATTAGATGTGTTAACAATAGAAATTCTGCAAGTGCAAGGAATTTAGAGGTTCCTTTTTAGGTTTACCATCAAGGGAGGCTAAATGGTAGGATTCCAACCCATACTTATGAGTGATGACATATGGACTGATCTAGTTAGGGGTAAAATTTCCATGTTTAATCCTTCCCAGAGTAGAGACATTTTGATTCTCTTTGAGGAAAAAATCACCAATGTTAAAGTCACATTCTTTGACATGTTTTTTGTATGCTCGTTTGATGCGTTCTTGATAGAAATGACGATGTTTAGGTATGTTAGGTAGTGTTCATATGATAGTTCAAGTTGTGCTAGGCATTCTTGATGATAATCCTCATTAGGGAAAAAATCTCTGAGGGACATGTAGAGAGATGTGATTTGAACTACAAGGGGTAGAAATTCCTTAGAGCCATAGACTAAAGAGAATGGTATAACACCTGTAGGAGTGTGGATGCTAGTTTGATAGGGCTAAAGAGAAATTGAAATTTGGAGATGCTGATTTCTTCCTATTTGGTTGACATTTTCATGAGGATTTTATTAAGTTTTTTGTTAGAAGCTTATGCTTTTCCATTTTGTTATGGATAATAAGGGGATGAGAAGCTTAGTTTCATATTGAAAACATCACATAATTTGTTTACTTCATTTTAAAAAAAATATTTCCCAGTGTCAGTGATAAGTTTGCGAGGGATGCCGAAGCAACATAAGATATGTTTTAGATGAAATCAATGATTTTATTTGCTTTAATAGAGACAAGGAGAATAAATTCTACCTATTTAGTGAAATATTCAGTAACGGTGATGATATAGTGATGTCATTGTGATGAACAAGGGTTGATTATACTAATGAGGTCCAAACCCCATTGTGAGAAAGGTCACAAATCCTGAGCAATTTGTAGGTCCTGACTAGGAATATGAGTGAGGTTGGAATGTTGCTAACATTTAATGCATTTTTTGACATATGCACAACAATCTTGATGAAGGATAGGCTAGTAATATCCCATCCTTAGGACGCATTTAGCAACAACCATACTATTGAAGTGTCCACCACATATACCATCGTGGACTTCTTGGATAACTTTGGTACACTCATGGGATTTGAGGCATCGTAGTATGAGGCTCTCAAACCCACATTTATAAAGAACACCACCTACGATGATGTATCAGGTAGTGCATTGAAGAAAATATCATTTAGCATTTTTAGATAGTGATTTAACAAATATAGAAATATGTTAAACCCTAATTACAAAGTCAAAACACAATTAACAAGTAATAAATTACAAATCTGACCTAAGCAATGAGCTAAATAAATATGAAACCCTAGGTGCAAGAGAAGGGATAAAGTACTTAGCTGATTTTATAACGATCCTAAAGATGTGCCGAGCTGGAAAACTGATGGAACAGGAGGACAAATTGCCACAACTGAGCCCCAAAAAATACAAAATTGTCGAAAATGTTGGGACTAGGGTGCATGGACTGGGTTAAGGATGCCTAAGCACTAAAGACCTTTTGTAGGATCCTATGACTACACAGAACCTCATAAAATGATTTTTACAGTGTCGCAAGATGTTCATTGTTGATCTCTCGAAGATCTCCGAAGTCGCATGTAACATGCCAAACAAATGACCACCTACAAAACTACAAAACAAATCAAATATTAAAAAGAAAAATATGCAAATGGGGATTCGTACCGACCTCGATGGTCACATGAAAGAGTGAAATTATGATCCCAGTGTTGCTCTACATTTCATACTCCATGTAGTTCTTATCTAGGAGTCTCTTGTGCAAGATGCATTTGATAACAAGCAATAACTAAATGTAGTAATGTAAATAGATGTGTTGATGTCAAAATGAACTTCCCCTATAATAATTTTATGTAGAAAATGCAATCCCTTATCCCTTGAAAGATAGCTAGATGGATGCTTTGATGCTCTTATAATTACTTTGGATGCAACCTTAGGTGATGATAGTAGATGCTTAGAGATTGGTCCTTTAATTTGATCACATAATATTGTATTTATTTGATTCACTTGTTTAAATTTTGTAATTAACTACTACAAGGTTGACCCATTAGAAATCAAGATGCCCAACAACTAGAAGAGGCTCAAAAGTGGAAAGTAAGATACAAAGAGGTTGGGGGATCTTAGAGGGGATGAGGGCACTTGGGCAGTGGCATCCTGGCTAGTTGTCAGTGTCCAGACTAAGATAAATTGAATTAACGAAGGTTAGAATGGGTAGTGGGGTGTTTAAGACCAAGAAGGAAATAAAAAGAAAGCAAAGAGGCCAAAAAGAATGGTCAATAAATACTTTTATCTCTTAGGAATCAGATGCATGCAAGTATGTGATTAGAACCTAGAAATGTACCCAAGTGCATGATTTAGTGCCTACATTTTCCCCCACTTTATGTTGTTGAGCGAATGCTCAGTAATATAAAGTAGATAAGAGATGTATACTTGATAACCATGTATATCAATGGCGAAATAATTCCGAGGAGACAAGAAAAACATGAAGTGATAACAAATGAAGCATGGAATTTAAGGAAGAGGAAGTGACCCTAGGGGTGGAGCGTATGTGATGTGTCATGTTGTACCTATTGTCATTGTTGTGCCTGATATGTTTGATGATGTGACTACTACTTTCCATAAGGATGTACATGTAAAGAGAAGATCTAAAGAGTAGTCAAATATGTGTATATGTAAAATTCAATCCAAGTATGTAAAAATTGTGTAAAAAGTATTTAAAATGAGAAAAAGGAACATGTGCACCTGATCAATGATGAGTGAAAAAGATAGAAAAGATCATGAAAGATGATGTAGAAGAATGATTTTTTTGGGTGATCTCATGCGAAGTGCGAGTTTTTGGGTGATCTCATGTCACATTAGAAGAAGTATTGGGGAGAAAGGTCTAGTGTTATTTTCCAACCCTGAATACTTGCTGACGATTTATACACCACCATAGATGGTGTGGTCCTACTTTGTTCCAGTTTAATCCAACACAAATAGAAAAAGGAGATAGAATGCATTTTGATTGGTTGAGGATTTTTCCTGTTATGTGAAAATCATTTTGTAAACTGCTAAAAAATGTGCCAATATGAGAAAATAGTTGTAACTACCCTTGTTCATAGGCACCTAAGAAGGGTTAGGGGAACCCAGGCGATCATGTTTGTATTTAGGCATTAGCGTCTATGCTGTGATATGGACCCAAGTCAGATTCTGATTCCTTTTTGTAACTGAAGACTGTGTTGTTCCTATGAGTTCATACCTAAATTGTGACTGTGTACTTTTGAATGGGGTGACTGATTCACCCAATGTATGCCCCCTCATTTGGGGTGCATGCGATGTCTCTAGAAGGATGCAACTAAAAGGAGAGGAAAAAACACTGATCTGAAACTGATAACCTATAGGGAGAGGGAATGTGTTTGGCAAAAACCAAGGCACATGCAAAAAAAGTGGCTAGAAAAAATGTGTTAGTGCAAACAATAAAAATACGCATATAGAAGACAAAGTATAATCTAGAAAGAAAGAAGACAATGTATACAACAAAAATTAGATTTCAAACGTGGGACATCGCTCAAAATGTCACAAGAAAATCAGGGCTAGAGTGGAAAAAGCCATACAGTGTGCACACAAGACAAAACACATAACCTACAAGTAATGGCATACAATGGAAAATAATGAAAAAAAGTAGCAAAAAACCATGGTAGAAATAGTTCCTACAAAGAAAATGTTACACATGAAACACCCGTTATCATGTTAGAAAGATAAAATGTATGTCAAAACATGTATGATCCAATATATAGTGTGCTAGTATGAATATGAAATAGTATAAAATGAAAAAATAAAACCTGTAATGTGTACAAAAGTATATGCCCCTAGGATCTGATGTGGGACTAGTAAGAGGTATAGTGTCAAACATCCATGTTGCATGTAAATATCATTTAGAGTCTGCATTCACAACTAGGAGGCAAGTGAATGTGCATGTGTATATAGAAAAGATAATGACATTCAAAGTATCTAACTAACATAGTAAGAAAAGTGTACATGTAAGTATAAGTAAGCAAAAATAAGTGCAACTAAGATATGTAATATGCTGTGAGTTAGAATGGAATGGAATGAAAAGTAAATTTGGCAGGAGAAACATTCCCCCGAGTGGATGTGGATGAGCATGAGTGAAATGAGGTTCATTTATAAAAGACCCCTCAGTAGTCAAGAATGAACCATAAAAATAGAGTATGTCATCAAGAAATGGTTTGAATTGTGCGCTAGAAAGATATGATTGACAAAACCTAGAGTGTAGAGAGTGAGTGAGTGTGGCGAGGTTCAATTCAAATTTAGACCCTCAACAGTCGAGTATGAACTATGGAACTAGAGTGTGTCATCGGGAAGCGTGTTGTGTGAGAATGTGCTACTAGAAATATGTGTCATGAATGCACCTAGTGTATAAATGTGTAGTGTCTGAGGTTCATGTATGTAGTATTCCATCAACAGTCAAGTGTGAACCATAGCATAAGAGTGCATCATCGGGTAATGACAATACAAGTGTATCAAGATGTGTAAGATGCATGCAAAAGACTAGATGTGAAGTGTAGAGTGGACAAGTAGAAATGTGAGACACCTGATAATTCTAGAAGGGTGAAAATAAGCATGATTCCCCCCAAGTGTATGAGTATGATGAAATCTATCCTGATAAAAGTGAAGGGAAAGGGTCCTCCACCTGATGCATGAGGAGATAAAGATGTGTGACCATGCTCTTAAAGGCAGTGAGGTAATGATACTGGTGATGATACATACAATGGAATCTGAGGTGGTGAACACCTATATGGAGATGAAGGTGAACGTGAAGGGTGAGATGACGTGGACCTAGATGAAGGAGAGTCGATCAAATGATGTGCATCTAGATGAAGGAGTCCACCAAGGTGATGTGCACCTAGATGGAGAAATAAAGAGGTGATGTGCACCTAGATGGAAGGAGTCCATCTGATTAGTGGACCTAGGCTGATGAGATGGACTAATAGACTAATGAAGCCAAGTAGGACGTGCATGAGTAAGAGAGATAGGAGGAGATTTTGATTTAGATTTTAGAGGTCTAGGGGACCTAGATGCTCTAGTGAGTGTAATGGCCACCTCAAGAGGAGGCTGAGGCCATGGTGTGCATGGTGGGACTCCATTGATAATGATGACTTGCTTGTTATGAATGAATTTCAGACTTAGGTGGTTCATGGAAATGATTTCTTGAGTGGCGAGGAGCCAAGGAAGACCTAAGAGCATGTCACAACCTTTGATGCTAGGTGCCAAAAGGAAAGGCACAAGCATGGTGAGAGGACCAACTGTAACTGGAAGCTTGACATAACCATAAGATCCAAAGAATTGGATAAGAAATATGTGATAATTGATAGTTGATTGCGACAAGAAGTGTAATAGATGATGCCCTTATGTGAAACAATGGATCAACCATAATGTTATTGACAATATGTGGCCCGATAAAAACATTGATATGTAATGTGTTAAAGGAGAATGTAGCGTGATAGTTGTGATTTGAGAATGCAATGATTGGTGGAGATGCATCTGCATGAGCAACTAGAAAATCAAGAGCCCTCCGATGAAGGAGGAGACACTACATGATATGTATGATTGAATGAAGAGTCAACCACTTTTTTTTTATGTTTAGGAAGAGGATTTTTAAATATCTTGAGATTATGATTTTCATTGACTATGTAGATGTTGTAGGCTCATAGGAAGCTCAATTGCATTATTATCAATAAGGTCTTGAATAAGATGTTAAAGTTTAAAACATCGATATGTAGAATTCCCAATTCATTGATGATAGTTGCATCTAATTTTGTTTGTAATTATGACCTTTAGGATGAGATGGGTCCAGATTGAGTGGAGGAGGAAGAATAATAAGATTTCTCTCAATGAGTTGTGGTAATAGAATATGTGGAGCACAAGGTAATTTAGTAAACGTACACTTAGGATGCTATCATTGAAGTTTTTCAGGATTAGAGACAACATTTGATAGTAGATTTAGCTTCAGTAGGTTTAGTATATGGCTTGAAAGTGGATTCACTTTGAAATCAAGTAGAAGATGAATCCTATCCTCATGATACTTAAGATTTCCCATAGATAATAGTTTACTTTCACATAGCTTAAGAGTATGACATAAATGATCAAATGAAGGAGATGTCTAAAAGATAACACTCTCCTGTAGATGTGTTAATGGAATTTGGATAAATAGATCTTGAAATTCAGAATCCACGAGTAAATTAGACATCTTAGCTAAGTTTTTCTTGTTTCATAAGACATAATCAACTAGATGCTCATTATATCCTTGTTTAATTTGGGCTAGTTGAGCATATGATATCTTAGAGCTGATATTGATAGAGAAATGAGAAATAAAGTCATAAGCCAAATGTGTAAAATATGTTACTAAGTGGATAGGTAGATCATAGAACCAACACATTGCATAATCTTGAAGACTTTGAGGAAAGAGATTTTCTAGTAAAGTGTGATCATCCGCATAATCTAGACATGACACATGAAACGCTTGGAAATTATCTTAAGGGTCATCATGGCCTTTAAAAATGGGTAACTTAGGAGTGATGAAATTTAGAGGAAGTGCATAAGTGGAAATGGTGGGTGCAAAAGGAGTATGAAGTAGTAATGTGAAATCTAGAGATGAAGATGCATGATAAGTAGCCTATTGTAATTAACGGATTTGAACTTAGAGATCCTAATACAGAGAGGCTAAATATTGAGTGTCAGTGGAATATAATTCTCATGTGTGAGAAACAAGAGGTGGAGTGAACGTGGTTGGTGGGAGTAGGGATAGAAATGAACAATAGAATAGGTACGAAAGAATGGAAGCAAGCGGTTAGAAGAAATAGGCATGGAAGTGGGGATGGATGTAGGAACATTAAGCTCCGTAAGATTGGTGGGCTTGTCATGAGTAGCAAATAAAAGTAGATCTAGATCATGAGGATGTTAAGAAATATGATCATTGAGATATTGAAGGTGGGCTTCAGTAAAATTTTTAGAAGATAAAGCCATGATAAAAAGATGAAAAAATACCTAGAAACAAGGTTGGGTTTGAGCGATGGGTTCACCAAATGATTTAACAAATATATAAATATGCTAGACCCTAATTATAGAGTCATAACATAATAGATAAACAATAAAGTATAGATATGACCTAAGAAATAAGCTAAAGAAATATGAAACCCTAGGTGCAAGAGAAGGGATAAAGTACTTAGCTGATTTCAAAATGATCCCAATGATGTGCCAAGTTAGAAAAATTATGGAACAGGAGGACAAAATGTTGTAACCGAGCCCAAAAAATGCAATTGTTTTTCAAAATAATGGGACTAGGGTTCCTATATTGTATTAGGGGTACCTAGGCACCAAAGATCTTGTGTAAGCGCTAATGAGTACGCAAAAGCTAAGAAAATGATTTTTATAGTGTCGCAAGATGTTCACTAATGTTTTCTATTGGTCGCTAGTAGGTCACTAAAAGATAGTCGAAGTAGCCTGTAACTTGCAAAAAAAATTACCACATGCAAAACCCCAAAACACATCAAATATTAAAAAGAAAAATATGCAAATGGGGAGTCAGACTAACTATGGTGGTCACCTGATAGAGTGAACTTATGATCTGGGAGCTACACTACATTTTAGACTACATTTCGTTCTTTTGTGTGTGTGTGTGTGTGTAAGAATCATGCCCTAGGAGGATCTTGTGCAAGATGCATTTGATAACGAACAATAACTAGATGTAGAAATGTAAATAGATGTGTGGATGTCAAAATGAATTCCCCTCCTATGAAGTGTATGTAGAAAATGTAGTCCCTTGTCCCTTGAATGATAGCTAGATGGATGCTTTGATGCTCTTATAATGCCTTTGGATGCAACCTTAGGTGATAATAATAGATTCTTAGAGCTTGGTCCTTTATTATGATCACATAACATTGTATTTATATGATTCCCTTGTTTGAATTTCATAATTAACCACTAAAAGGCCAACCCATAAGAAATAAAGATTCCCAACAACTAGAAGGGACCCAAAAGAGGCGATGTAAGATACAAATAGGTCAGGGGGCAACCATAGGGGATGGGGGCACATGCACGGTTTTGACATCCTAGATGGGCACTGGCGTCCTGGATGGGGTGTCCTAGATGGGGGCTAGTTCTAGACTCCAGATAAATTGAAGTGATCGAAGGTTAGACTAGGCAGTGGGGTGTGTAAGACCAAGAAGGAAACTAAGAAAGAAAGAAAAGAGGCCAAAAACATTGGTCAATTTGTACTTTTATCATTTAGGATTCATATGAATGCAAGTATGTGATTATGACCTAGAAATATACCCAAGTACGTGATTTAGTGTACCAGAGGTATGTTTGATTGTCTTAGATAAGATTAATATAGGGGAGTTTGTTGGTGTGATATGGTTGATCAAGTCTATGCACAAAAATGAACAATTTGGAATCATTAGTTGATAGTGGAATTAGTGAGGCTAGCGAAGCCATGGTATCCAAAAATTTATTAGAAGATCGTGGGACTGTTTTCATGGTGTATTGATTCAAGGCTTCTAAGAGGAATTTAACAATGTATTTATATTTTTGTAAAGTTACATTTTTGCATTGATAAATTCCTTTGATTTGGTTGATGATGAGTTAAGAGTCTCCATAAATTTCCAAGATTTAGACACAAAACATGAATGATGTTTAGAGACCCATGATGAGAGCTTCGTATTTGGCCATGTTATTAGTGAATTTAAAGTTTAATTGAAAGGATAGAGGGATATGAGTCCTTCATGGAGGTATGATGATGATGTTGGCACCTCCCCCTACTAACACTTAGATCCATCAAAGAAAAGTGTCATTCTAATAGGAGTATACTATTAATCAATGGTGTTGATGGATTCATCAGGAAATTATTCATGAGGTAGTTGATTGTCAGAAAGGGGAGATTCTGTAAGTTGATCAGTCATGGCTTGCTCCTTGATGGATTTTTGTGATATGAATTCTAGATCACACTTATTCATGAGCAAGAGGCATTGAGTGATACGGTCACTATGGTATGGTTTTGAATGCATGGATTTGAGATGATTGAAGCTGGTGACAATGTACATTTTATGATTAAGTAGATAATGAAGAATTTTGGAAGTCATGAAGTACAAGACACAACAAAAATTTTCTGCTTGGGTTTTGTAGTCATGGAGTGGGAAGCTTATGTAGTATACAACATGTTCTCTACCTTGTTCATCTTAATGAGAAAGCATGACACCTAAGGCATGATCAGTAACAAATATGTATAGGTAAAACGACTCTCCCTCACTTAGAGGTATGAGCATAAATGGTGATAGAAGGTATTGTTTGAGGTATTCGAAGGCCTTTTGACAATTTTGATCCCATTTTAAATTGACATATTTTCGAAGGAGATGGTGAAAAGGTTAGAAGTGATTTGAAATTTGCGAGATGAAATTAAATATTGATTGAATTCTACCTTGAAGACTACAGAGTTTTCTAAAGCTTAGAAGGGGGAGGCATTTCGATGATGGCTTTTATTTTGGAAGGGTCCACTTTAATGCCCTTGATAGAAATGATGAACCCTAAAATCTTACCATTGAGGACACCGAATACAAACTTAGTGGGATTAAGGCAGAGGAAGTATTGGATAAGAAAATAAAAAATTATGTCAAGGAAGGAAAGATGATCTTTGCATTGTTTAGATTTTCCTAAGAGATCGTCAACATAGTCTTGCATAGTCTTATGAATAAGATCATGGAAGATATATGTCATAGCCTGTTGATAGGTGGCCCCTGCATTTTTAAGATTGAAGGGCATGATGCGGTAACAGAAAATCCCCCAAGGAGTAATGAAGGATGTTTTATATTGATCGTCAGTTGCGATAAGGATTTGATTATAGCTAGAGAATCCATCCATAAGAGATAACATATCATGGCCAACAGTGAGGTCAACAAGCTGATCGATGTTTGGGAGAGGGAATTCATCCTTAGGGCAGGTGAGATTGAGGTCTTGGAAGCCTTTGCATATGTATAATTTTCTAGAGGCTTTGGTCATGGGTACGATATTAGACACCCATTGTAGATAATCGATGGGTAATAAGAATTTAGTAGAACAAAGACATAATTCTTCGTTGATGAGGAGGGCTACATGAGGGTGCATCCTACATACTTATTGTTTAACAGGTTTAGCATTAGGGATTGTGACAATGTTATGGACGATGACGCTAGGGTTGATACATGACATGTCACTATGTGACAATGTGAAGGCTTGGTTGTGTTTTGAAAGGAAAATGGTAAAGTCCTTCAATTATTTTGAATCTAAGAATTGACTAACCTTAACGATGTGAGGGTATTTCTAAGTCCCTATGTTGATGTTGATGGTTGATTCGTTAAGGAGTGTAGATGTGTCTATTGGTAAAGTATTATGAAGGTAATGATCCTCTGCGCCCATATAAGATAAAATGGATTGATCATCGTGACATTGAATAATATTGATGGTAGGAGAATCTTCATCCACCATTTCAAGTAGTATTAGTGGAATGGTTTTACTATCGTCATTAATTTGATAAGTAAGTGGTCTTAAGGTATTTGAGTTGATTTAAAAAATTCATATGGGATAGAGACGGTTTTGTTGGTGTGAATAGCATGGTCTATTAAAGGGGTTGACTCTGGTTCCATTAAGGGCCCAGATGTGGTGTTTATGAAGGTATATAAGGAAATATTGTTTATACCTAACCTATTGAACCTTGTTGTATTGGTGTTGTCATTGATGTCATATGGAATTGATGACAAGGGCATGGTCGTGTTACTCTTGTGTTTGAAGTCCTCTTGTGGTTTAGGTTTGAAGGTATTTTGAAGAGTCTTATTACATTCATATGGTCTTATTGCATGGAATTTTTCTAGAGTGTGTATCAGAGGTGTGTAAAGGCTCCATAGGTTTGGTGATAGTATGTTTGATAGGTATACATGTTTTTTATGGCTCCAAGATGATGAGTTGAGCCTGAGATAGGTTGGTTTGCTCCAAAAGTTGATTGTCCTATGTTATCCCAAGCTAGTTTTCAAGCAAACAAGGTATGTGATGATAAATCAAGGTATGAAGATTCTATTGTGTATGAGAATTATATGAGCATATATTATGTTTGCATGACTTCACAAGTGTCTAAGGAGGCATTTTTAGCACTTATATATGTTTCTATAGAAAGTTTCCTCAAAACTAAAGACCAAATTCTGCCAATGGTGTTGGAAGTTCTAAGGTTAATTTTGACAAAGTGGCCATTGGAGATCATGGAGGAGGTAGCCATGAAGGTGTGGAAAATTTTTGAGGACCAAATAATGAGTTTTGTGCAAGATATTAAAGTTTTAGTAAAATCGAGATAAGAAAGGTGTGCCAAAACAATGCCTTGGATTCTTAGCATCTGATCTAAATTGACAAGCATTCTTCAGATAAATCATAATATACCTTTTTGAAGAGCATAGAGAGATAAATATTTTGTAAAAATTCTGAAGTCAAAAGGATGAAGGACAAGAAAGTTCTCTCTATTTTTCTAACATTGTCTAAAACCCTCCCAAACCCTAGGTCTGAAGCGATTGAAAAGAAATGATTTTGTTGACCTTCAAATCACTTGTGTAAGTAATGAAAATCACTCATGGCTATAGATAAGTCCTCCTAGTCCAGTTTTTTGGTACTTTTTTTCTGTTAGAGTAGGTATTTAACTTAACTCATGTTCACCTAAGTACTTTATTTACCTTTATTGTATTTATCCTCACCCACTTATGTGTGTGGATATTTCTTTTATCTTATTTAGATATTAGGAGATATTATCTAGTTGTTAGGTATAGTTCTGATCTATGGTATTGACTAGTTCTTTCCTTGATCTATGGTATTGACTAGATCCTTGATGTCTAGTTCTCTCCTAAATCTATGGTCTTGACTAGTTTTTTGATGACTAGTTATTTCCTTGATTTATGGCTTGATCTATGACCCTGACTAGTTCTTAGATTGTTATTCCTTGCCTATTTAAGCAAGGCCCATTCTCAATGTATTTATTTGAGTTCCATAATAATATATGATATTGTTTCTCATTTGTTTGCAAAGGTTTTATGTAAAGTTATTCTGGTGAATTAATTTCATCTTATTGATCGTGGTGTTTGATTAACATCTGTGTTCTTGGCTTGGTACAATCTAGTTATTGTTCCTTTCATGGTATCAGAGTAGGAGATTGTTGTTGACATCCGTCTGTAAGTTTTATTTTGCAAATAAATTATTTATGTATTCATATATTTGGGATTTGGTCGTATTTTTTTTATGGAAAAAAGAGGCTTCAATTGGATCTGGAAGGCGTGAAAACCCTAATATCGACTGTAAACTCGGTCATTTCTGTAGACAGTCATTTTTTGTAGTTATAGAGAAGCACACTGGATCACCTCAGGATTTGTGCCCACTAGAAAAGGGGTCCATGGATGTTGATCCATGGATGGTGTACACATTTTTTGCTATTTCAGGCAAATCCGTAGGTTGCTATTTTTGGCAATAAAGGTCACTGTCTACACAGTCTAGAAATAGCTTGAAAACACGCGACACACCCCAAAATAGTATGGTCATATGAGGGCTTAAAGTTTGTGATTCCTACTAGTAGGTGCTTAACTTCAGCCCCCTTTAATTTTATTTGTGTGGTGAAGGCAACAACAATTTATTTTGTTTCAGTGGCAACTAAAATAAATAATAGAGCAAAATATTAAAAAGCTTGTATCTTTTGACCGGTAACCTCGGTTTTGAGTGCTATTTTTTACAAAAGTGCTTGTTTTTTTCATGCTCTTTCCATTGGAGTTATTTATTTTGTGACTTGCACTATAATTATAAAGTGCCAAATATGGAGGAGTGTTGTAATCAATTGTGGATGCAATTTCGGCTGAGCCTGATGTCCTAAATTTTTGGGAGTTGCAGTTTGTACCTATCATGGATTCTGAGAATGATATGCTTTTCTCTAAAGTATGTGGACTTCAAGAGGATATTATAAAATTTGTGGAAGAAAATAGATCACTCAAGAAAAAAAATTATCTTCTACAATCACTCATTCATGATAAGGATACAATAATACACTCCCTGCAGAACAAACTTGCTAGCCTACAGCATCACCATCATATTGTGGACAACCAAATCCATGCTGCTAGTCAACTTGTAGTTGTTGCTCTTGTACTCACTGACATTGATAGGCCAGTCTTTGAGCCTGAACCTACTTTTCATGCTTCTAAACCTGTGACGCTTGTTACTGCATGATCTTCCACATCTATGCCTATTACAGTACCACATGTTGTGTATCCTACTTCTACTCAGTTGCATGGCTTTTTTAGGAAGCATACCACTACATTCAGTTCTCGCATGCTCCGTTCTATGGGTCTCACTAGCGGAGTCATTGGTATACATTCATAGGGTATTATTTCCTCTATTCCACATGTGAAGTGGAATTCTTATCATGACATTGGTTTTTTGAGCAGATACTTCATTGGGATCACACATTGACAGAGCTCCTTTTTTGTTTTCTCAACTCTTTCTGAGGATCCTGAGCAACACATGAGTTCTACATCTTCACTCAGGCTTGAGAAACCTGAGATTTCAATTATCAAACATGATCAACCTGACACACATTCTTATGTTCTTTTGCATGCACCCATTGTGCATTTTACACCAAGTCATATGCAGGCATCTTCTTCATCTATTTGTGTTGATTTGGGGTGGATATCTGATCACTCGTGGCAGTGAAATAGGAATTCGTTGAGAGGACTCTACAGGCGTGGCTCCTCCACCATTCGGCCTCTTGCTCCACTTATTATAATGCTCCTTGTTTTGAGCATTATTCTTTAGCAGGTGTAGTGTATCTCTCTTGTTTGTTGAGAGATTTTGTATATGTATTTTCGATACTTTTGGCATGTTGACAGTCTCTCTTGTGGGGGAGCTATTCTGGCAGAGCCCAATGTTAGTTTGTCAGTGTTCGAGTAGTTGTTTTGACAACTCATATAGATTTGTAGCGTCACTCCACCCATTCAACAGTATGGGAGGGTATGGTGTTGATCCTGCTTCTTCGGGTTTTGTGTCTTTTCCTTGTTACCTTGGCTTTTCTTGGATTGTGACACTCTGGATTTTGTGTCCTTACCTTGTTGCTTTGGTTTTTGTTCTTGGATCGTGGCACACCTATTTGTAGCAGTTGATCAAATTATGTTTGGTGTTTTTTTTGCACTTTCGACATCACTTCGTTGATAGTCTCCTTGTATGGAGCTATTTTGGTGAAACCCAGTGTCAGTTGTTTTTGAGTTTTGTGATTGAGTAGTGGATTCAGACCATAGTGCACACCAAACTTCTTCAGCATTGTACAATTTTTTTGAGCCGAGCTTCTTGGGATGCCTTGGAGCGGGTCTTTACTCTCTTTACTTTGTTGTTACTAGTTTTGGGTACCTTGCGGTGTCCCTTTTTTCCCCATATATTATACATGAGTACCTCATTAGGCCTAGTTGCAGTGACTCATACTGTGGACATGCCACTTCTATTTTAGCCCCTAGATTCACTTGAAGGGGGTGTTAGAGTAGGTATTTACCTTAGCTCATGTTCACCTAAGTACTTTATTTACCTTTATTGTATTTATCCTCACCCACTTATGTGTGTGGATATTTCTTTTATATTATTTAGATATTAGGAGATATTATCTAGTTGTTAGGTATAGTTCTTTCCTTGATCTATTGTATTGACTAGATCCTTGATGTCTAGTTCTCTCCTAAATCTATGGTCTTGACTAGTTCTTTGATGACTAGTTATTTCCTTGATTTATGGCTTGATCTACGACCTTGACTGGTTCTTAGATTGTTATTCCTTGCCTATTTAAGCGAGACCCATCCTCAATGTATTGCATTGAGTTCCATAATAATATATGATATTGTTCCTCATTTGTTTGCAAAGGTTTTATGTAAAGTTATTCTGGCGAATTACTTTCATCTTATTGATCGTGGTGTTTGATTAGCATCTGTGTTCTTGGCTTGGTACGATCTGGTTATGGTTCCTTTCATTTCCTTAATGTTCATATTTTATATATCGATGTAAGGTGGATGTGATATAATGTATGGCACGTATCTAAGGTCATTGTAGCACCATATTGTATTGAAAATCTCCTTCCAGAAGATAGAAGAGTTCGTGAAGGAATTTAACACCCACTATGATGGGAAGAATAGTCATTCCTAAAGTAGGGACAATGGTGTCATCAAAGGCACACAATAATACACGCGACTGAGTGATGATAATATTGGGTAGATGAAGCTGATTGAAAGCATGATATGCTATGATATTATTGCTAGTTCCATTTTCAATCATGAATCTCTTAACGATAGTACCATTGATTTGGGTGGTGATAAAGAGTGGGAGATCATGATCTTTGGGTTATATTGATGGAATATCTGAATCACCAAAAGCGGTAGTGATAGAAATTTTGAGGGTGCCAACCAGGTTTGTGAATGGATAAGGATCACTTGATGGTATTAATATGGATTGAGGGGCTTCAATCATGACTTGTCAATATCGGGGCGAGGTTTGGACAAACTCGTAAAGGGAAATCTTCATGGGCACTTGATGGAGTTGTTTGATGATGGTATTTTGAAATAATGTGCTGGATGGGGTGTGTGGAGTGACAAGGATACATACATTTTATTTAGAAGAGGGTGGAGGATTAGGTGATTTAGGTATAGACACTAAAATTAGGTCACACTCCCCCTTTGTCCCTCGACATATAAGCACTCTTTATTACATTTACCTAGCCATGACCCCCTTCACCTCACTAATATTAATTTAATTAAATTAATTCTTTATCATCACTATATTTATTATATAAATATCTTATTTAAATAATATCCCCATGTACAGTTCACTTAGACACCTCACCAAGCCAACTCAACCTAAGACCTATTCTTAGTAAGTTGCCATAACTAACTAAGACTTACCCAAACCCTAAAAATCAACACCTACATTCCCTCTAACCACATCCACGAATGCGCACAAGAATCTCCCAGTCTAATCCATGGGATAATGACATGAGATCCAAGGAAATCAAGAGGATCTCCCTAGTTTAGTAAACCTAGGAAATCCTGCCTTGACCGACACCGGTTACCCCTAACCATCGCCAGTTAAGTCGGACCACCATCGGTTACCCTTTTAACCCCTAAACTACCTTATTTTCAAGGTTAGAAAACATTGGGAGAAGGTTGATGAGAAAGAACACATCTCAGAGAGATGACACATATTCAAAGAGCCAATTCCAGTGAAAACTCACATCCAAGAAAGGAGATTGAGCATCTTCTCCTGCATAGCCATCCCAACCACGATTTGAGCTATCCAAGCAAAGAGGAGTGTACATGCAACCAATGCAGAAGATTTTCTTCAGTTGCTGATCACTTGCAACCTTCAAACCCATCATCAGCACCTCCATCCCTCATGCACAGGCCTTCTGAAATGGAATCCAAGTAAGTACAACATCATACTTTCCTAGTTATTTCATTTCCTCATCATTTTATCATCCATTGTTTACCTTTCCCCCTATTTACCTTATCCACATTTTCACCTTCATATACCTATTTAAACCTAGAAAATCCTACTCCAGTCACCCAATACATCATCCTGACCGAAAAAAGTCCGTTGTGTAATTACAAAGGAGACCCCAACTTATTTTATGACATTTCAAGATCTCACAGTAACCGGCACCGATTATACCTAACTGCCGTCGGTCACCCCTAACCGACACCGGTCTCTGTGTTTGCCCACACAGCCCTGAATAGAGACCTATCCACCTAATTTTATCTCACCCTCACTCACTTGTGATCTACCCAAGTCCTTTATCAGTCCTGCAGAGACCCAAAACTAATCATTCAACCTTTGGATTCTATTCTAGCTTAGCCTGTTAGATTAGATCTATTTCTTATTGTGTTTTTAAGTGAGATACCTAAATCATTTTTAAAGTAATAATAGGATTTACTTTGTTTACAGCATTGAATTGTTTAAAACATTGGACTAACAACCATCTAGGAAGTATCATACTTCCCGGATCTAGCTTACGCTAGGTAGTTCATTGCCCATATTGTTTAATTCCTTCTGGTGGTCTTGTTTTCATTATAGGTAGTTCGTCTTAGCCAAAGGGAAGCTCTCACAATCAGCTGTGGATTCAGAAGTCATACGCATAACAACCCATCAACCGACAATTGAACAGGTATTCCTACTATGCCCGTTACCCTATCTTTTTCGTCAACACTTCAAAGAAACAATCTAAGAAAAAGGTGAAACATTTTGGCACGCCTGGTGGGACACATCCGGGGTTCCTTGCATTTCATTCATTCCTAGGAAAAAATTGTGTGTTTTTTTCCCTTCTAAAAAGCATACACACTAATTTTCTTCCCTGGTAATCCACCTCTTCTTTCTATTTGCTCTAAAGGAAACTCTTCTTTTGGTGTAATTAAAAAGAATCATTTCTTCATTTTTTTGCATTGTAGTGAAAGAGCATCCCTTTTCCTCTTCATTTTATTGTGTCATCCAATTCCATATTTTTGATTTGGGTTTAAAAACAAGTGCATTCCATTCTGATTTATTGCATTATCTCACATTAATGAGGGAACCTATATGCTAAATCATGACCAGCTTTAGTGTACAAATGAATCGTAGAAATACTTCTATCCTTCTCTTCTTTCTCTGAGTCTTACCAAACCCACAAACACCCAAAACTTCAAAATAACATACATGTCTTAAACACATCTACCTAGAAGAAGCTGTAATTATCACACGATCATGGCACAGTTGGCACGCCACTCCTTATACTACATACTCTGTCGAGTCATACTTCAGAGTGAAGCCCACCCCCACCATAATATACTTGAAACCTCACCTTTTAGATCTCCTTATTTGTAGGAAACCATCCTCACCAAAAAATCTATTTCACAACTCATGTGTCAGTCCCTAAATAGCATAAGCTAAACAAACATAATAGAAAAGGCACTCCTAGGATCACATTTTCTTAGTGTTTTTTCTCTTGGCTTGCGTTTTGAGGTGAGAGATCATGTTTTTCACTTTTTGTTGTTGTGTTCATCCTCTTCCTTGCACGCTCCTCATCCTAAGCTGGTGTATTCTGACTTCACTATGTTCCTGGGCCAGATCATCATCATTACCAGAATTCTGGGTCGTTCTACATCAGATTTAATTCACAACCATTTTCTTTCATCATTGTTCTTTCACAGGAAAACCGCCATCGGTTACCTCTTTCGCCAATCGTTATACCCACCGACATCAGTTCCAGGTCCTTTGTCTCTTTTCTAACCCTCCTCAAAGGAAATTTTATTCATCTTTCTTTCCAATATTCACATTTGCTTTCACTGTCATTATTGTCCATTGACGATTTTAAACATCTTCAGATCGGCATACCTGTCAGATTTTACCTTCTGCCCGTTTGTTAGCTCAATTGTTCATTTCTATAGTGGACCACAACGGTTACCCTTGACCGGCGTCATTTTTTCCCTAACCGACATCGGTTTAGGCCTGTTCACATCCCAACCACCATTTATTACTTCCATTACTCTCATCCATTTTTATCACCATATTCACATGTTCCTGTTATTCTCTGTATCATTTACAGAGAAGCTGCCCTATCTGATCAGTACTGGTTCACATGGTGCTGACCAGAAGAGAAACAAGCGCCCGCATATTCCATGTCAGTTTCCATCCACTTCCACCTAGTCCTTCACCACCTTATATTTTATCACCAACCATGGATCCCATCTAGCCTACTACTATCACTACCGGAGATGAGGAGTTCGCATGACTCCTTGACCAGAACCTTGCTGCCTTGCACTTTTACCTTTCACACTCATCCACTCGAGATGCCTCGGGTCAGTTGATATATGGCATGCCTATATCTATCCCCCTGAATCTTGCACCCACTTCCACATTGGTGCCATCGGGCTCCATGCTACTCACATCCACCTTACCCATGGTCATTTTGTAGTTAGGTTCTATACCCACTATGACTGCCACGTATGTTACCTCTGTGGCACCCCTTACATCCACCATACCCTCGATGACTACCCCAAACACAACCTCATCCACCCCTAATGTCTCATACATACTGGTAGCTACATTCCCACCTCCAGTGTCAGTGACCCCTACCCCATTATAGAACATTGTTCTTTCTATTCCATAATCATTAGCCCCTATTGCCACTAGGGTTACCATGACCCTTCCACCCCCATATACATACTACCAATAACCTCCTGTTTCATCTATTGTTCATTCTAGGTACGTACCTCCCATTTCACTGCCTTCTTCTCCACCACCCTACATGGCAGCCCCATACACTGGAGTGTCACCCTTGTTATATGCCCAAAACCAACGTCCTCATGCTACAGGAGGTATCCAATCATAACAACCCACCAATGACCTAATTAAATTGATGTTGGACAAGATGCATACATTGGAGGCATTGGTTTCTGGGTCCCTTAACACTCTCACCTATGACGAGATTTGCAACGAGCCTATTCACCCATCCATTCCTATCCATTCATACCATGTGCATTGGGAAATGCCTAAATTCAATCGTTTCAATAGCAAAGAAGACCCAAAACAACATTTGCGGTCATTCAAACACAGGTGTTATCTGATCACTCATGATGATGCTTTGATTTTGAGAACCTTTCCCATGTCCCTCACTGGACCTACATTATATTGGTATAGTGGGTTACCTAAACACTCTATATTCTCATTCAATTAGGTAGCCCAAGGCTTCTTGGATCATTTCTCTATCAATATCGTCAAGAAGGTTACCATGACCGATCTATATCCCACACGTTAGTATGAGGAAAAATCTATCACAGATTTTGTCACTCACTGGCATAGCCTGATCAATCAACTTACCTTCCAACTACCACAAACTGAACTCATCGAGATCTTCACATGAGCTTGTGCTAGACATATCTCCCCAACCTTACAGGTACAAACCTTTCAAACATTTGATGAGGCATTCAATATGGCACGAAAGTTAAAGATTCAGGCCATGATACCTCTTCCTCTTCCAAACCAAAAACCAATTATTCAAAAGCTAAGGGCACTGCTAATGCAGTGGTACTCAAGGCTGGCCCAGATTATCCGTCGAATCAGGCTACACCCTCATCTAATCTCTCACCTATCCAAACTTTTTGATTCAGAAAAGAGCAATGAAAATATACCCCAATTGGGGAACCTTACTCTTCTATCTTAGTAAAGCTTATCAAAGCTGGAGCCATCACCCTTCCACCCATAAAATCACACATTGGTTTTGACCCTTCTCGCCCCATGCCCGCATGGTATAAATAACATGATTTTTGTAACTATCATCGAGTAAAGGGTCATAGTGACGGAAACTGCATCAATTTCAAGAATATTTTTCAAGAAATACTTGAGAAAGGCAAGTTAACTATGGATAATCCCAACGCTACCCCCAACCAAAATCTACAAATATTCAAAAAAATATTTCCCAACCATTCCCCTTCATCCAATCAAACTGGTGAGACATCCACTCACGATACCCATACCCGTGAGGTTCATGCTATCTTTAACGAGGTACCTGTTTCCTCTCAATTATGTCACATCCCTTCCATAGAGGAAATCCTAGCCTGAAATCCTCCTTCCACATTGGAACCAACCTCCACTATTCCTTCACCAATAGAGGAACACCTTTCATCTCCTTCATCTCCTATGGAGGGGTCTTCCACTAACATTAAGATCATCTCACCCCTAGCTTCACCACTTAGAGAACCTTTACCTATAGTACCTCCTCCACCCATAGAGGAGCTCCCATTACCTCCTCCACCCACAAAGGAGCACCCACTACCTCCTCCACCCATAGAGGAGCACCTATCCATCCCTCCACTTATAGAGGAACTCCCATCATCTCCTCCAACCATCATAGACCCAGTTGAGATACCTTTTCCTCTTAGGGAGCATTCTCCATTAGCTACCCAAAATCCAACAGACCTACTTTCGGCTCTCTTACCCATGAAAGTTGAAGCTAGCCAATTCCCCGTCTCTAAGATGCATTTTACGAGAACTCCCATTAGGTTCTCACCAACTCCACCCACAGATGTGCCGTTCTCACATTTTTCTGATCACTTAGATTATGTGGATAGGGCTTTACTGTGGGGGCGCCTCTTACTCCCTATCGCAACACAAATGTAGAGATCCCTCGCTGATACCTCCACTATCTACCCAAACACATTTTAACCCATCAAACCAAATACAACCACTACTGTCACAACCCCTTCCACGATACCCGTTAGTAATCACACCACACCCTTACCCATAACCCGACCTACATCTAAACCCAAACCCATACTCATAATATTTTCCTCGACTAAACCTATTACCACGTTAGGGGTCACCCCGACCACCAACCTTACTCATCCACCTATTAAACTAGATTTAGCTACATCCTCTGATGTCAAAACCACACCTACTCTGACACCCAAACTAAAGAAACAAACTCATCGACCTTATACCCTGATCACACCAATCACACCCGCACTTGTCCCATTTTCCTTAAGACCTCAACTGCCCAACATGGAAAAGCACCCTTCACCCATCCATAAACCAATAACACAACAAACCATTCCTTCCTCACAAATCTCTAACCTACCTAGGCACACAACACAACTTCTACCCGCACCTGCAGTCTCTTTACCACTAGTACCTCCAATACCTTCAGCTATTTCTTCACTACCCACTACACTTCAGTCATTGTCCCTCACACCCCAAGTACGACACACGTCATCTACCTTCACAACAACCATTGGTAAATCACCCTCTTCCTCCATCTACTTTTCCTTCTAGACCTCGTAAACCCACATCACCTTTACCCAAGAAGGTGCAACAAAAAAAAAAAAACCCCACTACCCCACAACAAGGTAGTCAAAACAACCCCACACCCTCCTACCCATCCATTTATTATAACCCTACCCAAACAAACCCGACCGATACCTCAAACCACATCGGAACCTAAACCTATAGCTCAACTCATCCCTACTCTTCCAAAAACAGTTCCTCAACAATCAACCATGTCTACACCCAAACCCACATTCACTTCCTATTGTGATACACTAGCAGGGTCCTATGCCAATATTTTAACCAACCTCCTCAAGACTTCTGTCATCACATTACCACCACTCTGACCTTACGACCCCCTCAAACCCAAGCCAAAAGGGTTTGATGACACTAAAATTTACGCAGACCATCGTGTACCAGGGCATGATGTGGAGAACTATAAGGCTTTGAAAACCATCCTTATCCAATTGTGTCCACTAGAAACCGAATTTGACGATGATGACCTTCTCGATGAGGATACTGCTTCACCAACACCCATTCCCACACTACCCACTCAACAACCACAACCTCCACCCTCACCTATCCTAGAGCCATCCCCAAGATTTGAAATTAACATGGTTCACATTAGAGAACTTGGCACGCCACCACCCAAATTTTGTTGTGCCCAACTGACCTCACAGGGTTTTTCTCCTCCGGTAGGTTTTTTCCCATCGTGTCATTATACCACTCACCCTACACCTTCTCTATTTGCCAACTTACCTCAAATCAACATGATACATGTCACTACACATGCGAAGAAGGGCAAAGAAAAGGAAACTGACCCACTAACCAATCCTATACCCAACATACCATCTACACCCATAC
Organism: Taxus chinensis; assembly: GCA_019776745.2. Lineage (NCBI taxonomy): Eukaryota > Viridiplantae > Streptophyta > Pinopsida > Cupressales > Taxaceae > Taxus > Taxus chinensis. The sequence continues at coordinate 97,453,629 of CM034151.1, forward strand.
CTAAAATCACTATCCACGGCCCCACATACCCCATTTCTAATGGTGTTACACATTGCACCATGCTCAAACAATTACACCAATCTCCCCTCAAAATTTCCTTATATGGCCTCATCTAAACTTCGAAATCCCACCGTCAAGCCCTCATGGAGGTTCTTCAATCTATTGAGGTTTTACCCAATGACCCTACACCCATAGCCTCCATTATCACACCCCATCATGTAGCCTCTCTCACCAAATTACCACCTTCATCCTCACCTCACCTTACTCACCAAGTGGCCTCCCTTAGCTTCTCAAAGGAGGAGATCACGCTATACCAAAATGATGACCCTGACCCAACCCTCTTTAACTCTATCCACATTGATGACATACGGGTACATCATGTGATGACTGATGAAGGCACTAGCATTAACATCATTTCATCCCATGCATTTTCTCAAATGTGCATACATGACAATTGCATGCATAAACATCCGGTCATGTTGCATTCATTCAATGATGCTATCACCTCCACACTAGGCACTGTCATTCTTCATGTTCGCGTGGGCCCCCGCACTGTTCCAGAATTGTTTTACGTTTTGGAGGGGGAATTCCAATATAACTTGTTGCTTGGTAGACCCTGGATCCATGTCATGGGTTTCGTTCCTTCCACTTTGCATCGTTGTGCAAAGTTAGAACATGAAGGACACACTCATACCATTCTGGCTGACCCATCACCTTTCAAAACATGCAACATGCTTTCCCGACCCAATGATGTGCTCATGCCTATCATGCCGTCTACCTCCGCAACCACTACCACTTCACGTATACCTATGCCTACCAGTATAGTCACTAGCTTAGCCACACATACCTCCTATATTCCTACCACTGCTATAACCTCCTTGGCTGACCCATTAGCTTCCCAATCCATTAACTCCACCTCCATGACCTCCCACACATCATCCATACCAGCTACCTACATACCAACCACTAATCCCTTAGAAGGTGTTTTTCAACGCCTCATTTTGGGGGAGTACCACCTATATAGTGTCAACACATTTCTTACTCCACACGAGTATGGAATCCTTCACCAACACCCTCACTATGATCACCATATAGGAGAACACCTCCTTTACGGTCCTCCTCATCTTCGTACTAGTCTCACCTATGGGGGACTTGATACTACCACCTACACACCTGAACCACCATCACAACCCCACCCCTTTTTTGTTGACTTCCAATCACTTACCAATCACCATTTCACCCACACCTTCCTACACCGATGTGCATGGAAGGGTTTTGGTTTTGGATTTTATGAGCAACCATTATTCCATGTACCACCCGCAAACATAATGACCACAGTGGTATTGAATTTCCTGAACCTCCTACCAAACAGGCCTGCATTGAACTCATTGAAGACCCTAGCCCTCCTCCACCTTCATCTGCATCACTACCTTAACCCACTCCACCTTCATCACCACCCTCACTGATAGAGTCGATGGATCTAGAATCTATCCCTTCTAACTTTTTTTTTCATAAACACCATTTCCTTGGGGCTTTTGACTTATCAACACGAAAGTGAGGCCCCTTCCACTCTTTCATTCCTGTATGCTGAGATGATCGATGATGACACACCTAAAATTAATGTCATTTAATGTCATGATGATGAATCCATACTCACCTACCTCGGTGTAGAGGAATCATATATTCATCAGTCGTTACCTTCTGAGATGCAAACCATGTTGAATGAATCGACTATCGAGATCAGCATTCATACTTAGGATGACCTGCACATCCTAAAGATTAGACAATATTTAGATGTTGTTGAACAGGAAGCCGTCACTTCTTTTCTCCAAGATCATAACCATGATTTCACTTGGTCTTACACATACATGTCTGGTATTGACCCCACCATAGTGGTCCACAATATCGTAACCATTCCCGATGCAAAAACCTATCAAACAAAAGATGAGGAAAATGCACCCTCGCATTGCTCTTATCGTCAAAGAAGAAATTCAGCACCTTCTTTCCATTTCCTTCATCTCACCCATTGATTATCCTTATTGGATTTATAAAATTTTCCCTGTTACTAAAGCAACAAGGGGACTCCGCATTTGCACATACTTCCGTGACCTCAACCTAGCACGCCCGAAAGATGACTTTCCCTTGCCCGGTATTGATCAACTCGTTGACCTCACTACTGGTCACGAGATGCTCTCACTCATGGATGGCTTCTTAGGTTATAACCAATTTTTTCTTGCCCTAGAAGATCAGCACAAAACCACATTCATTACCCCTTGGGTAACCTTTTGCTATCGAGTCATGCCTTTTGGCCTTAAAAATGTTGGTGCTACATATCAGCATGCTATGACTTACATCTTCCATGATATTATAAATCACATATTGGAAGATTACGTGGATGATCTCTTGGAAAAATCTAAACATTACTCCGAGCACCTCGCCATCCTCGAAACCATCTTTGACCGCCTCATTAAATATTGTGTCTGCCTTCAACCTAAAAAGTTCTTCTTTGCGGTTCTCTCCGAAAAGCTCCTGGGATTTATTGTTTCCCTCTATGGTATAGAAGTTGACCTTGATAAAGTCAAGGCCATCCTTGAAATGCCTCCGCCTACTAACCTTCACCAACTCTGTAGCCTGCAAGGTAAATTGCAGTCCATTCGCCATTTCGTTTCACAATTATCTGATTAGTGTCAACCATTTCATCATCTACTTAGGAAGGATGTCTCCTTTAAATGGGATGATGACTATCACAAAGCTTTTGCGGCCTTAAAACAATACCTTATCCAACCTTCCGTCCTCATTCCACCTAAAGATGATCAACCTTTTTACCTATACATATCAGCTATCGATCATTCCTTGGGAGCCATGCTCACTCATCGCGATGAACAACATAGGGAGCAAGCAGTTTATTACATAAGCCATACTCTTTTGGACTATGAACCCTAATATAACCATCTAGAAAATATTTGCTTAGCCTTAGTTTTTGTTGCCACCAAACTCTGCCAATACTTACTCAACCACAAAACCTATGTCATGACCAACATCGATCCCTTACACTTCATGTACACCAAACCTTATTAAAATCAGCGCGCTGCGCAATGGATTATGCTTTTAGCTGATCTTGACCTCGAATTCATTCACCAAATGTCCATCAAGGGTCAGGCTATCAGTGACCACCTGGTTAACGTATCTATTTCTGGGGACCAACCCTATAATTTTGAATTTCCCGATGAGTCAATTGTTACTCTTTCCCTGGATGAACCCCCTTACAAAATGACATTGTTTTTCGATGGTTCCAAGAGTCAGTATGGAGGTGGGGCTGGTGTTATCCTCATTCCTCTGAATGGAGAACCCATGCCTTTTTATTTCAAACTAGAATTTGAATGCACCAACAATATTTCTGAGTACGAAGTGCTCATACTAGGTCTCCAGGCCGCATATGCCCTAGATTTCAAATCAATCCACATATTTGGCGATTCACAATTGGTCAAAAACCAAGTCAATGGTATGTACCAATGTCGTAAAGAGATACTTTAGAAGTATAAACATCATGTAGACATATTTTTGACTACCTTTGATTGTAACACCCTTCAACCATCCCACATTCAACCAACAAATTTACAAATACCATGGCCTACTTAGCTTCCCAAATACCCGCTTCCCCTACCGATTCCAAAATATTTTTCACTGTACAACACCTCCATTCACCTTCTTATTTACCTCACAATGTTCACTCAATCAGGAACAATACCCTTGACCCGAGTGACCTTTGGTATAAACAATACTCCGACTACCTTTCCCTCTCCATCTTACCTCCTGATCTCACCCGTAACAGATAACGTGCCTTCCTTAAAAAGGTATCTCATTTCGTCATTCTAGGGGGACTCCTCTATAAGCGCAGATTTGATGGTATTCTCTTACGATGCCTCACAAGTTTTGAAATTCCTTATACCATTAAGGAGGTTCATGATGGCATATGTGGAGGTCACTTTAGTGGCCTTGTTGTTGCTAAGCGTATTCTTCACCTAGGCTATTACTGGCCGACCCTTAACCATGATTGTTGTGACTATGTCAAATGTTGTGTGAAATTCCAACAAAATTCCAACCTTCATCATACACCCAGTCATGCTTTACAGGTCACTCGTGACCTTTGGCCCTTCTCTCAATGGGGTTTGGATCTTGTTAGAGAAATCAAACCTCATTCTTCCCAACGCCATCAATGGATCATAACTACTACCGAATACTACACAAAATGGGTGAAAGTAATACCACTCATCTCTATGAAATCCGAGAAAATTTGTGAGTTCATTAACCATCACATCATTTTCCGCTTTGGTGTCCCTCATTGCCTCATCACTGACAATAGAAAACAATTCAAAAACAAAAAATTGCAAACAATTTGTGACACCTTCGGCATTCAGCTCAGTTTTTCATCACCTTATTACCCACAAAACAACAGCCAAGATGAATCCACTAACAAAACCTTAAAAAAAATTCTCATGAAAGTGGTTGACAATACTGGGAAGGATTGGCATACACACATTCCTTTTGCCCTATGGGCATACCGCACTAATATTCACACTTCCACTGCGGCCACACCCTTTTTGTTGGTCAATGGTACAGAGTTTGTTCTACCTCTCAAAGTCTAGATCCCCTCACTCCACATTTCTCTCCATGACATGCTTACTGATGATGACTTTCATCAGGATAGCTTAGCACAACTAGAGTTATTAGACAAACATCATATTAATGCTCTGGATCACCTTCAAGTTTACCAACAACATATCAAACATGCTTATGATAAACGTGTTCATGAATGAACCTTCCAAGTCAGTGATCTTGTCTTGAAAGAAAATCAACATGTAACCAAAGTAGAAAAAAGTAAATGGGAAAAATTCACTCCTAATTGGCTTGGACCATACATCGTAACTTGTACCTATGGATTAGTTACCTATCGTTTATCCTCACTTGAGGGTAAACCTAAACCTAAGCCTCTTAATGCATTACATCTTCAATCATTCTATTGTTGACTCATTGTCCTACCTCACCCTTTGTCTCTTTATAGGCTCGTCCCTTGAGTGCTATTCACTCCATACACTTCCCTAATGATTAAACAAGAATCATGTGAGTACCCATCACTTGTTATCTTCTCTTGAATATGTGTACCACAGCACTGCACATAACATGATTCTCATGGATACTTTTCATCTACCTTTAGATGAGATACCATGGTCATTCCACCTTGTCTTTTGAACAAGAGTCCTATCCTTCACCTTGGTCTTGTCCATGATTTCAAAGACCTCCAATGGGACAAAACTCCTTGAGTCAAAATTCTAATAAAAAGATGACTCCCTCAAAAGGACATCTTCCTCTCGACAAAATTGCTGCTATAAATAGACTGCTCCCTCGAAGGACAACTATGTGAAGCTTTCAAAAAATAAAATATAAAAAAATAAGAGAAATCGAAGCTTCCCACATCGATCAGCTTCACAAATACCTCAAGGGGTACCATATTATTTATCCCATATAGAATTCCCACATCAATCAATCTATCTCAACAAAAAAAATTTAGTCTTGGACTTGCCCATTGTGACCTCGGACCTCTTGCCCAAAAGCCCTGTCACTCCAAACATATACAATTAACTACCTTTCACTCACCTTACCATTTTCACTCTCATTTCCTCAATTGCCTCAAGGGACATCTTGGAATTTAGACATTTGGTGATCCTGTGACTACCTTCATCATAGAACAGTTAATTGTGCAATGCCTTTCGGGTCTTGTGTTCATCACTCCCTCTAAAGTACGATCTACTCGATATGATCCTACCTAATCAAGTGGCTTTATTACCCTCATGTTATCTTTTAACCATCTTTGTTTATGTTTTGATTACCTTATACAGGACTTGGTCCTCGATGCCTACCTTTGGGGTAGTCCTCCCCTTTCTCCATAATCGCCTTCCCCTAAATCATTTTACCTATAATCTACCCACACCTATTACACCTAAACCCACTACCATGCCTAAAAACCTACCAACTCATTCTCATATTATTCCCTAGCTCATGGGAGAACTACATCGACCTAAGGTCCCTTTTTTACCAGGACTATGTAGGTAGCACTCTGAGGGCATAGGGCCCTTGGAGGTTAGCTCGGCCATTCTCTACCCTAAAAAAATTCATCAACCATGCCTAACTCACCATTTACATCACATTTCCATTGGTTCCCCTTTTCTAACAAAATTGGAAATTAAGCCACATACATAACAAGTTTCTTACCACAACATACATTTATTACACCTACCATCTCTCTATCATCACTATGCATAATTTATAGAACATTTCACATATGACCCATAGTATCATTCATTACAAACAATAATGAATTATAAACTAACCTAACTTAACTAGGCCTATAACCTAACTCAACTATGCCTACCAAACCTGACTCAATCCATGCTTACCAAACCTAACTCAACCATGCCTAACCCAACCTGACTCATCCATGCCTAACCATAACTTGACTCAACCATGCCTACCAAACCTGACACGATCCATGCCTAACCAAACCTGACTTGATCCATGCCTATAACCTGACTCGATCCATGCCTAAACCAACCTAACTCTATCATGCCTAACTCACCTAATTTCATACCACATTAAAGTAACACATCCATATCTCTTCTAACACAAGCCATACATCCAATATCTCATAAACACTTTAACACATCACAAAATACCATGAATCTCATCATATAAATCAATAAATTTGTATCTTAAAATACATGCCTATCTCATCATGGTCATCATCTCAAAAATTTCGAAACACAGGCTAATATATAATACAAAATGTCATCGACATGTAGGCCGGTCTCATATATACAAAAAGAATGAATGAATCAATACAAAAAAACTTCAGCATGCAGGCTGGTATATGCTCACAATATACAAAAATCACTTGTACATCCTCACTAAATTCAGCACGCAAGCCAGTATGTGATAAAAAAATACAACTATCTTTGGTACGTAGGCCGGCATATATATCAAATAATCACTAGTATACATCAAAAATCGGGTGTCCACATATCATACACCTCACCAGATGTCCTCCATCTCTATGTCACCTGCACCCTTGGCCTCCTGTGTCCCTGTTGGCACATCACCTAGCTCAGGTTATCATGCACTAGTGGCCTCTCCCTGATTGGGCCTCAGAGCTTGCTGACCTCCCGTACTCTCCACACTATGTGTGAGGGATCTCGTCCTCTCACTAGATGCCTACTGTGCCCTTTACTCTCCGTAAGAGAGGAAGTCTATCCCAACTACCATGAGCTGGTCCTGATAATATCTCACCTCACCTAGGGCATCTCGTAACCTAGATATAGGCACTGTTTGTGGTGGTCCCATAGGTCTTGGCCTCTATACTTTCCATGCGCTAGCCTATGAACTAGGATCAGCTCCCTATGCCTATGGTGGTGCACCATGCCCCTGTGCCTATGGTGGTGCCCCTATCCCTGTTCCTGTAAGGCCCCAATTTGTGTTTGGGCTATGGCCAACTGGCCCTATAAACCTGCCACCTAAGCCTATAGGCTGCCACCTGACCATCTCCATCTCCTCCACCCTCTCCCTCTGCCATCTGGGCCTGAAGACTGACCACATGTACTCGTAGCTCTACTACCTCTACCTCTGACCTCTCCAGCTGTGTCTACATTATACCTATCTACATTATTAGTATCAGTACTTGCCCCTGTAGGGTGTCTCTCTACTTTGTAACAATAGCTAAGTCAAGCTTCCCAGTCTAGGTGGTATGGCTCATAACTTAGCCTCCCACCACTACCTATACCTATCTGTGCATCCGGCGTCATCAATCTGCCAATCCACTAGCTCCTCCTCCTCTCCTATAGGCACTGTAGGATATGGTACAGGTAGAGGAATCTCCATGTCATGTCTCCGATACTGTGGGAAGGATGGAGGGATATCCTGTATAAGCCCGAAGTGCCACCAGACCCTGTCTACCGGGATCATCTCATCCTCCCTGGCACGACGACCCTGTATCCACCTCTCTAGCTAGAGCTCAGCTAGCTCTTCATGCATGTGCCTATATGAGGGGAACCCCACATATGGCCTCCAGATAATGTCCACTCTAGACAACCCCTCCAACAACTACCAAAAATGGGCCACATCATATGTTGGCCTATTTGACCTCCGCTCTCCTACAACTGACACCCATCTCTTGTATTCCAACCACACACATCTCACAGGAAATGCATCTACTCAGGGCATCCCTATAGGTCGAACACAGACTATGTTCTCGTAGGCCCAATAGTGCAGTATAAAGGTACAACACAGGCTAAACCTACGCAACCACCCATACGCCCACAACTCTCTGTATAGCTACACCACGAATGTTGGTGCTTAGGAAAAGCATGTCTCATGCACCATCATATCGTGGAGCACCCCCATCAGTAATCAGGAAAGTGTCCACCCTCTACATCTGGGTAGTGCATAGTAGCACAATTCCTCCATCAACAAATCTACTAGCCTCGTCTCATCCAGATGGGTTAGGTACATCTCTCCATAGCTCAAACCGGTGCTATGGAATCTCAAATCCAGCCACCCCCTCGCCAAAGACAATCCCAATCAAATCCTTTGAGGCCTTGGAGGAGATAGAATACACCTAGGCACCCAATATGGGTAGCCATAAAATTTGGAACACGTACTCCAAGTTGATAATCATCTCACCCATTGGAAGGTGGAACGTGTTGGTCGTGGGATCCCGTCTATCGATGAGTGCAACAATCAAGCTGGGCTACAAAACAACATGTTAGTAGTAATGAATAGCACTAAAGCCCACTTCATCCACATGTTGGAGCTCCAAAGGGGTCACTAAGCCGGGCAATGTCACCAGTAGTGGTGGAACCTTGTTCCGCATATGTAACTGTGATCTCCCCTATATCTAATCCAAGCACGACATTAATCCACATAGACCATGATCATATTCACCAATTATCATTATCCTCCACCCTATTTTCACTCTACCCATCTCAACTAACATAGCCCACATCCCTCTTGGACCCTTGTGCCCCAAATCCTGACCAGTTCCAGTTCATCATAACTGACTCCAGTCACCCTTAAACCAGGCATCAGTTAGCTATTTGGTGATCGATACTAGTTAAACTTTACCAACCACGATTACCACGTAACCGACATCGGTCACCTATTTGGCGAACGATACCAATTTTACCTGACTGATGTCTGGCCTAAGCTTGACTAACACCAGTCACTATCACAGAAAAATCCTGTGACTTCCTAAACCTCCCATTTTCTAAAAATCACCTCCCACTTGTCCCTTTTATCCCACCTACAATGACCTAAAACTACCCCTGGACCTCTAGCCACCTCACCTATACCAATTTACTACCCTTCCCCTCCCTCGTTTTTAGCATGTCACTTCCCCCCATACCCAAATTTTACTTTTTACCCACCCACAAAATACACAAAAACCCACAAAAACCTTAAATACAAATACTCCACACTTCTAATATATCTAATCAACACTGTCGCAGTTGGGCGCTTACCTCGTTGCACTGTTGCCGCCGTCTCAGTGGCACATCTGGTTACTATGCCAGTGGCCCGCCCAATCCCTCTCCAACCTCTACCATCACCGAAGTATCTTCCTCAAAACCTCCGCCCAATCAAATCTCTCACCCTGATCCTGTGGACCCGCTACTCACCAACCCAACCCTCATCCAAATCACAGTGTCAACTCACTGTCCTATTTCCTTCTTGACACTTTTCTCTCTTTTCTCTCCTATTTTCTGTCATTCTCTTCACTTCACAAATAACAAATGAATAATCAAACACATAGATTTTTTATTTTTATAACAAAACCTAACCCAACTGATGCCAGTTACCAATAGACCGGCATCGGTCACGTGTCCTATCTCACCGTCGTCAGGTTTTCCTATACCGACGTCAGTTTTTCATGACCACCATTAGTCATCCTCACCTTCACATTGCCTGCCCTTAAGCTTTTCCTTTTTACCCCACCCTTTAATTTTACTCCTTTACCCCACCCTTCACCTTGATCCTTTACCCAACCCATTTACCTTACCTTTCCTGACCTCCTCATATACTACCTCTATTTGTCTTCATTTGGGGACTCATTATTTTACCCCTACCTTGGCCTTACCCATGCTATGCAACCTCAGATATTTGGACCTAGACCATCACTAGTGACCTTTTACCTCATGTGTTCACTATAACTTGCGGCACTGTTACCTGTGTTGTCATTGACCTAGTGACCTTACCTAGCCTATTATCCATGACCATTTATCTCTGACCCTACCTTTGGTGTACCGGAACATACCTAAACATTCTTGCACCTAACCTACGTTGTGTTTTATGACCATATCCTATACTTTGGATACCAGATTCACTTTAACCTTGTTTGGATAAACCTATCAACCTTGGACGATGTTGGGTTTGCCTACTCTTCAACCATGGTAGCATGTTGTAGTTTATTTGTGTGCTTGTGCGTTAGACTGTTGCTACCTTTGACCCTAACCCATTACCTAGAATGGCCCGAGTAGACCTTTTACCCCTTTTTCCTATGAGCCCAACTTGCCTTTTCCTCACATTTAACTTTTATCAAACGACTCACCGACTTCTAGCCTATTTCCTCATCAGTTCCTTTTTTGAGGGGGATCACCTTCACTCGCACATATGGGGCAACCACATCTTATTTTTGTTTGCGTCGCTTACCAATACAAGCTACGAAACAAAAAAGGGAAAAATGTAGAAACTAGAATTAGGTCACAATCCCATTTGGTCCCTCGACAAATAAGTACCCTTCATTCACATTCACCTAGCCATGACCCCTTTCACCCCACTAATATTAATTCTAATTAATTTAATGCATTATCATCATTATATTTATTATTTAAATATCTTATTTTAAATAATATCCACACATGCAGTTCACTTAGACACCTCACTAAGCTAACTCAACCTAAGACCTATTCTTCGTAAGTTGCCATAACTAACTAATACTTACCCAAACCCTAAAAATAAATGCCTACATTCCCTCTAACTGCATTCTCCCATGCTCACAAGAAGCTCCCAGTCTATTCTGTGTGTTAATGACATGATATCTGAGGAAATAAAGAGGATCTTCCTAGTTTAGTAAACCTAGGAAATCCTACCTTGACTGATGCCAGTTACCCCTAACCATCTCCTGGTTAATCCAAAACCGCCATCGGTTACCATTTTAACCCCAAAACAACCTTATTCTCAAGGTTGGAGAAGTTGGAAGAAAAAGAGGTTTGACAAGCATTATCACATCTCAGAGAGATAACACATCTTCAGAGAGTGAATTCCAATGAGACCACACATGTAAGGAAGGAGATCAAACATCTTCTTCTTGTACAGCCATCCCAACCATGATCTGATCTAACCAAGCAAAGAGCAATGCACATGCAGCCCATGTACAGAAGATTTCCTTTAGTTGGTGATCATTTGCAGCCTTCAAACCCCTCATCAATGCCTCCATCCCTACACGTACACAGGCATCCAGGACCCAAATCCAAGTAAGTATAACGTCATACTTTCCTAGTTATGGTTTATTTCATTTCATCATTATTTTATCATTTATTGCTTACCTAGCCACCTATTGACCTTCTCCAACATTTTCACCTCCATATACCCATTTAAAGCCTCAGTAAAAGCCTACCCCAGTAACCCAATACCTTGTCCTGACCAACCAAAGTCCTGTTGTGTAATAAAAAAGGATACCTAAAGCTTGTTTTGTGACATTTCTAGATTTCATAGTAACCAGCACCGGTCACACCTGACCGCCATGTCGGTTACCCCTGACCAACATCGGTCTCTATATTTGCCCACATAGCCCTAGAACAGAGACCTACCTACTTAATTTCATCTCACCCTCATCCACCTATGATCTACCTGAGACCTGTCTGTCAAACCTGTAGAGACTGATAACCAATCATTTGACCTTTGGATTATATTCTAGCTTAGCCTATTGGATTAGATCTATTTTCTTATTGTGTCTTTTAAGTGAGATACCTAAATAATTTAAAAAAATTACAATAGGATTTAATGTTTTCTATAGCATTAAATTGTTTAAAGTAGTGAACTGATAGCCATCTAGGAAGTATCACACTTCTTGGATCTAGCTTATGCTAGGCAGTTCACTGCCCATATTGTTTAATTCCTTCTTATGGTTCTTGCTTTGCATTACAGGTATTTCCTCCTAGCCAAAAGGAATCTCTCATGATCAGCTGTGGATTCGGAAGTCATACGCGTGCAACAACCCATCAACCAGACATTTGAATAGGTATTCCTCCTACACTCGTGACCGCTATTTGTTTCATCAACACTCTCAATAAATGATCTAAGAAAAAGGTGAATCACCTATCATGCATACTAAAATCCATAAATGTTTTTCCTATTCCCTTCCTTCATCATTCCGCAAAAAACTTGAGGGTCTTGTGCGCACGACTATTAGACATCTATGCCGTTTTCAATTTTTCAATTCTGATGGAGTAAGGCCTTGACTGGAAGATTTCTTGCTCACAATACAACCCTGGTCATTGGATGGTAGGTTCAGATGATTTGTGGGTTTAAGAATTAGTGAATCCCATGGTACTTCCTGATTTGGATGTTATCGATTTGTCCAGGGACAAGCCATTATCTTTCTCAAGCTATGAAGGAATAGGATTTCCACGAAGGGCTTATACACTTTTTGGTAGAATGTGAATTGGACTCCCAAGCCTACTTGCAAGATGTGCTTCCGAGTACCCACAAAAGAACAACATTTCCACTTTTGTGGAGCTTTATCACTTTATCTCGTCCTAATGTCCTGACGATACTCATAGTTGGATGATACTTTCAATGGGTTGGGAGAAACATTGTGACCCTATTAAGTTCTTATACTCCGAGGGAATAATTGATAGTGTTTGTTTGGATTTCTTGAGAAAAATTGGATAAGTCCCTAATCTTAGGATATAGTTTTTGTAAAATTGCATGGGGTGAAATGGTTAGGAAACAACCTTTACCTATATAAGAGCTCACTTTCCACACGTACATAAAGGAGTAACCTCACTCTCCTATCCTAAGGCATTGTATTTCATATGTCTAATAATACAAAATCATTCATATATTGGAAAAAATACAAAAATGATGTAGCTTATATCTTTGTTGCATAGGTAGTCCTGTGGCTTACGTATAGGTTATTCTAAGTTGCACCTTTTCCATGTCATGTCAGGTGACTTTGATTCATTGAAGTATGTTCTATCCTATTATAATACAGTTTCTTATATGATATTTTCAAAGAGGTAACACACATGTTTAAAGTGGATGTGGTGGATGTAGAAGGGTATGAAGTATTATTGATAGCAAGACTAGACGAGCTAGATGATTTAGTTGGTGATTTCATAGTAGAAGCACTGAGTGTTAGAGGTGTGGGTGAGAGACCTTTAATAGTGTTGATGGTGTGATGAGAGTTGACGAAATTGGATTGGGGTTAACTAGTGGAAGGGGCGTGATTAGGAATAAGTTGTTTAAATATGTCCAAGTTTTGATTGGGAGGTACATTGGGATTTTCAAGTTGTAAGTTACCTTTTTAAATAAGATCTTGGAGACACTCCTAAATGAATGACACATTTTGATGTCATGACCTCAAACTCGATGGTATTTACAATGGTCATTTTCTTGATACCATGAGGGTTTTGAAATGGATGTGTTGATGGGAAGGACAGGTGGGAGCATGATCATGCACACAAATAATATTTTTTCGAAGACCACATTATAATATTCTATGATGGGTTCATAGTTACATTGGGGTTGCGTGCATTCGGAATCTAAACAACCATTAGATGTGGATTATATGATGACCGCATTTACTGATTCTTTGGACTTATCATTACTATAATAAGGTTTGAACAAGGACTCAAACTTTGGTTTCTTTGATCGGAGTTCTACTTTACCATCTTCGAGGGCACAGAGTTCTAATTTTCTGGCCATGGTAAAGAATTCATCAAATGTTTCGAAATATTGTATTTGAAGTGTCGAAGATATGTGTTTAGCACATGACCAAGAAAATAAATCAATCAATTCAGTTTGTGGGAGGGAGAAGGATAGCTGATTGATGATGCCCCTCCAGCGGGAAAAGTTTTTGTGACAAATTCGTCTTCCAATTGTTTGATAGTGTAAATGTATGTGATGGAAATATTACGGGTGATATTGATAGAAAATTGTTCCAAGAATATTTGTGCAACCCATGTGAAGGAAAAGAGGGATACTATTGTACCAATATAATGTAGGTCCTGCTAAAGACATAGGAAACATCCTCAACATAAGGTCTTGATCATGTTTGATAAGGTAACATGCGTGACAGAAGGCTCAGATGTGCTGTTGAGGGTCCTCATTACTATAGAATTTAATAAAATTTTGGATTTCCCAGTGTGGGGGATATTCTTTGAAAGGCACTGATGGATGAATAGGTTTGTTGTATATTTTTTCATACGACAAAGTAATTTTAGTACCCATGGTGGCAGCTTCAAGACTAGAAATATTATTCATTAATGTTTATAAAGGGTCATTTTATGAGGATTGATGAGGGTTGAATGATGAAAATATAGACTGAGTATGGACATGTGGGTTTGAATTTTTGGTATAGGTAATAGGTTAGTGAGACATTATGCTGAATGGGAATACTTGTGGGGATATTATAGGTAGGATGCAAAACTAAAGGTTGCGATGGTTGAATATAGTGATAGGGGATAGTAATGGACGTGTTGGTAAATGACTAAGATAAGTGTGGTATATATTGAGAAGTGATATAAGTACTGATGAGTGGTTAGGATGGTTGTGGTATATAATGAGAAGGGACTTGTGAGATAGAGGCAGTCGATGACTATTACAAAGAGGGGTAAGTACTATCGACATAACTTGTATTCGTAAGGGGTATTGATGTTGGGATGGACATGACCACATTCTTGATAGAGGACATGGGTTGTTGTGATGGATTGTGTTGAGACACACTAAGAGGGATGGTTACTGAGCTCACACGAGGCGTATGAGTGACACTAGAAGATATGAGACTAGATGTGGAAGGAGATGTGTTGGTGTTATTTTGTGAAGATGATGGGCCTGATGACAAGGATGGATATTGATTAGATGTATCTTGTGATGAAATAACATTAAGGTCGAAACTGATGACTAGGATTGATGAAGCGGGGACTAACA
The DNA here is from genome assembly GCA_019776745.2 of Taxus chinensis. NCBI lineage: Eukaryota > Viridiplantae > Streptophyta > Pinopsida > Cupressales > Taxaceae > Taxus > Taxus chinensis. Next base: position 97,468,884 of record CM034151.1, read on the forward strand.
CTCCTGACCCACCAGTAGTGGAATAGGGATGAATATGCTAGATGACAAGCTCGTGATTAGAGTTGATAATATGGGATGTATTTAAGGTGACAGTAGTGATGGGAGGTCGTTGTTCAGGTGTGCATTGCTGGAGTAAAACACCTCGAGAAGAAAGATATGTGTTAATGGTCACTAGGTTATAATTCATAATCTCCTTGAATAATCAATCACCACTATTAAAGAAGCATGGGTTGGATAGATCTAGGATTTATGATGTGGTTGAATTACTACTTGGAGAATGTGGGGGTTGTTGATTCTCCACATAAGGTGATCAGATTTTTTCCATTATGCCTAGAATCTCATGAAGGCGAGACTAGATATTATCCAAGGATTGTTGGAGATAATCGGTAATATTGTTGAAGTCTTGTAGACGACATTGTTGTCTGGTTAAAACCATGAACTAAACAAACAATCACTGAAAAATAAAGAAAATTGGTTGATTAAAATAATTAAAAACAAGTCATGTACAAGGAATTTTTATTTATCTCAATCAAATTAAGAAATGTGTGAAATGTGAAAAATGGCTGAAAAGGTAGTAGGAGAAGGTTGTCTGAGGCTGGATTTTGGTAAGTTAAAGGATGGAGTCCTTGATATAACTAAAGGTATGTGAAGCCCAAATATTTTTTGGTGTCAGTACGAGGTGTGATATTGGGGCCTACCTCCTCACTTCACAGTCCTGTAGTGATAAGGGTGTTAGGTGCTTAGCTGATATACTACCCACTAGATTGTTTATACTCAGCCAAAACACCTAGTTGGCTTATCCTCTTGGTGACGAAATCTAAGTAGGTCCACCTGGGAAATATTGTTTAAATGCAAATTAAGTTTGATGTGGTTTGGTTGTGTGTGAAGGGAGTTTTCATGAATGCAATCCTTTAACTCCTAATTAAAATATGTGAGCACACAAGTATGAATTTTCATTTTAAGATCCAAAGGAAAGGTTTAACTCGATGAGAAAAAATACATAAAATGATAAAATAAAATAAGGGCATACCTATGATTTATTTTCCTTTTTAATTTTTGAATGTAATTTTTTTAAGAAACAAAAACAACAATGCACTCCAAGTTACAATGTTAGATGAAATTGAGAACAAAAGAAATGAAAGATATATAAAATATATAAAAAAAAGGGATTAAGAGGGTCCCATTGGGCGTGCCAAGATGTTTAAGGTGTTTTTAGGTTAAGTGTTATGAATGCCAAAATACCAAAAACTCAAATAGGTAGGCTTTACAAATACATACACCGATAATTGTTTGTATGGTGTCCTAGTAGGTGTTGTCATTGATGAAAAACAACATTAATTACAAATTGGATGTTGTAGGATTATGTTATGATGTTGTTCATAGTTCTAACATGTTGGTTCATATGGTTATCAGCTGCTATAATGGGATTACATGTTGCATGCTTACTCTAGTAAGCCCATACAAGTGCCTAGGTGGTGTAGTTTGATAGTGTGAGCTTCTAGGATGCTTGGGAATCATGTTGACATGATTTATAGCATGATTTGAGTGTTCTTGAGCCCTCACAATAGTGGAATAGTACAGGTACAGGTGGTTTGCTTGGTTATAGGTGCTCATTGGGAGCAAGTAAGCTAGCTTGGAGGTGTGATAAAAGTGTTTTGGAGCTAGATAAGATCCTGGAGGCATGAAATCAGGTATATCACATAATATGAGGTATGTTTGGGACATTTCATAGGTTTCATGTTCAGTTATTGCATTATTTCAGTTGTACCTAGTTGTTACTATGAAGATCTAACATGCAAGCATAGGTAAGCCTTAGTGATTGGAGAGTTTTTTATATGGTATTATCATTGTGATGAATGGAGATGTAAGAGGGATGAGTGATTATGCTCTCAGAAAAAATTTAGGTTCCCATGATGAGTATTTTGTCAGATATGACTGTTTTGGTGAGATATGATGAAATTCTAGTGCATTTCCAACTTGAAGTGCAACTTCAAATGCTCATTGTGAATCATGTGATTTTCACAAGACCTTGTGTCTTTTAGGGATTTTTTAAAGGAATTTTTATAATGTTTTAAAAAAATAATGAGTTCATTTTATCATCATGTTTTTATGAACGAATGTTAAGAAGGTAAAGATGTTATAAACCGTATTACACCCTATCTAGGAGCAGTTTTGCCAAGGGTGAAGTATACTGGCCCAGTTTTGATTGCAAGTAAATGGTGATGAGAGAATGTTGTAGAGGACTCCCCGGATTTTCTAGAAATGTAATGGTTGACATCATGATGAATGTGGGTCCCCCTAAAATATCGTTTTCTAGAGATGAAGGTTTTAGGACAAGATGGTCCAAAGGAGCAACATGCAAAATGTATGTGTATGATGTATGGGAGTTTTTATTGATTCAGGTCATAATTATGCAGGAAGTTGGTGTTTTACGTCTCAAATAGGTCGACTAGTCAAATTGCAGTTTTGGGGTCTCAAATAAAAATGTCTAGTGTTTTGGTCATAACTTAAGCTATAAGTGGAATTTTGAGATTATTAAAGTTGTTTTGGAAATTAGATTCAGATATATTTCTAGTGATATATGGATTTAATCATTATGAGGTGATTTGGTATGATTTCCAAGGCATTCTTTTAGAAAGAATTTTTTTGGTAGTCAGGCAAGCTTCTATTTGGGTCAAGTTTTGAGGTTGTTTTGAAGCATGGGATGGATTGGTGATTGCTTTTACCATCACCTGGAGTGTGAATAGGGATGATTTTGAATCAAATTAATCCATTTTTTAGGTATTAATGATTTATATTTGATTTTATGCCTAAATTTGGAAACATATTTTTTGTAAGCTTGATTTGGTGGAGGAAAATCTGCCTATGGCGTGAGTTAAAGTTGTTGTCATGACTTATAACTTGTTTATAAGAGTTATAATGGTTGTGAATTTTTTTTTTAGTGGTCACATGACATTTTTTTATTCAATATAAGTGATTTGGTGATTAGATGAAGTTTTCAAGGTGTTCAAGGGTGCAAGAAACAACTGTTTTGAGAATTGTAAAGGGAACTGGGCTCTGTAATGGAAATAATTTTATTTATAGATAAATTGTGATCATATTGATTTTAAATGTTATTTTAAACATGTTGATTTTTTAGAGTTTTAAAAAAATAATAGTTCATTTTATCATCATGTTTTTATGAACGAATGTTAAGAAGGTGAAAGATGTAAAAACCGTAGTTAAACCCTGCTAGGAGTCAGTTTGGCAATGGTGAAGTATACTTTGGCCCAGTTTTGATTGCAAGTAAAAATGTTATGATAGAATGTTGTAGATGACTCCCCGGATTCTAGAAATGATATGGTTGACATCATGATTATATGTGGTCCACCTAAAATATCGTTTCTAGAGATGGAAGGTTTCGACCAGATGGTCCAAGGAGCACAAATGCAAAAATTTAGTGTGTATGAATGTTGGGAGTTTTTTAATTGTTCAGGTCATAATTATCAGAAGTTGGTGTTTTACGTCCTCAAATAGGTCGACTAGTCAATTGCAGTTTTGGGTCTCACTAAAATGTCCTATTTTTTGGTCATAACTTCAAGCGTAAGTGGAATGTTGAGATTATTAAAGTTTGTTTTGGAAATTAGATTCAGATATATTTCTAGTATATATGGATTTAATCATTATAGTGATTTGGTATGATTCCAAGGCATTCTTTTAGAAAAAGAATTTTCTTGGGGGGTTTGGGTAGTTCAGACAAATCTATTTTGGTGCAAGTTTGAGGTTGGTTTTGATTGAAGGCATGAATGGATTGGGTGATGCCTTTCTCCATCACCTGGAGTGTGATAGGGATGAATTCGAATCAATTATCCATTTTTTAGGTATTAAATAATGAATTTTAAATAATTTGATTTTAAATAGCTAAGATTTGGAAACATATTTTTGTAAGCTTGATTTGGGAAGGAAAATCTTGCTATGGCTTGAAGTGAAAGTTGTTTCAGACTTTTAACTTGTTTATAAGAGTTATAAGGGTTGTGAATTTTTTTTTAGAGTGTACAATGACATTTTTTTTTCATATAAGTGATTTGGTGATTAGATGAAGTTTTCATGTGTTCAGGGTGCAAGAAACAACTGTTTTGAGAATTGTAAAGGGACCTGGCTCTGTAAATGAAATATTTATTTTTATTAGATAAATTGTGATCATATATTATGTTTGTAATGTTATTTTAAACATGTGGTGATTATTTTTTAGATTCTTTAAAAATATTTTTTGGGATTAGAAAGATTTTTGTCATCCAATGCAATGGTTTTTGAAATTTTTTGGTGCATAATGAGGGTTTTAGCTAGGCCGAACTACTTGGGTCAAATGTGACTATTAAGATGGATGTTATTAAATTTTATAAGAATGTATAGGTTGAAAATATCATGAGGGACCAACCTCCTTCGATTTCTAATCAAGAAAATGGTATAAATGTATTTTCAGCTAAGGTTTCTAGTTTTTTTAAAACCCATTTTTTTATATCTACTTTGAGACCCTTTTGATGAAAAGAAAAAAGCCTTTGGCCTAGTCAAAAAAACCTAAAATATCATTCTAGTATATGATATTGTGTTTTAGTTTTTCATGAGAAAATTTGAGCAGATAAAAGTTTGGTGTTGTTTCTTTGAGAGCGAGTTGGAGAAGCAGGGAAAACTTGGGTGCTTGATTTTGAAGGATATCTTCATAGCATGCTGATGTTATTTGCAGGTGTCTAAGGAATTTTTAATCTCTAATCTTGAAGGTTGAATAAATTTTCATAGCTTGTATTTATTCATATGTATTCATGAGACATTGATTGTCTTGAGAGCACTCTATTGTATCTTGTGGACCATTGTTGAAGACAATATATTTTGTGATCTGACTTGAGCATCTATATAAGTGTGTGGATCTGATTTTATCATCAATATATGTTTTTTTAGATCATATTATGTTCTTTGCATTAACTTTACTTCATTAATAAGGTTGTATCCTTTGATGTGTTGTATATGGGCATGTGTGGTTAGGGTTTGAAGCACAAGTGTTGAAATTTTTTATTGGGGACTGATTCACCCCCTCTCTCAGTCATTGCGACCTCTAAAAAATGGTATAAAAATGGACCCTTGGAATTATCCTAACAAGCTAGAGGGATATCTTTGGTGACAAGATGTCACCTTTAGATTTGGAGACTATTCAAAGTAATACCTTCTTGATAAGGAAATGGGTAGGTGAGCATTGTGATCATATCTACAGGATGTATAGAAATCATGATGAGATTATAAAAGTCATGAAAGCTCAAGTTGAAGATAACATAACTGATTTGAAAATCAAGAGAGCAAGACTTTCTCACCATAAACTGAAAGAAATAAATAGTCAAGGTCCCCACGAAACAACTTTGAGGAGACACAAGATAGTTGAAGATCAGATGAAACAATAAATGATTTGAAGAAATATCTAGGCACCATGACAGACAATTACTATATTTCAAGGAAATGTTCGATAAAATCTGAGTACAGTGATGTTGGAAATCACCAAAGTGCCTATGGTGTAGAACATGCCTGCTTCAATGAGGGATCATCCAAATCAGAAATTAAGGAAGAAAAGTAAAGTCAAATATCAAATTAAATAAGGAAGCCAAGAAAGGGAGAAAGTTCAAGGATTCCACCTCCAATCATATCACCTATCAACAATCCAAATTCATATAGATATGGTTTCTTTCATGGTAATTGTTAAAAATGTGAAGCTTAAGGACATAGAGCTAGTTTGTGTAGTTATAAGGTTGAAAACAAAGATGATGGAAAAGGAAAGGAACATTGCGACTAAAATAAGGAAGAGGAATGCCAAAACAAGAAGGAGAAAAGAGTAGGAAAAATTTATGGATCTGAATGTTATATTTGTCATGAAAATTATTGCATGAATGAACCAACAAAATCAAGGAGGTATGTAATAAATTTCAATGGGTATTGCTATGTTTGCAATGGACATGGACATAGGGCTTATGAATGCAAAGGAAGGATAGTGGAATATTTTAGATGCCACAAGATAGGGCACATTGAAAGGTTTTGTAATTTATGTCAACTAAATAAAGAGTCACAAAAATATAAGCCACAAGTTCAAGTATACAAAAGGAAGGATGAAACTAGTCAGAGTGCTAAGGAAGTTTCCAAGGATGTGACTGAGCTAAAGGAAGGATCTACTACAACAAATGTGGAATCAGTTAAAGAATATACAATAAAGGTCCCAAGAAGAGGGCTTGAGACATACTTAGGTCTCTCATCAAGCTCCTCCATGGTGACATATGCCTCTATTAGGATTCATAGAGGTGTATATGAGCAATTGAAGCTTTGGAGTGAGAGGGAGTTGTGTATCTTAGTATGAGTCTCTTCCATGTGCAAAAGGTATGTCATCGTGTGTATGTAAGTGTATTCTCATTAGTTGGTCATTATCAGTAATTCTTGAAGTGTTATGAATTGATGGTATTCAAAGCAGTACAAGTCAATTGTGATAAAGCTAATGAGTTTAAGCCTGATTTCTTTTAGTATGTGTCTCTATCCCTGTCTAGAACATGAAATTTTGTGTGCTTCAAGAGGGCCTGAGCCTATTGTTCATGAGTAGCTTGTAATCCCTAAAGTCTATAAATATGCTTATCAAGGTCTCTGTGAGGGTTTTTAATGGGTGTTCATCATCATATATCATGTGCTTAAGAGGTACTCTCACAGTTAAAATGAGTCCTGATGTCATAAATTGTGTTTGGTTCATCCATGTCATCTAAGGTAAGTCCAAAAAGTTCTATGGTGTGTCAAAAGAAGTCTCTGAGTATCCTATAAGATGTGCAAGGAATGTGATCATTTCTCTGTTACTATCATGAGAATTTAATGTGTGCATCATTGTCTCATAGTGTTTAGGGTTCCAATGTCAAAAGAAGGTGTAAGACCTGTGATGCACTAAAGAAGTCTATGTTCAAAGTATCATGAGTTAGGTACTCTCATAGGGGGAGATTTCTATACTCTGTCATGCTCTTGTAGTATGCTTAGATTGAACTACATGATGATGCCTATCAAGTAAGAAAATGCCATAAAAAATGTTGGCAATGCCTCATGATAAGTTGTTAAAAGTGTTCTCATATTTGTACTTCAAAGAGTTGTCTACAACACATTCAAGTGTGTTTTTGTCAAAATTTGTGTCATCTGGTGTTGTGATGTCAGCTAAGTGGATGAATGGCATGATTATAAGAAAAGGTGAAAGTGATCAAGATGGCTCACAAATAATTATATGAAGAAGTAAGTCTTAAGTGATAACGTGTTATTAAGAAGGTTGTGGAGGTCCATTGAGTCTATCATACATCAATTGGGAATGGATTTTGTAACAGTATTATCAAGGTATGTATGTGTTCTCCCATCATGCATAGGAGGCTAATATTGCATTAAAAACACTCTTGCAAGGTGGAACTTGTGATATTTAGCTTGATCTATCAGATTAGTGATTCTTAAGAGAGAAATGATAGAGGTAATATGACAACTATATATGGCTATATACAAATCTATATTGGTGGCCCAACTCTCTCATAAATTATAAATTTCAAGAGGAAATCTTATTGAATGTTCTTAAGCAGTTACAAGGTAACATGAGGTCTAAATTCCTTGTGTCTCATGTGTAATTGTCTTTGAAGGAAATAAGTTGATGAGTTTTTGAGTGTCTGTGAGGCTTTTATCTCGCAAATAAGTCCCATCCATCTTGTGAGTTGATAGTGCTACAAAAGGATCATTATTTAGGGTCTACATATGGACATATAGGTTATACCATGAAATGCATACAATGCCCTGATTGAGGGTTAGAATGCAATGTTAACTTGTAACTATGACTGTCATCGACAGTGGTTAATGATCAGAAGGTGAAGTTCAATCAAGTCCTTTAAGTACCTTCAAGTACTTTGAGTTTAAATAGGACTGTCAAAGGAAAGGTGGATTCAAAGTTCAAAATAAGAATATATCACAAGTTATTTAAAGGATTTGAGAGATTGTGTTGGTCATCAAGACCTGAATTAGTGTCTATGGGCTGCTATAGTACCTAGAGTGAGTAAGCTACAGCTTAGAGCAAGTACATGGGATATGTAAATCTAGATTAAAGGTGTATACTAACTGTGATCGTCTTCAAACCAAAATATAGGATCTAATTCATGCTCTTGAGATCAAAATATGATCAGAATACAAATGATAATGGTCATGGTTGTAAGGTTTTAAGACCTAGTAGTGCAAATTCAACATGGATCTTGAGGTCTAATAATAGAAGCCTTGAATATGTTAATTCCATTTAGTGAGAGTCATTCTTCATCATTGTGAGCAATGCATTCTTAGAGGTAAGGGTTTTCTGACCATTAATGATCACTCTTACCAAGTATAACTTTAAAGGATAAATTAGCATCTACTGTATGAGAGAAAGATCTAAATGATGTAAAATACATATTTGTGAAGCTACTCTTATTGAGTATATTGGTTAGGAAACTTAAGCTATACAATGGTATGTGTAACCTTCAAAAGTGTGATAGCTATACGTCATTGAGACATGTAATGAGATAATTGTGCAGAGATAGTCAGAAGCTTGTGTTAGCATGTTTTTGATGAAAAATATGATAGGATATTTCAAGTACAAATACATTGTCATGTTGAAGTTAACTTGTGGTGCTCAGCTAGAATATACTGTGCAACAAAATCATTTCATGGTGTAAATAAGATTGTTGAAACATTCTTGAGTATCTAGATCTTTTGAACTGCATGAAATATGTGAACAAGATGATGTTGAAGATGATTCATGGTATGGATGAGCTTGTTTGATGCTCATAATCATTTGTGATCAGAAAAATGTTCTATGACATGTTTATGGTTAGTTGATTGCTAAATATGGTGTCTAATCCAAATGAAGTCTATGAAGTTATTTCCTCAATGGTCTATAACAAGGGTATACAGAAGGATAAAAAAAGGAGTACTCACAAGAGTGATAGAAAACATACGTTTATGTCAAGAAGTTTTTGCCTAAGTATCACATGATTACAAGGTTGAGCAAGATTGTGAAAAATATCAATTGTTACAGTACTGAATTAGAGGGTCTATGTACATGTCAAACCCATCCTGAAGTCTTTTGGTTGCATCTTTGACTTGTTCATATACTTTTAAAGGGATTTAATATTGCCACCTGGATATGTGAAAAGTATCTTTCTTGAAGTCTCTCAGCAATATGGTGAGTCATAGTGGAAATCCCTAAGGAATTAAAATGGTAAAATAATTTTACGAGTCAGAATAAAGCATTTACAGGTAAGAAGAGGTAGTTCTCATAATTTGATTAGTATATGCAAAAGTTCTATGAGCTCGGATTAGCTAAGCTACAGGATTGATGAGGTTTAAGACCTCCATCATTCTTAGAAAAACTAGGCCTAATACTCTCAGGTCTAGTTGAATGCATGTGCTCTAAAATACCAAAATATGGGTACATTTGATGGTAAATAACATGCTATGTTATGTTACTGAAATCTAAATTCAGTAATCTCCTTGAGTATGTTGAAGTTCAAGTGATTTGTCAAGAAGATGAATCATGAGTATGAAGGAAGAGGTTGACTATCAGACATCATATAATAGATCCATTCAATGATATTCTAGTGTTCTGAATCATATGAATTGAATAAGTTCTTCAAGTAACTTTTCAACTAAAAATCTAAGAGAGTATGTCCCATGCAGTTGAACAGGGTTATCTTAAGAATCATTTGAAGAGTTGTATCTTCAATCCATGATACCATATCAAAAAGTTCATGAAAAAGGATCTCAAGAGCCAAACATTAATGACTAAGGATTTGAGATCACATTGTGAAGGATAAAAAGAGTCACTATTTTGCAAGTATAGAGGTTTATCTATAGTTTCTTCTACAGGTGCTAAGGGTAGAGTATACAAGTTCCCAGGTGTGAACATGTAGTTTGCTGACAGGTAAGTTTCAGATGCATTAGTGACTAATGATAGGGGGAGCATGACTTTCAAAGCTTCTAGAAAATGGCAATGGTTGTTTTCAAGGCAAATGAAAGCCCATATGTTATGAAGGCATGTTCTTATCACAAATTATCCATGTTTAGTATAAAATAGTAAGTTGTTTTATCTCAGCTCAAATATGTACTGTAGAATACTGAAATGTTGTTTAAGACCTTGAAAAAGTTGCCAAGATGAGATTTAATCATTGTAATGAAAGAATAAATTGCTTAATATTGGTCTTATGAGCTAGAATAGTAGGTTGTTAAGATCAGGGGTGTTAGGTTGTTGATTCAAATGTATATGCTAAGTGTAGATGTGGATGACCTTCAAAATTGGTCTGAAATTATTGCACTGAAAAAGTACTGTTTATGGATCTCACAACTATTGGTATGGTATGAAAAGAAAGAATATGCCTATTTGATTTAAGCATCCAAGTTTAGGCCTAGACAATGATGGTTCTTGACCATGAAAAGGAGTAATGATCTACATTTATGGTTCATATGACATTGTTGGCATGCAAATGGTAATGTTGCTCACTGTTTCTAGACTACTACAGTTATTCTTGAGAAGCTCAAAATAGAGTGGTATAGAAGAAAATTGTACTTGTTTTTTCTTTCCTAGAGGATGGAAGATAAAGTTTTTCCCCATAACAAGGTGAGATAAATTTATGTTTTCATGACTTATACTAATGATGTTCAGATTGTAGGAAGTGTTCTTTCTAGGGGGAGCTTGTTGCTTGCATGCTTGAAATGAGGCCTAGAAAAATTCAATTTTTGGGATAAAATCAAGAAAATGGAGTCAAATTTGAGACCCTTTGGTTGATGTTTCTAACCAAATCATGGAGGTATGTATGTTGAAAAAGGTGAATGAGGTAAGCTACAGGTATTCATTTGTCATTAATGCAAAAAGGGGGAAAAGTTCAGGGTGTTTTCCATCAATACCAAAAGGGGAGATTATTGACATGTATGCCTAATAGGTGTTGTCATTTATGAAAAACCACATTAATGACAAAGTGGATGTTTTAGGATTATGGTATGATGATGTTTTTGATTCTAACATACATGTTCAAATGTGTTTGAGCAACTACAAGGAGATTCGGTGAGTTATGCTTGCTCTAGCAAGCCCATACAAGTGTGTAGAAGGTATAACTTCAAAGTGAGAGCTTCTTAGTTTCTTGGGAAGAATGTTGAAATGTTTTATAGCATGATTTTAGGTTACTTGAGCACTCATAACAATGGCATGGTACAGGTACATGTGTTTCACTTGGTTACAGGTACATGTGTTTCACTTGGTTACAGGTGTTCATTAGGAGCAAGTATGCTTGTTTGGAGGTGTGGTTGATTGGATTAGATTCATATGAGATCATGAAATCATGAAAATAGGTTTATCATGCTATATCAGGTATGTTTTGATCATTTAAATAGGTTACTTGATGAGTTATTTCATTTTTCCAACTGACACTAGTTGTTACAGTGAGAATCCCTAAGGCAAGGCTATGAAAATGAGATAGGATGGAAATATTAAGGTATTATATTAAAATTATGGTGATTAGATATGTTAGTGATATGTTTCATAGTTCTCTCAAAAAAATTAGGTTCCCATGATGATTATTTTGCAAGTTATGTCAGTTTTTATGAGACAGGGTAAATAACAATGTAAAATCCAGCTCGAAGTGCAACTTCAGATGCTCATTGTGAATAATGTTATTTTCATGGGACCTTGTGGATTTTAGGGAATATTATAAGGAGAATTAATAGGGTTTTACAATAATAATGAGGTTATTTTATTGTCATATTTTTATGAACGAGTGTTAAGAAGGTAAGGAGGTCAAAAATCCTAGTTAAACCCTAGCTAGGAGCAGCTGTCAGAAGAAGGTGAATTGTGACCCATTTTTGAGTGTTTTATAAAATGTGGTGATTGTATTTTTTAGATGACTATTCCATATTTCCATAAAGGTATGATTGAGCTTGTGACTATATGTGGGCCCCACCTTAAAATTCCAGTTTATGAGAGATGAAGGTCAGATTAAGACAAAATGGTCCCCAGGAGTAAGGTCATGGATAAATCAAAATTGTGTGATTAATGTGAGTTTTATTGATTTCCATGGATGATTCAGGACATTTTCATGTTGGTTCACAAGTTTTTGAGGTGAAAACAGGTTGAATGGTCAAAGGGCAGTTTTAGGATCTCAAATAGTAGGGTCTAGTGTTTTGGTCATAACTTGAGCTAAAATTGGGTTTTTGAGACGATTAAAGTTTTTTTTTAAATTAAATTCTAATATATTTCCATTGATATATTTCTTGTCTCATTATGAGGTCATATGATAGGGTTTCTAGGACATTCTTTTAGAAAGAAGGTTTTTGGCAGTTCAAGATAGAATATATTTTTGTGTAAGTTTGAGGTTGTTTGAAACATTATATGGATTTGGTTATGATTTATATCACCTTAAATGTGAAAATGGATTAATTTGGAATCAAATGAATCCAAATGGAGATGTTTAGTGTATGTATATTTTATTTTATGAGATAACCTTTGGAGACAGAGTTTTTGGAAGGTTGATTTGGTGAAGGAAAATATTTCTTTGGTTTGAAGTGAAGGATGTTTCATGACTTTTAACATACTTATAAGTTCTCTAAATTTCCTTCAATTTAATTTTATTATATACATGACATGATTTGGTTCATTAGAAGTCATTTGGTGGCATTATGAAGTTTCCAGGGTGTTCAAGGGTGTACAGGAAACATTTGATTCGAGAATTGTAAAGGGAACATGGCCCAATAAACAGAATAAATTGTGACCATATATGATATTTAAATGTTATTTTGAGAAATGGGTGATTATTTTTATATTTTTACCAAAAATAGTTTTGGGATTAGGATATTTTTGTTATCCCAATGCAAGGGTTTTTGAGATTTTTGGTGCATAGATGAAGGGTTTTAGCTAGGCCAACCTATTTTGGTAAAATGTGACTATTGGGATGGATGTTATTGAATTTTATAAGAATGTATAGGTCAAAAATATCATGAGGTACTGAACTACTTTGAGTTCTAATCAATAAAAGGGTATACAAAGGAGTTTTTAGGCATAATGGTTCTAGTTTTTGAAAACCCCTTTTTCTCTTCTTTTGAAGAAGCATTTTTCTACAAAGAAAAAACATTTGGGCCTAGCCCAAAACACCTAGAATTGCATTCTAGGACATCTACTGGTTTAGTTTTCATGATGAGAATTTGAGAAAAAATAAATTTGTTGTTTCTTTGAGAGCGAGTCTGAGAAGGAGGGCAAACTTTGGTGCTTGAGTTTAAATGATATATTAATAGTATGTTGATATTATTTGCAGGTTTTTAAGTAATTTTTTAGATCTGATATTGAACGTTGAATACATTTTCATAGATTGTATTTCTTCATATTGTAGTTACGAGGAAATTGATTGTTTGAGAGCACTCTATTGTATCGGGGGATCATTGTTGAAGCATATATTTGTGGAATGATTTGAGCATTCTTATAAGTGGTGGATTGATTTGTATCATCAAATATTGTGTGTTTGAGATAATATTATGTTATTTTCATTAATTTTACTTCATTAAAAATGTTGTATGCTTTGATGTGTTTTATATGGACATGTGTGGTTAGGGTTTGAAGCACAAGTGTTGAAATTTTTTAATTTGGACTGATTCATCCCCCCTCTTAGTCCTTGTCACCTCCAAAAAAAATTGAAATGTCAGGATGATCGAATGTAGATAATAAAAGAGGATCCTCATTTTTCCAAGTGAGAGAACATGTGTACAAAGACAACTAGACAAAGATATTATATGCAAAATGATAACAAGTTTCTCGGCGAATGCCTATCCCAAGATTCTAAAGGAATTCCTTGAAGGGTGTCAACTCATTTGCTACAATAAAGTGGTTTGATAAATGAAAAGATAAATTATAACCATGATTACTTTAGAATTCAAGGGGAATGGAAAGATCCCATTCATCATTGTACATGGCCTAGGCTAGGGCGGTGATAAGCTTGAAATCCTCAAAGTAGTCATACCTAATATTTTTAGTGGAATCTCACTCTTATTGTATGATTTCTATATGATCCTTGATATCCTTGATGTCTGATGTGAGTGTGATGGCACAAAATATGAGTTCATGGACAATCTTAAATTGTTCCCACATAAATGGTTGCTAGACAATCGAGAGATCGCATAAGTTAATGATTGGGTGCAAAGGACCTGACAATAATAATTAAAAATCTAAATCTTGTAAACAACTTTAGAATAGAATCAGACTTATATACATATGATAATGCTAAAAAGGTTAGAAAGATAAGGATCGATGATGATCAGAAGATAAAAGAGTGTTTGATAAAGCTAGAATAAAAAAAAAAACCTAATAAAATGCCAGACAAGAATGGAAAATGCTAAGGTGGAATATGAGGAGTCTGGAAGTTTGTTGAAACTCAGACAAAATAGAAATTAGTAAATGTGATAAGATATAATGAAGAATAAAAGGTTGAGGGATGATTGATGACATCTGGGATTGAAAACAATCTTTGGGACAGGGATAACTGATAAAACGGAAGAGATAGATTTGGAAGGCTATGACAAGGTGATGTAGTCGAAATATTGTGGGATAAATGATGTAATACAAATTGAAAAAATGAAATAAATAAAGGTACCAACCTTGAATAATAAAAATTGTTGTGAGGTGAGGGAGCTCCTAAATGGTTGTTTGGTGATGATTTCCAAAGCTTTC
>CM034151.1:97484129-97551260 GCA_019776745.2 Taxus chinensis
ATGTCCAAGCAACTACTTTACTTTTAAAATTTCTAAGATAATTCCAAACACTAAAAATCTTAATGTGTCACTTCTTCAGGCATAAAAATTTGTATATTTCCATTCTACATTATACCATTATCTATCTATTTTATCTCTCTAGACATATTCAACTATAAAATAATTTAGGTTCATATTAATTTATTTATTTAATAATCTGAAGTAGCACATCATTTTAGCAATTTTATATCCCTTGGTGTAAAATAAGTAAAACATTTTGGTGAGCCCCACAATTGATTGAACAAAAAATCCTAAGGTTTTCCTTCCACATTAGGGTTTCATATTTTCCCATTTTAGTGTTTGATTTTATAATGATCTTGTATCATTTAATGTTGTTTACCTCTTATGATTTTAGGATTTTAATTTTTAGATTATATTACACATCCTTCAAACCCTAGTCTAAATTAGATGATTATTCATAAATTCATGATCCCTCTTTTCATATATCTTAAACAATTTATATATTATTTTATTCCTTTAGGGATAATGTCTTTGTTTTCTTGTGAACATTATTCACTTTTGTACCCTTCTACAATGACTTATGATCAATCGTTACCTAAAATGGTAGATCATTCTTATTACATGTTGTACCCTATTAGTACACAAATGAAAATGTCGTAATTGATCATGTGGGTGATGATAATATAGATTGGTATGATGAAAAAATATTTTTATATTATTTAATTGAGGAACAAGATCAAATTACTATGCAGAATGTAAAAAACATTGATTATTCTTCTAGTGGTGACAAAAACACTCATGATGTAGAGTATATACATAGTAAACATCATGAATCTCCTGATGTTTTAACTAACACACTACTTGATAAACTTACTAAAAAATGGTTAAGACTCACCCATATTATATTAATCAAGTTACACAATGGTTTCTTGATAATAATACTATGTGCCATGATGTAAATGAAGCTCATATTTATAACCCTAATATTTCGATACTACATAGGTCTCGTGAACATTTTATTACCATATTTTAAATCAAAGGTGAAATGAGGCCCTAGAATGTTCCCTTTTAAATGGATATGACATACTAGCCAAATCATTTCTATAATGCACATAATATGTGAATTATAAAAATAAGTTTGATCTCTATTCCAAAAATCTATTTCATATAAAGATAGATTAAATCAATCTTGGGGTTATTTCTATCATCATTATTATCCCAGGGACACACACCCCAAGCACAAGCCTTGGGTGCCTAAATATATTCATGTTGGAATATTACTTGGGTGTTTCTCCCAAGCGCTCACTGAAGGATCTTAGAGTTCTCAACATATATTGGTTAGGTTTTGGGATTAAAGAAATATATTGTATCCTAAATAATGCATTTTCCATCCAATAGGTAACTGGAATTTCTACTTAGTATTTTATAATAGAAACAAACATTACCCATTATATATATACCTAAAGTGAATTTTATTATAAAATAAGAAATGACACAAGATTCATCAACTCATTCAAGATCATATCATAGTCAGCTTAATATTTCACTAAAACTATACTCATTTCTCAATCTGACAACATAATGCTTCTAAACACTATTAATCTCCCCCAAGACTAGGCCCAAGACCTCTTTATATAGATTATAATCCATTTCAAGATGACTTAGTTCCTAACAAAATCCTAGCATAGAATTTATCTACCCACCATTAATTCATGACTACATTCATTACAACATCCTTGACCATGCTTTATTCTAGAAGAATTGTGATTCTCACCATGATTCCCCCTGACATCGTGGCCAGTGATTTTTATTGACAATGTAAAGTCCCAATGGAACTTGTGGCCATCATTCCTTCCTATCTTCCCATTCATGTATTTACATTTGTGCACTTTAAGACTTAGCAAAAATACGGGGTCAACACATCCACACATTATTTTCTTTTTTGTCCTTGGATAAATTTCCCGTTTTAGCTCCAAAACTAAATTCAAGTCCATTCTTGTGCACCTATTCTTAAAATACACACCATATGAGTGTGATGACCTAGATTTCTTCCATTATTCATGGCACTTTAATAGTTGTAACTCTCATGGTTATCCCTCTAAATTTCTCTTGTGCCAACTTGTATGTTTTCTACACCTTAGAGGAAAATGTGTCATTTTCCTCTTGTATCTCATTTTATTCTTACATTTCATTCATCTATAAAATCCTCATTATCAACTCCATATATTTGTGCTTGGTCCTTGTTCCTTATAGAAAAATTTTAACTTCCTTGATAATTTGAATTATCTCTTCCTTGTCTCGTGTTTCAATTTTTTTTTTAGTTCCTTATGCTTCTTCTCCTCATCCATGAGCATGGTGTTGATCAATTCGGTCATGAGGTGAAATATCTAAAATTCTTGATTGGAAAAATTTGAATTTTCTTGGAATTTAAAGACTACTTGATCACATGTGGCCAATTATTCTTCCATCTTTGCATGCATGTTTTCATGTTCAATTTGATTGGTATCTATTTGAATTGTTCACTTTTGTAGGAGTTGGTCCACAAGATGCTCTGGTTAGCTTATTGGGTTTAACCCACCCAAGCTCTCATCTAGAAATAAAAGCTCTCTATTTGGTATCTTTTAGTTTTACTTCCTCACATGCAACTCCAAACTTGTGGATTTTTTCTTAGATTTGATGTGTTTTTTCTTAGCCTCGTCTAACTTTTCCCTTCCACTATGATACACACGAAAACTGATTAAATTTTGGTGAGCCACCTCAGTATCCAATTTTAACAATACATGTCCCACTTGTTCCTCTTATAGTTCATTAGGGTTGAGGACCACTATCCTTTATTTGCTTGTTAAGGTGTATTCCTCTTTGATGCAAATATTTCCTTAGGGTAACTCAAAGTTTATCTCATCCAAATGTGTATCTGTTGGGGATGGGAATTTTTTTTTGGTGAGTTATAGGTTATTTTTTTCATGCATGTCCTCCCACAAGTAAGGGTCCTTTTCTATTGGCTTCTCCCAGATTTTCTCTTCACTACCTTGTGAGATCCTCCCTATTTTTTTGTGCATTGTCTTCACGATCATAAATAATATCCAGTATTAATAATTCTATTTCAACTTACACACCTATTTATTTTTATTTTCTGGGGCTTCACTCAGAGATGCTTAATATCTCATGAACCGGTGCCTTGTGGAATGATGATTTGATCACTTATTCCTCTGATATCTCATCTTTATAATTTCCCATTAGTTCATTGAGGGAATATCCCACCGCCATGTTTCTGATGGTATCTTCTCTTATATGTTCCCTTGGTGCTTTTCCCTTTAGGGATCTTCATTTTCTTATTGTTGATGATGACTTGGCTATTTTTTCACCAACTGGCTCTAAGAGAACTACTTTGGTGAAGGACCTTGGTATTTTAGAAGGGTTGATTTATTTTACACACGAGGGGTCTATTTGAAAGGGGGTTTCTATTTTCAAATAAAATGTGGTGGTTATGAGCCCTTTCCTTTCTCTATTGTGGTCATACTTCCCATGCATTATTATTTTTGTGTCTCACTGCAACAAACTTCTACACCAAAACCTCGAGGCATTGGTGAATTCCCATACAAGGATCATAACATCCAACCATGCTTTGTATCCTAGAACCCGGGATATATTTATAACCATATAATGGTACCACACTAAACCCTCTATGAGCCCCAGATGAACATTGTAATACCAGAATAATCACTTGTGTTGGGACTTGAACCTAGGTGGTTTCTTTGATACCAAATGTGAAAAATAGTTACATCAAAACCTTGAGGCATTAGTGAATTCACACACCATGATCATAAAACTCACTTATGGAAATGTTTTCACTTGTCCTTATTTTTAACATGAATTCCTCCTACTATTCTTATTCTTCAAATTACATGCCCATTAGATGAAATTTTGCCTTGGTCCTTTTCTACCATTTGTGTTCACAAAATTGCACCAATTTTCCCCAGGAAAAACACATATGTTACCTTGTGCTAATATCTCTATTAACCTTCGGGGATGGTGATCTCAATCAACAAGTCTAATTTTGTGTCATCACTATCAGACTCTCTATCCATACTATCTTCTTCTTTTGGGTATTATAGCATAGATTTGAAAGATAATTTATGATCTTCTAGATCTTCCACCTTTACCACCTTTTATTTTACATTTTTTGGTATTATTCATAAAGAATTCAAAGTATTATGATGTGATTTTCAATGGAATCTTACACCACTGTGTCTGATTTTCATCATCCAATAAAACCCTTACTAGGAATAAGTGTTATAAAACCCCAAACACCACATATTTTTTATAAGTTGTGGGAATTTCAAGGGGAATGCATCATTCATTTCCAAATGATCAATGCACTCCTCATACCACCTATCCATATTTTCCATGTTGTTCTTATTGTACATGGTGGGAAACATGTAGGATTTAAACTACTACATGGGTAAGATTTTGTTTCCTAGAAACTCCTATACTTTTTTCCATGTATCCATCTGAGACTCTAATCTCATTGATCACAATCAATATCAATATTTCTACCCATTTTAAGGTCTCCTTACATATATACTTTTCACGATTAAAATGATTTATTTAGTATTCATCATGTGTGTTATATAAAAATACTCTTGGTCGTTGTTATCCCATTAAATCTATACATATTTCTATCCAAATTAAAAACTAAAATTTCCTATATTAGTTTTAATAGTATCAAATATTGGAACTCGATTTAATAAAAATTACAGAATCCAATATCAAACTAGTTAAAAACTAATAATAGAAATTTAGGAGTCTAATTTCACTAATTATAAACCATAAATGGTGATACCACAAGTTCACATTCTTATAAAAATGTCTAGATTTAATGAAATGTTGGTTATTTCCTAGAGGTGGTCATATTGTTGTTAATCAGCTAATAAATAATGTGGTTTTTTGTATCTACTTGGTGTTCAATTGACATGATAAATTTATCCTTTCTGTATTGGATTTGTTTCGTGAAACTTTCATAACCACTATGTTCTCTAGTATAGTCCTAACATCCCCTCTTTGGCATGATATGCAAACTAATCTATTTAGTAGCTTAAATGAGATTTTATTTTTGTGCATGCATGAGATAAGAAAAGTTCCCAAATGGATGGGTTTCCCAAAGAAAGAGAGTTCTCAGAGTTGAAAATATCCCTTCTCTAACTTTTTTTCATCTTTATGTTGGATAGGATCACTCCAATGCACCCACTTTAATGTAATTCATTAAGTAGTCATTCTCAAGGTATTTTTGAATTTTTTCTTTACAATGGGTTTAATCCTATATTTTACATTTTTATACCTTGGAGGTCCATTCCTCCACTTAGATGCATTTATATGGAAATTGTATCTCTAGGATTCATTGTTCCTTTTCTTCCACTTTCACCACTACTTCTACCAGAACGGGGATTGAATCCACCAACATATGCATGGTTTTACTATTTTTTATCACTCTTATAGGAGTTGAGACTAGCTTCCTCTTTATCATTGTCATTATTGCCAGATTTTTTCCCAAGCATTCCCTTGGAGCATAAGGGTTCCTAAAATGCCTAGTTTTATTTTTTTGGGTTTTATCAACAATAAATAAAAAAACTTATCCTACTACTTCTGCCTTCACTCTTCCTAATGGTTTAATAGTTATAATCAAAAAATCTAAAAATATTTCCTCCATGTGTAGACACAAAATATATTCACTTTGGTACATTTCTAGGTCCTAAAGCATACTAATATATATATGATTCCTAAGAAAGAAAACTAGTGGTTGACATATTCTTTTGGACCTTTTGCTTTATCTCTTCCACTTTTATTTGCCTTACATACCTTACATCCATGTCGTACATTTAATTATTTATCTTTTATGGCCCTGGACACTAGCACCCGGTCACGACAGAAGCACCCAAGCACTCTTGTCCCTCTTAGACACTCTTGACATTCTGTATCTTCTCCTTATTATCTTGGGTCTCTTTTAATTTTTGGTCACCTTTTAGAACTTTGGGTTGGCATTTCAGTTTTCAATTATGAAATTCAAACAAGGGAATCATATATATACTTAGTGTTTACCTAATTTTCTTGTTCCTATTTCAAATTAGTGAAAATGTAACAAAGAAAACAAACAACTCTAATAATGAGAAGGTTTAAGGATACCTCTAGATAATATGATCATGGATATGGGAATAAAAGAAATATCCTCCCCACAATGAGCTTGGTTACCTGCACAACAAAGAGAAACTCAAGAAATAAAATGGTTAGTAGATAGGAGGGTGGGATTCCTAACAATGTTAGTCCCAAGAAATGAAAACTTCCTAGGATAGATGTCAACCCAATTTTTGATAAAGGATAAATAAAATGATAATGAGAAGATGTAGAAAAATATGAACAAAAATAGAAATCTAAAATGTGCTAGATAAGATAAGATGCAGATATGATTATAGTAAATGCTAAAATAAACTAGACCTAAGCGAGTCGACGAAAACCTAAGACTGATGGGTATAGTCGACGGTGACTATAGCACAGTGAGTGTAGACACCTATAATTTAACCCAAGCAATTTAAATATTTAAATTGCGCTAATTATCCTCTTTCCCACAAATGGATGACATATCGTCAATATAACACACTTCCTCTTCTATCACCATTAATTAGCTATATTACGCTAGTTAATTAACCCTTATATCCAACAAATACACAAATTAATGGCCTTACATTAATTAATCCCCCTTTCTATCTAGACTAATTAATTATTATTAATTAATTAGCTCCCTCTTCCATTAAATTAATAAATCATCATTTATTTGATTAAATCCCTCCTATAGTCTATATCATGCTAATTATTCCTCTAAACAATATTCTATAAGCTTGCACACCTATTAATTAATCACTTTGGTTAATTAATAAATCCCCTCAAAACCCATGAGTCACTAAAGGAAAAATTAAACTCTCCTAAGGTTGACTCAACCCTTTCTAAACCTCCCTTATACATACCTAACCCAACCTCCCTATTATCCCACATGTAAAGGGATGTAGAGATTCTTTTATCCATTGGGATATATAAGGAGCCCTCCTCATATATTTCTTCTTACACCTAAATGAGCATAAATCATACAGTATAGCCATTTTATCATCATAGAGCATTCTTCCATTAGAAGAGCTAGCCTTCTCCATTTCTTGCATTCATTCACCCAAGTTTTTGAAGTCATATAGAGATATGTCAAGTGGTCTTGTAGCCATGATTCGAAAAGAATCCATTTTAGAAACCTTGGGATTTCAAGCATATAATAAACTCTTTGATTTCTAGAGATCTACATAGGTTTAATCTCATCTCATTTAGCATTCAATAAGAGATAGAAGTTAATTTGTTTAGCATATTAGCTTGTCATTTCATGTTCTAATGTAGAGATGTTGATAGGTTATCTTTTCTTAAGCTCTTAGCATAATGATGCATAGGTTTATTTTAGCATTGTATTGAAGCTACTAGGTGTTAGTTTCAATTCTACTTGTATAGCTAAGTAACTCTTGCATACATTTGGCACGCCCGATGGGATGGGTCCTTAGTCCCTTAGCATTGTAGTTATTTTATTTGTTGTTATTTCAATATTTGGCTAACCCTTAATATGCACATGTGTGAAATAATGTTAAATTTCTTATGGTTTTGCTGATATTACATGTGTAGAATATCATTTAGAGCTTTAATTCTGATGGGTTATTGTCAATTTTGAGCTAACATACTAAAATTTGGAGCATTTTGAACTTGTTGGTGTCATTTGGCCATATTTTGACTGCAGGATAGGTGTAGGTACAAAAACCTAGGCGCAGGAACCCTAACCTTGGCATATGCGCCATTCTACTAGTGTACATGTTTTGTGTTTATATCTGTGGCACAGGTACCCATATCCTGGCGCATGCATCTCTCGGCCAATGCACATGCCATGTCTTAGTTTCTTTACTATATTTTTTTGCTAACCGGGTGCACACGCCTATACCCTAGTGCACACACACATATCCTAGCACATGCATATCTCTGTTGGAATAGGTGCAATGTGGACCCAAATTTACACAAAGGGGCACAATCACCCTAACCCATGCACATATTCCCTAACCTGTGCGCAGGTGCTTCAGTCTGAGTTGGTATATTAATTCCAGGTTTCCAAAGGTTTTTGTCCTAAAGTGCTAACATCATTGTAGGTTTTGTTTTTGCATGGGTATGTTTACATGCTTTTGCTAGACTAGACATTAGATAAACCTTGCATGCTTAATTATAAGAATAAGGTCACGTATGATCTTCCCTTACATATTTTGGGGTGATCATGGGAATCATAAATGATTCTTATGTCTTTTATTGCTTTGAGAATGTGTTGAATGTCCAAATTGAGAAAAGATGAATATATTTTGCGTTTGAATTAAGTGTTTCCATTTGTTAATTTCTTGGATTTTGTGTCACGTATGCTATTCTCTTGCATCTTAGGATGATCTTGAGAATAAAAAATTATGTTTATTATTTTCATGGAAAATTACTAATCCATTGTGTAGAACCAAAAATGCTTGTCAAAGAAAGGTGGAGTTGAAACAAAATTAAACTACTAATATAGTTTCTGTGCAGGTTACCAAAAGGTGTTCAAGAAAACCACATCCAATTAAAAAAGATAAAAAAACACACTGTATTTGTATGTTCGGATAAGAGTATGCCCCGTCTTCTTAAAACTAGGACATAACCCCTTTGGCATAAGCCTTAACATAAAACAATGGGGGTGTTCCTAGGAACCCCATCTAAAATTTGAATAGAGTTAACACAAAACTATTTCTTCTATATTTTATTTTTCATTCAAGGTTGTTTACATATATATATGAATTATAGCTCCTATATTTAAGGATTATATTGTTTCAGCTAACTCCTTAAATCTCTCTCTAATCCTATTTACGTGAGCTATTAAAACTCACCCAAACTAATATTGTTATATGAGTTGTTTATTAAACAACTCACATTAACATTTACATTACACAAAGATATTTACCTCTAAGTAAATATTCAATAATAAATATTAATGGAGCACTAAATATATTCCTAACATTCCCCCCCTTAGTACAAACATTGGGAAAACCTACTTTTTACTGGAATGTGCCGCTACATAGCCTGCTCATGATCTGGTGATTTTCATAAGATGATCACAAACCTCAGGGATGGTTTTGCAAATGGTTGACCAAAAACCGAGAATGGTGGTTTTGTAATTGGTTTACCACAAACCACAAAGTGATGGTTTTGCGAATGGATTACCAACAACCAAGAATGGTGGTTTTTTTATTAGTTTACCACAAACCACAAATGAAGGTTTTCAAGTGGTTTACCTACAACCACATCCTAATATGCCAAGTACTATTCTCGGCCCTCATCACATCTCACTGTAGGGAATAACATAGGAAATTCTACTGAAAGCTACTGCTCATACACAAAAAATACTGACATAATGGAAATGGAACATTGGATCATGTTCCCCCCCTCAATGTGAAATTTCCACTTATTGAAAACTGAAAACTCTACCACACTGGAAGCACTAAAATCAAACTGCACACACACATATGTCACCAAAGCTGATATGTAGCCCCATTGTTGGCAACTAAAGAGAGGTCACTAATGACCTCCAACCTCTTGTGCCTCCATCCTCCATTGTATGTGCTATTAACTCAACCGGATTTGGATATAAAGCTCAACAATTTCCACATTCAGTTTATTTATATAACTTCCCCCCCACAATGTGAAATAGATTATTTTCTGGACGTCGGGTAACTACGAAAATGCATCTGTGAGGAAAAACAAAATTATTTTATTAAAGTTTTACAATGACTCTGAAGACATGAGAATTTTTGAATCGACACATTTGATATACTACCATATATGAATAAAGATTTAACACTTATTACTCTTATTGACCACCAATACAACAAAAAATTAACTATATTTTAACAATTTAACTATGAAGACTTTTAACAAATTTTGTGACTTTGAAACATATAAGAAATAAAATACTACATGTGACTTTTGACTCTCTATATGTTCACATAATGATACGGAGGACCAACACACATTTAGGTTTTAAACCGCACTATTTAATTGACACCTAATACAAATAACTTAGACACGGGACTCTTTATAATGAGACAATGGACATAATAGACTTATGAAGATTATACGTAAAAAAATGAAATTTTAAAAGATACACAATTTATATAGACTATTTTAGACTCTAAATAGATGACGTGGACATTATAATAATAAATTAGACTTTTTATTTTTATTTTTTGAAAAACAAAGAGAGTGTGACCTGTAACCTAGATGTGTGGATAGAAGAATATGAATGAGCAAAAGTGTAATAGAGATCTTGGGCATTTGAATTCCTAAGGATTGAAAAAGCAAATTCCAACACGAGCTTAAGGAACTGTCAACTAGGTAAATATCACGACCCTATCACGGTGGAGAAGATCACGAATGAACAACTGATGCATAGATTTACAGATCTTCTACAAGTGCTTTTTACATTCCACTTCAATGCTGGTAGGTGAATCCTTATTTGTGCATGTAAAAATATATTCTTCTACATTACTACAACCTGGCGCATTAGAAAAACATGTTGCTAATACCTGACGCAACAAGGAGATCAAAGTTGAGTAAATAGAATTGGATCATGTTCAACACAACAACTCAAATGTAAATCCAATGTAGAAAGGCCACTGAATTGAAAGGAATAGATGATTGCAAGTGTATGGTCTTCTGAGATGAATGGTAGACACAAAAAATATCTAAACATGCATGTACATAAGTCACAAAGAGATCAAGTGACTAGCACTGACAAATTACATATTGTATTGCAAAAATGTAAAAGTGAATAACGTAAATAAGGAATGAAACTAGATGTTATGCGAGACATGCATCGAGCGAGTGGGTGTGCCCCAAGAAGAATCAGTAGCTAATTATATGAGCAATGCACTTATTGGATGATGCTGACTATATGAGTCAAATGCAAATTCATGATCAATAGAAATGTTGATAACTGATTTCAATACAATACAAATATATAAATCTTGAATGCATAAAATCCTAGATTTGCTGTAGTGATGTAGTCCCACTCATTGCTCCACATGGCAAATAACAACGCCCTTGGGAAAGAACACAAAATATCTACAAAAATTTTTAAAAATATAAATATGCTTCACAAAATCACTCTCATTAACCTGGGAAACTGTGAATAGCAACAAATTTTCCCTATATAATATATCATGGATCCATAGTCACTTTGATACCAAATCTAAAATTTGAACAGAGTTAACACAAAACTATTTCTTCTATCTGTTAATTTTCATTCAAATCTGGTTACATATATATAGGAATTATAGCTCCTATATTTAAGGATTATATTGTTTTAGCTAACTCCTTTAATATCTCTCTAATCCTATTTACGTGAGCTATTAAAACTCACCCAAACTAATATTGTTATATGATTTGTTTATTAAATAACTCACATTAACATTTACATTACACAAAGATATTTAACTCTAAGTAAATATTCAATAATAAATATTAATGGAGCACTAAATATATTCCTAACACCCCAACGTAGTCCATGCAAGAGGGAACCTTGTGGACAAAATGGGAAGTGCTCCGCAGAACCTACTTGACTAGTATTACCATTTGTGATATTTAGCGTCACAATTCATCCGTATCGCGACCTCAGTGAGAGTACATAATGGACACAATTATTTCCCACTATGCTTGAATGGGGTAAAGTAAAGCCAAGATACTCCAAGAACTAGTTAGTGTGACTTTTCTTGGTAAATTAAGCTCGCTCTTAGATGACTTATGACACCTAGTTGAGTGAACCACCTAGGAAGCTATCTTTGACCATGAGCCAACTTGGACCACATCAAAGCCAAATTTGAGTTGAGAGCTATTGTTCATCATGAAATGTGTGAAGCATTACTTTTGCTTAGTTTTTCACTTTCCTTAAGGTGAGGCGAAACTCTTCTGAAGTGAGGACAATATTTTCAACACCAATTCACCTACTTCCTTCACTTTCTTTTTACACTTTGTTGATTAGAAGAAGAGTGGCTACCCTTGTGTTGCTAATTGATTGTATTCACCACTTTTGTGTTCGTTTACACTCATCCATGTTTGAGGCTGAGTTGTTAAACATCTAAAGTGTGTGAAGATGTTTTTATATCATTGGTAGCCTTTTTTATCGTGATACCCAAGTCAAGATTGTCATCGTAGTTAGGCTTAGTTCATCACTTTGATTCTCCTTTGAATGGTTATCATTATTATATCGTGTCACTACAATTTTGGTATTTATGTTTTGTTTCTTGTAAACTTGACCTAAATATCTATATTCTAAGGTTACACTATATACACTTTAACAATTCCTAGGTATATTATCGCTTTAGTTTGATTTCAATTATTACATCGATTCTGAAGAGTGCTAAGTATTACCACTTGTGAATGCTATATCAATATCATCTTGATATCAATACCTTAATTTATGAAAAAGTTTGGTTAACCGATCTTGGTGAAATTGTTATGTTACTCACAATCATAACTAACACTTTTTGGAATCTAAGTCTTGATTGAATTTGGGCTTGATTCTAGTATACTTTGTTTGGAGGTCATGATAACTTCTTGTTATTACTTACGCCTTGTTCATTTCTTTGAACTCGACATAAGTTTGGGACATTTTGTTAATCATCATACGACACCAACTACCTTTTTGAAAACAAATTTAGGAAGTAATTCATTTGATTATTTGGTTTGAAACTAAAGATTGTGTGATTGAATCTTACCTAACTCATTCATTTAAGAACAATCACTGTGTCAAGTTGGTTCTTTGACATTCATAATATACCTTGATTTTCTTAACATTATTTTTTTCACTTAGGTTTGATAAAAATATTTGAACAAATTCACAAACACTTTAGTGAATCTATTACACGTCATGGCCCCTAAAACAATATTAGGGCTCAAAAATTAGGATTTGGAAGCAAGACAAACACAAACTTGGGAAGCCTCAAACAAACAAGGGTCAAAACCCTTTATTGGCCATGATCTTAGCCATTTATCTTCCACAAAGAAAGAAGTAAAAGAAATGATAGATCATAGCAGTGATGAGTTAGAATCACCACATGCGGAATTTGATTTCGACCCCACCTTATTAGATGAATTCCTTTTTAGAAACAAGGATTGGGTACTTGCACGAGTTGTGGAGTTAGGAGATATAATTCCTATCAAACAAGAGATAATCCCACCTACAAATGATACTAATGACGAGGAGTGACCTCTCATTAACATGGAGGATATCTTAACACATGGAAATGCTTCTACCTCTAATGTGGGAAACTATAATGTAGGGTGATATAGAATTCCTTTCATTAAAGTACCACGTAAAGTCAGAATAGAACATGAAAATGTTGAACAACCTCCATGTCATAAAGAAGAAGAGGAACGTCTTGAAGAAGAATTCACTATTTAACAACAAATTTGCAACCTAAGTCAAAAGTTAGCTTTGTTAACATATCATGTACAAAAATAAAGAAATAAGAATGTAAAAAAGACAAAAACTAAGGTCAAAATTAGTGAACTTCACATGGATAGTCAAGGAGGAGACAATATGGAATACAATCGCAATTACTTGCACAAGAAATGCAATCTATGAAAGCGAAACTTACAAGCCTCCAAGAGAGTACTGTGGGGAATAGTAGGAAATATCAATACAAAGAACTATGTCCCCATCCATTTGATAAAAATATGACATTTCAACCCTTCCCTAAAAATTTTGACATGCCAAAATTTGAAAAATATAAAGGGAAAGTTGACCTGCAAGACCATGTAAAATATTTTTACATGGCATGCCAAGAAGTGTCCTATAGTGACAATTACCTCATACAACTCTTTCCAAAGATTTTAGGGGGCCAAGCCTTGGAATGGTTCACTCACTTACCTCATGGGTCTATTTTCACATGGAATGAACTGGAAGAAAGGTTTGTACGATAGTTCTAGTACAACATAGAAAGTGACATAACCATGGCGTACTTGTGTGGAACTAAATAATGCCCCAATGAGACATTATCTAGCTTCTTATAAAGGTGGAGAGGGATATTTAGTCACTTCCCTTGTGAATTCCCTGAAAAATAGCTGGTGAGTATCTTTTTTCCCAATCTCAACCCAGACATCACTTTTCATATGAAAATGCATTGTGTTCGCACCTTCGAAAAGGTTATTGAAAAGGGAATTCAAATAGAGAAAGACCTTATTTCCAAAGTAACCATTAAATCAAAATCTAAGGATAACCAAAATGTAAAACCCACAGAAAAGATGAAAATATGTAACAAAAACAAAAACATGGTGGGAGACAGGATCACAGATTCCAAACGCGTACAAACGGTTCATACTGGTCAACCTTTTAAATTGACCAAACGGCCTATTCAACCACCACCTAAACGTAGAATGTTCACTCCTCTCAATGAGAATTTGCTAGCAATATTGAAGTAATTGGATGCAGCTCACATGGTGACTTATCCCACGACACAACCCTTTGATGACAATGCTCCAAAGCCATCATGGTACAAAGAGCACGACTATTGTGAATTACATCGTGTTAAGGGACACAAAGTAGATAAATTTCTATGACTTCCTCACTACATCCAAGATATCATTGAAAATGGGGAGATAGAATTTGACACCTTGGAAAAAATGTAGACGCCAAAAGAAAAGATGGGAATATTCAAAGAACCATTCTCTAAACATATTAAGTCAGATGAGAAAAATACGGATCGAGGAGAATCATCCCATAGTTACACAGTAGAGAATTGTCTATATACCAAGAATGAAAATAATCATTATGATTCACTCATTAGATATATTTGCTCTCCTAATGACCATGTAAACACCATTTGGATCAAGGAAAATTATTGCGCTGTGGTAAAAAGACACGCCCACCTCATGATTCTTGAACCCTCTTCATTAACCTCATAAGATGGTAGGTATAACCTCTTAGAATAACTTGAGATGACATCTGCCACGACATCTACCAAGATTTCAATCTTGGATCTTCTCAAAATATCAAATGCTCATAAGGAAATCTTGTACAAAACTCTTCAGGGGTCATGAGTGCCACTAGAAGTAGACCCTTCACATCTTCAAGCCATGGTAGAAAACATTGCACCAACTGAGTACATATCCTTTAATCATAGGGAGATCCCTATTGAAGATCCTATGCATAATCTCCCCTATATCTTGAGGTATTTTTTACCCACCAAAAGATAGAATGGGTGCTTGTGGACAATGGATCAGGGTTGAATATATGCACGTTGAAATTAATTAAGTAACTAGGACATACATAAGAATATCTAGAGTCCCATATTATTACCATAACCGCTTACAATAACGTGAAGTGGGAATCATATGAAATAATCACATTTCCAATGGAAGTAGGATCAACTTGTCATCAAATGAAGTTTAATGTCTTGGACTTATAACTTCCATATAATATGCTTCTTGGACGACCATGGATTCATGCCATGCAATCCATACTGTCAACATTCCATTAGTGCATTAAATTGAAGCATGAGGGACACACTGTCACAATAAAAGGATATCTATAGCCCTTCGCTCATTGCAGAGCTCTCAATAGTTTTGCGTGTATGGGGGACTATATGTGTCCCTTTACTGATATAGTTGTTCCTCTTCAATCTAAAGCCATGGATTCATGAGTAGGTATAGATTCCCTAAGTTCTTTTGCATGTGAAGCCTCTACATCAACTTCTCATTTTGATTCATAGGAGATGAAGGTTATGGAATACAGTTGTTGAGAATATAATGTGCAACAAGATCTTTTGGTTTCAAACCTATCGTTGTCACCTAAAACTATAGGTTGACCCAACTATCATTTCAAATGGCCTAGAGATGAGTGAACTATAGGGTCATTTTTATCTAGAGGTTACTTGCTAAAGAGAAATTTTTGGACCCACCTACAACTTGGGTCCTAAAAGATACTCAACCAAATTGCTACTAAATCCATGAGTATGAGAAGTCTATCCAAATGATGTATTCTATGGGCTATAAGGGTCTAGGATGTAGAAATAATGAGCAAGGACTGATAGAACCAGTTCCTCTCCCACATTTCAAGACAGAAAGATACAGTATCAACATTAGACCCTATGGATCGCACCCCAATGATCAAGATGCTACTTGTTCTGAGTGTGAAGATAGCTCTGATTGTATAAACAATGACACAAATTACAACTGTAGTCAATACAAGGATCTTACCTCCACGAACCTATTCATGGATACTACTGTCCTTACCTTAACCCCCACTAAACCTAAAATTGACCTTGTTTACCCTTGCCTTCTCTAATGGGACCAACAACGTCACGTACCACTAGATCTCTTTGAAAATGATGAAGCCATTGCATAATTCATGGGAATTCAAGATACCATTCCAATTGGAGACCATAAGAAGGGTTTATAAATTGAATTAAATACTTGTGTGTACTTTGGTGAGGAAGTTGAGATTCGTGGTCAGAAAAACTTAATAAAAAGAGAGGTAAAAAGTTTTAATGAAAAGTCTCAGAAAAAACAAAATTCCACGTCACACAGTGAAAACCTCTTTGAGGCATTGGCTGAAAAATAAGTGAAAAAATCAATGGACAAGAAAAGTGACCACGTCAAGGGTGAAAATATCATAGAGACACCCTTGGAAGAAGATCTCAAACTTCCTCTCGATCCTACGTGTATGGATGATTTGTCAAAAATGCTAGTGGAAGAAACCATTGATGTGAATATTGGAACAAAAGACGACCCAAAAATAGTCAAACTGGGAGATTCACTCTCAGCACGGGACAAAAATACATTCACCATGATTCTATGGGAATTTGTAGATGTATTTACATGGTCCTATAAGGATATGCTAGACTTGGATCCAACTTTGGTAGTGCATAACCTAGTTACACACGAAGACACCAAGCCCATAAAAAAAGCTCAGAAAAATGCATCCACGGGTGGCTCTTCTAGTTAAAGAAGATCTATAAGTATTTATAGTAATGGGATTCATTAGACCTATTGATTACTCAGAGTGGATATCAAATATAGTCCCCGTATAAAAGAAACTTGTCGCGATTAGAATCTGTATGAATTTTAGAGACATCAATAAGGCATATCCAAAAGATGATTTCCCATTGCCCAATATTGACATGATTGTTGAATCAACTATAGGATATGAGATACTATCTCTTATAGATGTCTTTTCAAGCTATAATCAAATAAAAATAGTAGATGAATATCAACACAAGATGACCTTCACAACTCCCTAGGGGACTTTCTATTATCAGGTAATGCCCTTTGGCCTTAAAAACGTAGATGTAACCTATCAAAAGGCAATGACCATGATTTTTCATGATATGAATAGAGCATTATGTGGATGATATCCTCAAGAAATTTAGAATGAGAGAAGACCACCCTGAAATTTTGTGACATATCTTCGAAATCCTGCGAGAATACAAAGTCAGATTGAATCTAAAGAAATGTGTGTTTGACGTACTATCAGGAAAATTGCTTGGATTCATTGTATCATGAAGAGGGATTGAGGTGGACCCAACTAAATTTACCACCATTACTCAAATGCCTCCTCCCAAAAATATCAACTAACTACATAGCTTGCAAGGAAAGATACAAGCCATCCACCATTTCATTTCCATACTTGCTAAAAAATGTCAATCATTCACCCATCTACTTAAAAAAGATGTTTCCTTTATTTGGGGACATGAACAACAACAAACCTTCTCCTTTCTTAAGAAATACTTAGAAAATCTACTTATCCTCATGCCTCCAACTCCTGGTGATCCACTCTTGCTATATATTTCTGCCACTCAATTTGTTATTGGTGTGTTGCTCACCCAATATGACCTTGGCCACAAAGAAAAAGCTGTGTACTAGATCAGTCGTACTACCCTCAAATAAAAAAACTTGTTTGGATATAGATTTTACCCTCCAAAAACATCGCCATTACATGTTAAATACTAAAACCAAGCTTATATCCAAAGTTGACTCGCTTAAGTACCTGTTGTCTAAACCCACCCTTACATCTAGGATGACTAATTGGATCATTCTACTAAGTGAATTTGACATTGAGTATGTACACCAAAATTAGGTAAAAGGACAATTACTCACTAATGAGTACATTATTTGACTCATTTATTTCATTCATAGTGTTAATAAATTTTCATTTAGATATGATTTGTTAGTGCATGGGGATGCTTTGTATAGTTATATCTTAGCGAGTTTGATGTATTTTCCTTGCCTTTGTTCATGCAACTTGATTACCATATAAAATCATACTAACTGTCTTCATGAGGAAAATGTGATGATGTGTGTAGGGAAATGATGAACATTTATTTCTGATGCAATTAAGAGGTCCAAGTTTGGATCTGGAATGTGGGAGCAAGAGACTTTTTCCACCCATCAATCAATAAGTATGGAACTTGTTTCTAATAGTCCCATAGAAATTTATGAGTCTTGGTTAATGTTGATTAGTGGGAGATGTTAGTGCCACCTATTATGGAGAATTCTATAACTTTTTGTGTCTATATAAAGACACCTTCTTGAGAACATGATAGTAGCTATTATTTTTATATACTTTGCAATATGTAGCTTGTGGTATAGAGAACTCTTCTTATGTTATGGAACATGTTTCAATTAATATAAGCAAGCGTCATTTTGAGGATCTAAAGCTATAAATATTTCATCTATCTTGAGGGAGAGCAAGGGCCCACTCAACCAAGGAGATAGGAGGCTGTTTACACTTACATGCATTTCTGGTTTTCTGATAAGTTTCACTGCAAGCTTTATTTCAATATATTTCATGCAATCTAAGTTTGAATGTATTTTCTTTTCCCATTGGAATTTCTATTCAGAATGTGTGTTTCATTTTATAAAAAGTTTAACTTATCATATGCTTTTACTTCTACTGATTCTTAGTTATGAGTGTGCAATTTCAATTCCATTCTTTCAGATTTTGTGTGTGCATTTCCATTTAATTTAGAAGTCCAACTTTTAAACTTCATTTCATTGTAGCAACTGAATTCCGTAGATTTATATTAAGATTCCATAGATTAGTAACCAATTAAGGAAAATCTCACAAAAATCCCCCAATAGGAAAAATGGTTCCATAGAGCTTCATTGTATACAGCCTAGGACACAACCTCGATTTATAATGACACTAACGGAAGATTCAGTTAGTTAAATGATTGGCGAATACAATGACCCATCATTTTTGGCACTGTTTCTGGGGACACCATAATACACCACATCATTTTTCTCAATTTACATGCTATGGGTGTTAATGGAGTTTATATATGCAACCAATAGAAGTCTTTTGCCTTGTTTCAATAACCAACTTTGATGTATAGGCCACAGGATGAACAAGGGAGATTTGCACCATGCAACATCCAACAAATATCTCCAAATATAATATACGAAGGGATCATTGATAGTGACATTGACTCTAACACAATGCCTAGAAATATTTTTGAGCATCCTGCATCCTCTGACCGACACTCAAAAATGGGGGACCACGGGAATAATGGAGACCGAACCTTGGGTAGAACCTTCACTTATCCCATCATCTTGGATGAGGATGAGGATGCACCCATGAAAAACATATCTCCATCCATCCTCCCTATTTTTCAAGGCATGTTTACAAAATACCCCGATCAATTCTTGTTTGAGTTCAAAATTCTTTGCCAAACCTATGACTACGAAACTAATAATAAAAAAACTCAAACTCTTTCCTTCCACTCTCAAAGACTCTACTTTGAGATGGTTCATGGGGTTTTCCTCTAACTCCATTGATTCTTGGGAATCCATGGACATAACCTTTTTGGATAAATACCAAGACTACTGCAGGGGAAGGATAAGAAAGAAAAGATCTTCCAGACTCTGCAAAAAGAGGATGAAAATATAGAGGATTATCTAGATAGATTTATCTTTCTTCATCTACAAAGTAGTTATGAGTTACATGAAAACATCACTAAGACAATTTTCCTTAAAGGAATTGATGAGGAAACCAAATATTCCCTCCATCTTATGGGCAGAGGAGATGTGCATAAAATTACTATGGAATAAATAACTGAGCTATGCAGAAGTTACTCTATAACATGAGGGGATATAAGGAAGAGAAAAAAATCCAAGCTTGCCCTAGGTACCTCTAAACTTTTGGAGGAAATGGCCAACATGAAAACAAACATTTTGTTACAATTAACTTCAATCATAGATGGGATTAATGCCAAAACCAATGCTTCCAAAGAACCTCTAGACATATATTTCCATAAGTGTAGGAAGAGACATCCCCTGAGAGAATGTCCTTTGGATGTTACTGACATGTGTTTGATCTGTGAAGTTGCTGATCATGACACTAAGCATTGCACCTTTTTATCAAAGTTGAAAGGAGGCTTGAATGTTGTCTCTCAAGTTGATGTAGAGGTAAAATTTGTTCAATAGAAAAATAATCAGGCTATATATTACCCTCAACCTACTTAGAACCCCTGAAGAATGTCATGGCCTAGTCAGGATCCTCATCCTACTTGGGAAAAACCTAAGTGGACAACATCAAATTGGATAACTTATTCACATCCACCACCTTGGATGAATCCCTACACTCAATCGAGTTGGACACCACTAACTCCAACAAGTCCATGGCACAACCAATAGTGGGCACCTCCACAGAATCCTAACCAAAACCAGCAGTGGGCACCACAACAAAACATTAATCAATAATGGAGATTCCAACAACCACAGCAAGATTTAATGGCCCCAAAAAAAAACTATCAGCAACATAGACATGCAACACAAACACAACTTCCAACCCAGCCTGTATCAACCCCGAAAAACCAACAAACTGCTTCAATTGAGGAAGTAGGGCCAAGTAATACAATACAAGTTAATACTATTGGTAATATGAGACTAAGGTCTGGGAAAACATTGAATCCTCATATAGTTATCACATAAATGCCTATAGAAACTGATAAAGATGAGATACTTAAAGAAATTGAAGGAAATGCACCTTCTCCAAAAAAACACAACACTCGGAATGGTCTATAAACTAATCAAAATGCTCATAAAGCTCCTTTTCCTGAGTGGATATAAGATACTTAAACTGCTGATGAAACAACGCTAGTTTAGGAGTTGAAAAATGTGCACATTGAGGTCCCACTTCTGCGAGCAATAAGGGACATCCCAGAATTGAACCAAACCATTAGAAACGAGTGTATAAAGACACCTAGGAGAAATAAGAAATACCAAAAGACCATTAGGGTGGAAGGAAATTTGGCTGATCTTGTTGCTGACACACTTATTTCACCAAAATACAGGGATCCTAGAAGTCCAGTCATTACCATTTGTATAAACAATCAGTCAATATCTAATGTTTTGGTGGATCTTGGTGCTTCCATAAATGTTAAAAAAATAGACATGTTCAATCTTCTGTCCTTAACAGGACTACAGTCTACGAATACCGTTCTTCAATTAGTAGATCAGTCCATTACTGTACTAGATGGTGTGATTGAGGATATAATGGTCACCATTAGAATCATGGGAGTATCCTATCGATTTCATGGTCTTATAGCCTAAATATCATAAATTGGGTTATCCAGTCATTTTGGGATGCCCTTGGTTGGCTACTGTTGCTGCATATATTGACTTTAGGTCGAGAAAAATGACTATTCTAAATGGGAAGAAATACAAACATATTTCATTATATCCTCTTGCCTAGCCTTATGTGTATGCTTGTGAACATGTATGGGTGGATTCTTTAGATAATAATTCTCTCAATTCTTATTATTTGGCCACCATTGCAGTGCAAAACCATATGACAGAATTTGTTGAGTCATACACACTAATTGATGCAAAGGGCTCTATGATTATAGAAATCAGCATTGTAGCTATAGAAATCAGAACTCTGACTACAGAAACATTTTTCTAGACATGACCAATATTGTCTCCTCGGTAAGTAATACTCCTAATGAAGCCTGTAAGGAAATCTATGCTTATAGTATAAAATCCACAGCCTTTGATTTCCATTGTCCTCTGACCAAGATTTTGTCTCTTGAAAATGTATCCATTTTGCACATGCTTCAACCCCATGTTTTCCCATTGAATTATTTAATCACCAATGTAGACCTCACCATTTGGGACGATACCAAACAAGTGCCTATTGGCATAAGAAAAGAATTGACCATTGGTAATAATTTGGAGGCCAACCAAGAGGCTAGGATTATTGAGATTTTGAGGAAACATTTCCATGCATTTTCTTGGGATTGCATTAACATGAAAGGAATTCATCCTACAATCTATAATCACCATATCTACACTAAATATGTTAAACCCATAAGGAAACCATAAAGACAAATTAACCTAACCCTCAGAGACGGTAAAAAATGAGATAGAAAAATTTCTAAAGGTAGGATTCATCTACCCTATATCTGATAGTCATTGGGTCTCACCATTAGTTATAGTCCCTAAGAAAAATGGCAAATGGAGAATCTACGTTGACTATAGGGAACTTAAGAAAGCCACCAAGAAAGATTATTTTCCCCTTCCTTTTATTAACTAGGTTCTGGAAAATGTCACCGATAATAAATATTTCTCTTTCTTGGATGGGTTTAGTGGGTATAACCAAATATGTATTACACCTGCTAACTAGGATAAAACCACCTTTACTTTCTCTTGGGGTAAATTTTCTTATCGAGTCTTACCTTTTGGGCTTTATAATGCACCTGCTATGTTTTAGAGAGAATTCTTGGCCATTTTTGTAGATCTTATGAATGATTGTGTTGAGGTCTACATGGATGATTTCACTGTCCATGACTCCAATTTTGATGAATCTCTGCATAACCTTGAGAAATTTTTAAGTAGATGTGAGCAGCACCAACTTTCCCTGAGTCCTGAAAAATGTCTGATGATGGTGGATCAGGGAATTGTCTTAGGTCACCATGTTTCTACCAAAGGTATACAAGTCGACCCCAAAAAGATTGCAATCATCACTCAGCTACCTACACCAACAAATCATACTGACATCAAAAGTTTCCTTGGACATGCATGGTATTATCGATGATTCATTAAAGACTTTAGTAAAATTGTTGCACCTATGTTTTCATTGCTGACAAAATATTGTGTTTTTGAATGGTCCCCTCAGTGTCAAAAAACATTTGATATTATCAAGGAGAAGCTGACCAAAGTCCCAGTCTTACAAGGTTTTTATTGGGGGAAACCTTTCCATATCAACACTGATGCCTCCAATACAACTATGGGAGCTGTTCTTGGGCAGAAAGATAAAGAGGATCACATGTATGCCATTTAATTTATCAACAAGACTCTGACTCCTATGGAAAGGAACTATACCACTACGGAAAAGGATTTTTTAGCTGTTGTGTATTCTTTGAATAAATTATGACATTACATCACTGGGTATAAAATCTTTGTTTATACTAACCACTCTGCCATCCGATATTTGATGAATAAACTAGTCATCGTCAGTTGGATAATTAGATGGTTACTCTTGTTACAAGAATTCAATTTGACCATTATTGATAAGCCAAGGAAATCTAATGTTGTTGCTGATTTTATTTCAAGATTGAATGTTTCAGGTGATGAGGAGGCAGTCCATGATCAATTTCCAGACGAATATTTGTTTGCTATATCAACTCAGACTTTGTGGTTCACAGATCTTGCAAATTATTTAACCACAGGGAAGTTT
Organism: Taxus chinensis; assembly: GCA_019776745.2. Taxonomy (NCBI): domain Eukaryota; kingdom Viridiplantae; phylum Streptophyta; class Pinopsida; order Cupressales; family Taxaceae; genus Taxus; species Taxus chinensis. The sequence continues at coordinate 97,507,945 of CM034151.1, forward strand.
CCTACCTATTTTACTCATAAAGAGAGACGAAGGTTAGTTAAAAATAGTGCAACATATAAATAGTGTAATGGACTATAGTTCAAATGTTGTCATGATATGGTCCTTCACATGTGTATTCGGGAAGATGAAGTATATGACATCTTGTGAGCTTGTCATCATGAGCTAGGAGGAGGACATTACTCAGTAAAAAGGAAAATTCACAAAATCCTTGGTGTTGGGTACTATTGGCCTTCCCTCCACAATAATGTTAAGAAGTATGTGTGGCAGTGTGATGCATGTCAAATAATGGGGAAGCATACACTCTCAATGGAAATGCCTCTTAATCCTCAGTTGGTCTTAGGACACTTTGAGAAATGGGGAATTGATTTTATTGGACCTTTTGATCCTCCATCTTTTGGAAAAGAATACCTCTTGGCCTGCATAGACTACGTTACAAAATGGGATGAGGTTACGAAATTGGCATCTTCCAATAATTATGCAATTGTTGATTTCCTATAAAATCAGATATTGCTACAATTTAGGGCCCCCAAGGCCATTGTGTTTGATCAAGGCCTTTAATTTGTGTCAAAATGATCAAATATTTTATCGAAATCTACCGAATCAAGCACTGGAAATTGTCACCATATCACCCCCAATCTAATGGGCAGGTGGAAGTCACCAACAAAGAACTTGAGAACATTCTCACTAAAGTGGTTAGTGCTAACATGAAAAATTAGGTACCAAAACTTCCTGAGGTAGTTTGGGTCTATAACACAACCTGGAAAACCACTACTGGTTTTTCTCCCTATGAGTTGGTATATGGGAAGAAGCCACTATTACATGTTGAGTTCGAGTTATGCACCTAGAGAAAAACACTAGAATTTGACATCAATTTGGATGATGTACAACATGAATGAGTGATGTAGCTAAATGAATTGGATGAAATGTGGATGGAAGCACAGTAATAGACGAAAATTCTCCAACATCAGAGGAAGACCTAACATGATGATCATATCAAATCCATGATCTTTTATGAAGGGGAATGGGTCTTACTCTTTGATTCTAAATATCAACAATTTAAAGGTAAGTTATAGATATGCTGGTTGGGTCCATATCAAATCAAAAAAGTGTTTGATAATGGTTATGTTCGACTAGTCCCAATCGATGGTGACAAAAGGAATCTTCTTGTAAATGGCCACAGACTTAGGATTTAACAACAACCTCTTGACAAGGTAAATTTCACCAGTGACATTATGTTGAGTGAGGAAATGCATGCTGAGGTGACTCTATTCCCCTCCAACCAAGAGTAATTGTTATCTTTCAATTTCAATAATGGAGGGTGGTAATGACCTTGATCTTCTTCCCTTAGTTAGTCATTTTGTTTCTTTTAATAAATGTCTATATCTTCATTATTTCAAGGCCACTAATCACATTTTTTCTCAGGCTACAGGATGTGGGAAGCTACGAATATCAGACACTGAACTAGCATGGGTAAGTGCATTTTAATTCACTATGGATATTTCCTTATGAAGGAAATCCCCATGCATAAACTTATCATAATTGCATCCATACACAATGATTAATTTATTTATTATGGATATCCTTATGAATTTGATGCTATGACATGATGACATGAGGGTGTAATGATTCATGATTTCCACACACACCACATGTGTCATCCTCCACAAAAGGCACAAGTGGCATTTCTATTTCAAGTGACAGAATGTGTGCCATTCCACATATCAAAATTACTCATTGATACCTAGTCTTGTCAACCTTTTTGTGCTGCCAAATTTGCTCTGCTTTTATGCAATTCAAGGATTCAGGTGCATTTCAAATTTATAGTTCCTAAGTACTTCCTGTTTTTTCTTTGATAATTTTGGATGCTACTTTCTACTTGTCATCACATCGTGAATTTGAGCATGCCCTTGTTCTTGTTTCTCTACTGTCTGTATTCATTCACCTTCATCATGGGACAAAATAAAAGTCTGAGCGTAAATCTCTAGACCCATTGCTTAGAAACACTGCACTTTTGCGGGTATTTTATGATTCCGGCTGGCTTGACTTCATCCAGAAATTAGAAGGTTTTTATGAAGGAATCATGGATGAATTCCTAGAGAATTTTGAAGCTACTTGCTCCCGCATTGGAAGGAAGTGAGTGGAGATTACCAGTTAGGTAGTTTTTGAACTATCCAGTTTACCAAATTTTGGTCTGAAATTCATGACAAATGCTCCCCTCAAAGACTTTATTGATCTATTTCATGAGGAGGGTAAGGAATTTCCTGAGGTAATCCTTACCTTTTAGGGTTTTCAGAAAGGCGTTAAGCGGGATAGTCTACTCAACATATGGAGGGAGATGGCCAAGTGGGTTAACCAATACTTTATATGTGATGAAAAGGCATCTGTGCTAGGTGGCGACTCCCTCAAAATTCTCATTCATTTGAAGAAAGGATGCATCAACCCTGTACTCAGGAGGAATTTACCAGAACACTTGGAGGATGTAATTATTAAATTCGGTCAAAAATACAAGACTGGCAGAGGAAAGATAGTTCTCAAGCACCCAGGGATCATTCATTTACTGTGTTCGCATCAAGCATTTTTTAATCCCATACATGAAGGATTGAATGGATGCGTGTGGGGGAAGGCTCCAAGCCAAAGTAGACTCAAAATGGGACCATCTTCCACATTGTGGGCCAGCTATCGCATTAGGAACTTGCCATGCACATAAGAAGGAGGAACCTGGCACTCAAGAAAACATGGGAAAGAGTTTGGTGATCTGAGTGTCAACACTATTCTAGTTCTCAAGGTTGAAATACTTTGACTCCCTCTTCTTCTGGTTTTTCTACAGCCATGCGATGGTCTTGTGCATTGCCTCAACCTGGAAGTTCCCAGTTTGAGGGTTTTATTGGTGCCTCTTCCCCTAGAGTGGGAAGTAAGGAATGATGTAAGAAAACCTAGACTATCCCCACTTATAAATCACCAGATAGACTATATCCCCTCTAGCTATTCTGACCCCACAAGGACTTGGCTATTGCCCCCATCTTAAGAAATTCACTCTATAGCTCTGGAAACTGAATTAGGTATCTGAACTGCATGATCCAACTCCAGAATCAATTGCAATGGAAATTGGTCACCTTGGGTTATGTCAAGTTGTTGATCCTCACAGTTATCTTGAAGATATTACACTCCTTAAATTCCAATTGAAAGGTCTGGAAGAAACAAACCTTTCTTTATAAACTGAATTTACTCAATGCACAATAGACAAGGTTAGAGAAATTATAGATCTACAAGTAGAGGTTAGTAGCCTTAAAGTGGAAAAGAGATAAAAAATATTAATATTTTGAATGATTTCCACTAAATGTATCTTCAGAATTCAGAATTAAAAAAGTAAAATAATAAATTAAAGGGGGAAATATAAATCATTCAAAGTGAAAAATAAAAATTCCAGTCTCTTTTGGAATCTTTGTCTTTCCTTTGGCTTGTAAGCTCATTATCTTGTAGGATACCCTCTTTTATTTACAACATGTTTGTTCAGGAACAATTTTATTCTTGGATAGTTGATGCACTTATGTTGTTCAGGTACCTTAGGAAGCCTTTAATGGTAATGTCTTTTGTGTCCATTTATAAATCCAGTACTCCTCAAAATTCAAAACGTACTATGTGAGTTCTACCTCCATAATATGCTAATCACCAATGTCCCTAAATTTCTTCATTAACTTGTTCATGGGGCATTTTTAGTTAGAATCATTTCAGTATTTGCTTCGAAATCAATATCGTGTGTGGTGAGAACAAATTGATACCTTTAATCAAAGAGCTCAAACAATAGGATTCTATATTCTTCCTACACATCACAATGATGTGGCTATGCAGAAAAACTTCATATCTCTTTACTACCCAAGCCGGTATTGGAGATAATACCTCGAAGATGTTACTGAAGTTTTGTGGGGGACTTTGAAACCTATATTCAGACAGTACTTTGGGGTAGCGAAGGAATGCTTATGATAGGAGATGGGAAACTTTGATCTTACCCTTGAAGATAAGGGAGTTTATCTCACCTCATTGGAATTTAAGTTGGAGTATGTGATGAAGTGATGCCCCTCATCACAATCATTAGGAAGTTATCATAAAAAAGTAGCAAATAATACAGTGGTGAATGGGTAGGACTTCAGGTGTGACCACCTCTCCTCTTGAGTCCCTCCAACCACTTGTCAAAATAATGATGCTACCCAGTCAAATAAGGGTTTCAAAACTTAGTTAAAAGTAACTTCCAACACTCAGGGGTGTAAAGGAACTAAAAAAAATTTATGTTGATCATTTTGAAGAGTCTGACATGGCCCAACAACTTGCTCATAGGGTAGGGCTAGTAGATAAGTTGGATTGGGACATGCAACAAGTAAAGTGTGAGGGGAAATTATGAGTGAATTATTTGGCTCATTTATTTCATTCCTATGGTTAATAAATTATCATTTAGATATGATTTACTAATGCATGGGGATTCTTTTTATAGTTATATCTTCGTGAGTTTGATTCATTTTCCTTGTCTTTGTTCATGCAACTTGATTACCGATATAACCTTGTACTAATCTATCTTCATGAGGAAAATGTAATAATGTGTGTAGGGAAATGATGAATGTTTATTACAGATGCAATTAAGAGATCCAAGTTTGAAGCTGGAATGCGGGAGCAGGAGATGTTTTCCACCCATCAATCAATAAGTATGGGACTTGTTTCTAACAGTCCCATGGGAATTTATGAGTCATGGTTAATGTTGATTAGTGGAAGATATTAGTGCCGCATATTATGGTGAATTATGTAACTGTTTATGTTTATATAAAGACACCTTCTTAAGAACATGATAATAGCTGTTATTTTTATATACTTTGCAATACATAACATGTGGTATAGATAAATCTTCTTTTCATTTATTGGATATGTTATGGAACATGTTTGAATTAATATAAGCAAGTGTAATTTTGAGGATCTAAAGCTGTAGAGATTTCCTTTGTCCTGAGAGAGAGCAAGGGCGCACTCGACCAAGGAGACAAGAGGTTGTTTACACATACACACACATCTGGTTTTCTGATAAGTTTCACTACAATATTTATTTCAGTATATTTCATGCAATCTAAGTTTGAATGCATTTGATTTTCCCATTGGAATTTCTATTCAAAATGTGTGTTTCCTTTTATACAAATTTTAACTTAACATATGCTTTTACTTCTTATGATTCTTAGTTATGAGTGTGAAATTTCAATTCCATTCTTTCAGATTCTCTGTGTGTATTTCCATTTAATTTAGAAGTCCAAATTTTAAACTTCATTTCATTGTAGCAACTAAATTCTGTAGATTTATATTAAGATTCCATAGATTAGTAACCAACTAAGGAAAATATCACAACCCCCAATAGGAAAAATGGTTACATAGAGCTTCATTGCATATAGCCTAGGACACAAACCTGGTTTATAATGACACTAATAGAAGATTCAGTTAGTTAAATGATTGGCGAATACAATGACCCATCACTTTCCGATCAGTTAGCAGAAGTACCGTTACCAGGAACAAAGCCTGTGAGTCTGGATCTTCTAGATGGTTCATTAATGTATATTGAGGAATCTGTCATGTGGTAAGTGCACTTTGATGGATCTTTTACTTTTCATGGTTTGGGGGAAGTTTTGGTATTAATTACTCCTTCAGGAGACCCTATACCTCAAGCTTTTTTCCTTGGTTTTCCTTGTAAAAATATTATTACAGAATATGAGGTGCTCATCATTGGGATGAAGCTAGCAATTAAATGGGATATCCATCATGTTATGATAATTGGTGACTTTCAATTGATCATCAAACAATTCAACGATGAATATAAAGTCAAGGATGAGAAATTCATCCCCTACAAGAAACTGGTGGAAATTGTGAAGAGTATTTGTGCGTATTACATTCAAACAGATTCCAAGAGCACAAAATACATCCATAGATGCTATGGAAACCATATGTTCTATGCTATGAATTCCACCAAAGAGAAATGTTATGTTGTTGTTTGTTGATAATCTACGCCAACCTGCGTATGACATGTAAGAATCCTATTTGACTTGTGAATTTGTTTGTCCCTATTCCCCATGGTATGTGCACATCTACACCTATCCTAAACACAACACTTTCCCTCCTGACATCTCCCATTCTGAAAAACAAAGCCTTATATCCCATATATCCTATTACACCCTCTTAGGAGATAAGCTCTATCATTGTGGCTATGATGGGAATCTGTTGCATTTTCTAGATGTAGCAGAGTCAGTCCAAGTTATCAAAGAGGTAAATGAAGGGGTATGAAGCACCCAATACAAACGGAATGGTTCTAGCTAAGAAATTGTTGAGAGTAGGCTATTATTGGCCTACTATGGAAACATATTGCTGCAAATATGTGAGGAAATGCATACTTGTTCAAAAGTATGGAAATTTCATCCATGCACCGTCGCAACCCTTACATCCTTTCACAACCCCATGACCATTTTCCAAATGGGGACTTGATTTAATAGGGAAACTCACCCCTACCTCATTTGATGGTCATACCCACATCATCATAGCTATGGAGTATTTCACTAAGTGGGTAGAGGCCATTCCTTTGACTTATGTTATGGGTGCTCAGATTTCAAAGTTTATCATGAATCACCTTATCTGCTAGTATGGAATTCTTGTGGCCATAGTTACTAGCAATGGAAAATATTTTTAAAAAATAAAGTGAAAGATCTTTGTCATATATTTCAAATAAATTTGAAGTGGTCTGCGCCATATTATCTACAAGGTAATGGGCAGGCTGAAGCCACTAACAAAACTTTGGCTCGAATCATGGAAAAGATGGTGAGTAAGACAGGTCACAATTGGCATTTGTAAATTCACCTAGCCCTCTGGGATTAGAGGACCTCCATTCGCACTCCTACTAGTGTGACACCTTATTCCCTAGTATTTGGAACCAAATCCATCATCCCATTGGAAATTGAGCTTCCTTACCTGAGAATATCTCTTAGGGACTATCTAGACGAGGATGAGGATTACAGAGTGGCCAGGCTGGTAGAATTAGAACTCCCAGATGAAAAGCAAATCTGTGCCCTTAACCATATCAAGGTGTATTATAACAGGGTATCCAAAAAATATAACAAAAGGATCATACCTCATTAGTTTGAGGTTAGAGATTTGGTCATGAAAGAAAATCAGTTCAACATAAGGGCAAAAAGAGAGAAGAAAGGAAAGTTCGAACCGCATTGGTTAGGACCTTACATCATTGTGGCCAAATATGGTATGGGATCATAAAAAATTTACCATACCAATGGTGATGAGCTCCACAAACCTATGAATTTCATGCACCTTAAGCAGTTTTATGTTTAAACATGGTGTAAAATTCAAAAAAGCAAACAAAAAATGAGTAAAAATGATCAAAATACAAAACTCAAATAAAATAAGAGAAAAAGAAAAATTAGGTCATCCATATGTGAAAACCATGTAATTGTGGCATTTTGGATAGGCCCCTTGGTGAAAAATAGTTTCCGGCGCCTTGGGAGAATTCGTTGTTCACAAGCATCTTATATCTAGAGGGTACTTTTACTTAGCCTAAGGCTAGTTCCACACCTACATCCGAGAAAACCTGTGAACCTATCCTGTCAAGCCTTGATCTGGATTTTTCTCCTCTTGTAAATTAGTGAAGGGATGGTCTTTAATATTCCCAGCTAACGTTCCGGGGGCACTCTGCAAAGTCACCTTACTATTTGTAAACATGAGGCACCTACCTTAGTATATTCTCCATCTAATGTTGGAAGGCTCCACGTTTCTCGGTTACCTATTGAATAGCTTAGAAAAACCTTAGAAAATCACAAAAACATTCAAATATGTTCAAAAATCACACAAACATTCATAAAATTTAGAAAATGACCAAACATTCCAAAATGTTCGAAAAGCAAAAAACAAAAGAAAATTGTTTCACAAAAGCATAAAACATTAGAAAATTGTTTCACAAAAGCACAAAACATTAGAAAATTGTTTCACAAAATCACAAAACAATAGAAAATTATTTCACCAAAAACAACACAAAAACAGTAGAAAAGTGTTTCACAAAACAATCTTGTAAAAACATAACTTTAGCGTTACTTATTTATCTTGTTTCATTGTTTGTTTGTGTACCATTGTTTGCTTGATATAGTTGTTGCGTGTTTGGTACATTTGTATAGTTTATTTCTTAGCAAAATTGTTAAGTTTCATCTTTTCTTTCTTAGATTAGATTTATTCTTACTTGTGCATATGAAGTGTGTTTTTGCATGCTTGTAAATAATTATACATAGTTTTTTTTTTTTTTTTTGTCTGTGTTAATTCATGTGGTTAGCACTGTATATTTGGTTTTTTTTTTTTTTTTTGTTGCAGCGTTAAGTTTAGTTAACATTTTTTATGGATGTATGTCACATTGTACATAGTTTTGTTATCACATCATCATATTTCCATCAATATTCATCACATCTAACATCATCTATACATAATATATAAATAACAAGCTAAGTATACATCACACATGAACGCTAAGCTAATCATCACATATCGTATCATAAAATGGGGGCAAGAGGGATCGAAAATATCAAAATCTATCCCCCCATGCCAATATCATCATATTATCCCATCCACTAATCTAGAGAATCACATGTACAATAAAATTGATATCACCATCTATGGATCTATCATATCAAAATCAAACACATATGCTACAAACATCTCAACTATCATCATGATACATACAAAAGTGTGTGAAAAAATCAAACCATATAACATCATGCCAAATCCATAATCCATGTAATCAATAATAAAACGAAATGAATAAATCCATCATCCCATAAAAAGGTGCCACATCAAAATGTCTATATATATAGGCATAAAATGTATGTCTCAAAGAGGATATACATCATTGATACAAAATGGGCCATTAAAGGGCACAACTCATAAATACCTTCATCAGAGGCATACATCAAAAATGCTATACATCGATCAAAACAGTACTACAACCTTCATCAAAGGCGTACATCAAAAAATGGTACATCGTATACATATGTCAAGAATGATAAAACCTTCATAAGAGGCATGTATATAATAATACACGTACAAAAAATGGATACAATAAGGGTCATGGCTAACTAGAACCCTAAGATGGAATGGATGGCCTGCAAGATGGGGGAGGACCCATGAGATGTGTACCATGCGGTCTTGTAGGCTACCCTTGTGGCTGCTCCAATGATGTCTGAGGCCTCTTTTATCTCATCGATCCACTCGATTTCTGGCTATAGATGGGTGCTCGCTGACCAGCTAGAATTGCCTCTTAATATAAAGATCGATAATAGGAGGATCTTCCCTCCATTGTAGCCAAATATCTATGGGTTCACGTTGTCACTGTTGTCCCATCTATGTTTCGAAAGGATGCTACCTCTTCCTATAGCATTGCAACCCCAACCTGACCCACTTCTCGCTATGCACAAAGCCGATATCTCTCAGATATCACTGGTTGTATATGAGTCTGGGTCTACTGTAATAGGCTCATCACCTGAGCCATATATCATATTTGCTGAAAATTTACAGGGCCATCTCCTCCCTAGCTTGCCTGGGATTTATCCTATTCCCACTCAATTGTCACAACCTAAATGTGAGCTTAGGCCTGGTCTCTCTGCTACCACCTACTGCAGATGTTGCCATAAGGCAACTAGTTGTCTTGAGTCACCCCCCTGAGCTCAGGAAAACCTCTGAGGTACTACAAATTCTATTTAAAAAAAAAAAATTACTTGAACATGTACCTACTCCTATACTCTAGGCCTATGGCCTTGAACCTATCTTTGCCTCTGTCTCTGAGCCTTCCCCACCTCCTATACTCTGGGCCTATGGCCCTAAGCCTGTCCCTGATCCTATCATCTTTGTCTCAAATCATGAGCTTGACCTTTCCGATCATCCCTACCATCATGTCTCTGACCATCAAAAGGATCATTAGCACGAATTTCACCTGTATCATCACCCTCATCGCTATTGTATAGGATCTCTGGTGGGGCTCGAACGCCTACTACATATGCCCCATCGGGTATAGTCAATTGTCATGGCAAGATAATATCATACCATGCCATATAATCCGGTATGGTGTATGGATCTCTAACTTATTGGGCAAGGGCCCAAACCTATGGTACCACCTATAGGAATCTATCCCTAGCTCAGGCCACTTGAATATGTGGCCCCATGGCCCCACCCTCTGCATTAAAGCACAATGAGCATACCACATATTGGGATGAGGGATACCATGAATCCTACTCAAATTCACCTAAACACGGCTACTCATCTATTATCTTGTAAATGTAGTTGCAGCTTCTTGGAAGGAAATGTTCTACCACACAGAGACTAAGCTTTGCTCCATCCTCAGGCTATTGTATGTGCCTATAGGGACTCCAAATGATATCTCTCTCTAGTAGCTCATCGAACTCTTGTTGATAATAATAGATGATGCCTAGGTGCCCTGGTACATCATCTCCCACAGAGACCCATGTCATATATGTCGGCTCATCAGGAACTCGAGCATGCAATGCACCTATGGGGCACCCAATCACTATGTAGGTCCCAGATAAAATTTGTAACAAATCGCTGGCCCCACCCATCTTTGACGGTGGTTAAGTAATCAATGTAGATCCTAGTATAAATGTGCTAGTATGCCTTGGCCCCAATAATATCACTCACCACTGAACAATCCATGAAATAATACAGTCAATCCCATCAGAAATGATGTCCCTGTCTTATCAGTGAGGAAGAACCCATTGATAAGATCCATCAAGTAGAGCAGTCCCTGGTGAATGGTCAGATCAAATATATAATCATGTAATGACACTATCATACCCTCATGGGGTATCACATCGTGGCCAAATATGTCACTAACCACCGTAGTGATCTGACTAAAATCACTCATGTGCTCAATCACCAAGCCAACAATGGGGATGCACAGAATCCACCACATGTCCTCCAGTGTGATGGTCATCTCTCATATAGGGATCCTAAAGCACTGGCTCTCACTATGCCACCACTCAATCAAAGCGGTCAATAGGCCATGATCTAGAGTAATTGATGTCATCCGTTCTACATGGCCTAAACTGACCACCTCCAGTATTACCGCCATATAATGATAGTCTCATCGACACATGCTCGACTCCATCTTAGCTATGTAACTATGTCACTCTTACGTCTGTAGTGCTAGCAACCGTCTCTGTAAAATAGTACATGTATTAGACACTAGTAATTCTTCTAAGTTCTTCTATTATTTTTCTTTTAAGTGTCATATTTTTGGAATTTTCCCCTCCTATTCATCTCATTTTGCTTCCTACATGACCTTTTGGGAAAGTGTGCACCTTTTGGCATATGTGCCCCCTTTTAGCCTGCGTGTGGGCACGCATTTTCCCCAAGGTGCTTGTGTCATGTTTGTGTTACCTGTGCGTGCGCGTAGGTGTTTGTGTGAGTGCGTGCCAAGGTTTTGGCACATACGCGTAGGTGTGCATACACTTTTATGCCATATGTGTATGTGCACACATATGCTTCAGGGGTGCTTGCGCCACCATAGGGGCGCATGTGCCCCCGCGCATGTGTGCATGCATTATACCCTACGTCTAACCTAATAATTAATGCATTAATTACAAAATTAAATACATAATTCATAAGGTAGGTCAAGCTACTCATGAAGAAACCATCATCTACATGTCGGGCATACTCTCGAACTCGGTCGATGCATCTCCTACGGGCTCATCCTCTCACCATTGTCCTCGTAACTATTGAGGGTCTCGTGGTAAAATTTTGGCAATGGTTGGTAACAAATGAATTGGTTGTGATGATTTAACCCCCTGGGTGGGGTATATTAAACCATTCTCACTGGGTGTGATTCCTGGAAGACTGTTTTGACCTCCGTTGTTGCTCTAAATTTTCTTTTACTCGCCGTGAATAATTATTTTATTTAAAGAATTATTTTTTGTCGTGCTGGGGCATTATTTTCCATCTAGTACTCATTTCTTCTCACTAGGGAAATTTTATTGTTCCTAGGCGATATCCCTTCTTCTACACATTTCGACGAATAATTATTTATTATTAAATAATTCTTCTGTTAATTTTTTTCCGTTTTGCTAGGGCATTATTTGCTACCTGTTGCTTCTTTCTTATCCTTGGGGAATTTCTTTTGCATGTTGGAGATTCTTACTGATTCTTCTACCTTCTTCTACACATCCACACTGTCAATAGTCAAAAACCAAAAAAATAATATCCATCCAAAATACAAAAATTTCAAAAATTCTCAAAAATTCCTAAAAATTACAAAATTTACAAAACTAGGTATACCAGCTCATAGTGGTTAAAACTCGTGTCTTGCGCATGGTATTATTTCCATATCTTGCTGGAACTTTCACATCTTCGTAGATTAAATGAATTATGAATCATCAGATCTACAACCATTTACAAAGCTAGCCTGCTTACTTCGTTAGTACTCTGGGGCACATCTAGTTGCTTGGTATTGTTTTGTGGCACACTACGCTTTCTCATTGGACCTGGTGTCCTTCATCATCCTCCCTTGCATGTATCCTTTCTCGGGGCATAAGTTTTAATCCTTGTCATCAATCACAAACATTTTTGGGATCTTCAACTTGATAACAAAACATTTGTACAACCGTCTTGACTATTGTTGGTTGGAATATGTGTGTTTGTACTTGTTTTCCTTGTTAAATGAGCTTGTTTCCTTCTCATATTGCATTGCTTCTTGTATGTTGCATTGAGTGGGTGTTTTTAGCAATGGAAAACTGTTCTTAGTATAGATTTTCATATCATTCTAATTTTATCATATGCTTATATTTTTAATAAGGACCAATGACATAGATCTTTGGCAATATGATGACACTAAAGTTGTTTCAATACACAAGATGAAGCTTGCTTTCTTTTCTGTCCTTCTTCCATTTCATCTTCTACATCCCTCCTATCAATACTATCTTTTATTTTCTTGGGGCATCCTACCCCTTACCCATTCTATATCCATTCTCTCACTTTTGTGATCGTCGATCGCTTCTTTATCATCACACCATCGACACTCGAGGGGGCATGGCAATCCCACTTCTACAATTTTTCTTCTATGCCTTCAAAACTTTATTTGTCTACTATCTTTGAAGTGGTGGTCAATTACACCCCACCCAAAGAGGGGAACACTGTAGAACACCTATAATTTAACCTGAGAAATTTAAATATTTAAATTGCGCTAATTATTCTCTTTCCCGCAAATGGATGATATATCGTCAATATAGCACACTTCCTCTTCTATCACTGTTAATTAGCTACATTACACTACTTAATTAACCCTTCTATCCAAAAAATACACCAGATTATGACCTTCCATTAAGTAATCCCCTTTCTATCTAGACTAATTAATTATTATTAATCAATTAGCTCCCTTTTCATTACATCAATAAATAATCATTCATTTGATTAAAATCCTCCTATAGTCTATATCATGCTAATTATTCATCTAAAATATTCTATAAGCTTGCACACCTATAATAATCACTTTGGTTAATAATAACATTCCCCTCAAACCCCATGAGTCACTAAAGGACAAAATAACTCTCCTAAGTTGATCAACCCGTTTCTAAACTCCCGATCTACAAACTAACCCACCCCTATTATCCCATATGTAAAGGGATGTAGATATTATTTTATCCATTGGGCTATATAAGGATCCCTCCTCCTATATTTCTTCTTACACCTAAATGAGCATAGAGCATATACTATAGTCATTTTATCATCATAGAGCATTCTTCCATTAAAAGATCTAGCCTTTTCCATTTCTTGCATTCATCCACCCAAGTTTTTGAAGTCATATGAAGATATGTCAAGTGGTCTTGTAGCGACGATTTGATAAGATTCCATTCTTAGAAACCTTGATATTTCAAGCATACAATCAAATATTTGATTGCTAGAGATCTACATAGGTTTAATCTCATCTCATTTAGCATTCAATAAGAGATAGAAGTTTAATTGTTTAGCGTATTAGCTTGAAATGTTCATTTCATGTTTCTAATGTAGAGATATTGATAGGTTAGCTTTTCTTAAGCTCTTGGCATGATGATGCATAGGTTTAGTTTAGAATTGTATTGAAGCTACTAGGTGTTAGTTTCAATTTTACTTGCATATCTAACTACCTCTTACATACAATGAGCTAAAGAACAATAATAAAATGATAGATCTGAAGGAATCTAGGGCTGATATGAGACTGCTAAAGATGTTGAGATGGTGTTAGGATGATGCTGAAGGTATGGATCTAATCCTAAATAGAAAGGATGAAAGAAAATTACTACATCTGATGATGAATGTGATAAATATTGATTCGATTGAGATGACTAAGCTAGATCAATGATGATTTAAGTTGATAGGGTAGATCTGGGCCTCTAGACATGTGGATCAGATAGACAAAATGTTTGGATATAGAAGTAGAAGAAAGACAAGTTATATATGATGCAGATAACTAAAAAATAAGACAACTTGATATAGGGTTGACGATGATTTGGGTGGATCGACGATGACTGGGTGAGATGGAGATGAAACCTAAGGCAACATATGTGTAGAATAACAAGATTGAAAGATATTAGAATTAGGGTGATTAGAAGAAAAATAACTGACAAGATGGGTAACAAATAATAAAATAGATGTGGGTTGGGTTCATAGTGAATGGATTGAATCAACAAAAACCGAGAAGAGATCTAGGGTTTGATGGACGAAAATAGGTGGAAAGATGAAATGAAAAAAAATATTGATGACGGTTTATGCAAGGGAAAATCTCTGAGATAGCTGATAAATGTGCAAGGTTGATACACAATGGTGATGGGATGAAAATGGGGACTCCAAGAAAGAAATTTTGTGATACCAAGTAACAAGCAAACTTCAATCTTCAAAGGTAATGTATAATATCTCTAAAGTAGCTCCAAGGTGGTGATAACAACTGCAATGAAGAGTAAGAAACAAATCCAAGATCACAAGAAATCCCGAAGTATCAAAAATTGTATCCTCTAGAGAGGAGGAGTATGGACATATTTGTTGTGTTGATGGTGACCCAAATGGATCACCAACTACTACGGCAGTCCATTGATTTAGGCAGTGGAATATGTGATTAGCTCAGGACAAGAAGCCCTTATGAGGTGAAATTAGGGTTTCATGTGGTTTTAACTACAGGTTCACACAAGATTTTTTTTGGGTTTTTCTTGGGAGGATAAAAAGGTAGTTGAGAGATAAGAATGCAATTAATAGGGGTAGATGGGAACTTAGGGAAGGTAAAAAAGGGATTTATGGATGAAAAACGTATTAGTGGATGGGTTTAAGAGTAATTAAGTGTGCTTATGGATAAACTATGGGAGGTGGATAATGGTATGATAAAAAAGGGGTTCAGATGGGAAAATAGGGAATTAAGGGAATAAATGAGATTTTAGGGGTAAATATGAATTTGAATAGGAAAAGAGGTATGTCTATGAGAAATGAAAATGAAGGGGAGTGAATGTGGGGTGACAGAAGAGGGACACCAAAAATTCGTGTCTACATTTGGTTGAGGTGCTCCCCCTCAAACTAGGCATTGATCACATGAAGAAGAATCAATGACTAGTTTGAAGGAAATAGGTGAAAGAGAGAGGAAAAGGATGGAAAGGATGAGAAAATAGAAAAACTTCCCCAAGGAGGATGGTGATAAGACTAGTGTGAGGAAGGAGAGGAAAAAAAACAAAAAATAAAATATGATGATGACCTAGGAATCACATCGGTAGGGGAATAGTAGGTCTCCCACTGGCGAGCCGGGGGGGGGGGGGGGGGGTCTTTTTTTTTTTTCAAATGGAGGGGGGGGGGGTTAATGACAATGTCCAACAAACCTCTCAGTCAGAAAAATCATTGCAATATGGAGGGAAATTCAATGGTAATCCACTCAAATAGATGTGTAAGTTGTGGGACCAATAGGTCAAAGGCATACATTGAAAGTATGTGCAAGTAAATGTGAGGATGGTCAAGTCAAAGGTATGACAAAAGGTGGGGGGAAAACATGTTATTTCCTTTATACATAGGGAAGCAAAAATATGAGTTCATATGAGATGAGGATAAAATATGGCCTCTAGGGTGGGCTGAAGATGAATAGATGGTGCCCCGAGAGAGATGCAAAAATGGCCGTAGAGTGAGATGTTTGATATGAGTACGGAATCGTGATGACATAAGATTGGCCAAAATAGCCAGATGAGTCCAATGGGTCACATAAAATGGAAGAAAATATAAGTTTGTTGAAGAAATTGGATGAGATGAGAAAAAGATGAAAGTTAGGGTTGGGTCTACAACAATAGGGAGGGTCAACTTTGACTCATCATGGGTCGGAGGCAACTATCGCCAATCAATGGCGACCAAAGTTTTTTTTTATTATTGGCAAATAGTTTTTTGAAAGGGACTATACGCTTGTGTAGAAAAGAAGGCCTAGGAGCCAGAATAGGAATTAAAACCAGAAAAAGAAGGATCATAATCCAAGTGTGACAATGAAGCCCAAAGTAGCCAAAAAACAACTACCCCATCAAGACAAAACAACAAAAACTCAACAAAAAAGTAGAAAAGAGACCACAAAAAAACAGCAAAAAAGTAGAAAAGATACCACAAAAAAACAACAAAAAAACAAACAAGAGCAGCTAAAGCATCTATAACTATTTCTTGGCAGCTTTATCGATGCTGGCTTTGAGGTTCTTCCAGGATTTGAACATTCCCAAAGTTGTCATGTGGGCAGCGTCAGTCTTATCTAGATGATCAATGGTCCTTTTACTTTCCTTATCAGTGCCCCAAAGCATTGTCGGAACTCCGCTGAGATTGGAGACACTTCGGACATGCTGCTCAATGAACTCCTCAATCACACTAAAAATGGCCATATTGTAATCATGAGCTGAGTTTTGGCCTTCCCTAAATGGGAGTCTAACGAATTCATCTTCTTGTATATATCTTCAATCTGGCTGTTATCAATAATCACTTCCTCCTCCTTCTTCCTCTTACCTTTCTGTTTTGCCAAGTTCTTAACCTCATCCTTCAACAACTTCATATCAACTTCTAAAGCTTCCAGACTTTTTGTAGAACTCTCCATATGCACATCCTCGGGGACTAGCACTGCTAATATTCAGGAGGTCATGTGCAATTTCAATTTCATGAGGACCCTTCCCCACAGCAAGAGTATCGAGGTTAAGCCTTCTAGAGGACCTGGTGACCGGCCTGGCTGAGGTGGAAGCAAAGGGGGGGCGGAGGCAGTAGTAGGGGGAATGGAATATGAAGTCTGGACAGCTGGTAGGGGATGACAGCAGCGGTGGCGGGGGCAAAGGGTGGAGAAACGGGGATAGCAGTGGCATAACCCGGTAGAGGGGGAACTGAGCTAGGGGAGGAAGGGAGACTAGGATACCGAAGAAGACAAAATTTATGCAGACACAAAATAAGCCCCTGGTGCAAAGGAACCTCCTGGGTATGCTTTCGAAACTCCAAAATGGAGCGCTCAAGAGAGTTCAACAAATAATGGGGGAAACAAACCATGCGATTCCTGCATAATTGGTTGAGAAAGATAAGGTGCTTAGTAGGTACGGTGATAAACCTCCCTTCTAAAGAAATGAATCATATCATCATGCGAGTAACCTCATCATAAGGCAGAGGGATTGAGCTAACAAGCAGGCCCGCAGAAACATGGATCAGCTTCTCAGATCCCTCCACAAATCTCCTCTCTTCAGCATCTCTATCAAACCTTTTGTTAAATAAAAGGTAGCTCTCCATGCCAAGGCCATTCGCTTCAGCAATAAGCTCCTCATCGACCAAGATCTTCTGGATCCCATACTCCACAGTTCGCTCCTTCCAATCCTTCGCAAAACACACTGATATGCTTTGATCATGGCCCTAAACCTTCTGATATGAAGTTGGTGATGCCACCCTTGCTGAGTATATTCCATAGCTCTATATTATCCTTCCAGTCCGGGTCCACACTAGGCTCAATTTGGCAAGGGGGACCCCCATCTTCACCGTGCTTAACTGTTTGCAACAAATTCCAAAATCCTTGGGAGCGTTGAAGCCAGTCTGCTTTTTACTATTGTAATCCACACAATGTTGAAAATGAGAGTCGTTGCTCTTCGCACGAACATCTGTGTGCCTACAGATCTGAGCCTGTGAAAGTTCGCATGTGGGAATAACGGCCTTATTGATAGCCCAATCCCTATCATCAATTACATTATTACTGTCTTCGGTATCCGTGGAGCCTTGTATCCAAATTTTAGCACGCACAGTGTTGTCCGCATGCGCGATTTTCATATCAATGTAACTCCACTTTAACTTCCCCATATACTTCACACTATCTTGATTATTCGAAAAGATTTGCATAATCATAGTTTTTAAGTGAACACGTGTGGGAGTTTTATTGATACTGATCCACGCCCAATAATCATAACTCAACTCAAGAAATTGCGTGCGTATAGAAATCCGCATGAATGTTGTTTTGAAGCTTCTTAGGGATGCTATTGTTATCCCAAACAATGTGATTAACATTAATGGCGACCAAAGTTATTTAGTGGATTTTTTATTATTTTATTCCTCATTTTTTAGTTATTGTTTTGAGTTATTTAGTGAGTTGTTTAGTTAGTATATGATTTATATGTTAGACGAGATGATCAGTTATGAACCTAGATAACTAGGAATAAATGATGAATTCAGATGACACGATGTAGTAGATGTAGGTGGGATATGATGGGAATTATATTAGATGTGATATGATGAAGTGGATTAAAATCTGAAAGTTAGGGTGGTGCTATTGGAAAGGGCGCGACCTTGATAGGGTGACCCAAGCATGGGAAATTACACTTCATCATAGAGAGGATAATACATGGAAAATATGTTTTGGAACTGGATTAGAGGTAAAATGTGAGAGGGAACAATGAAGAGAAATGTACTTATGACCAATGAAAGGTGTTAACACAACTAACGATAGTTAGTCATATTTTAAGATCTTGAGGAAGAGATGGAAAGTGTTCTTTTAAACCCACTATATACATGAAAAATGGGTTAAAATGGAGCTTGTACAGTGAGGATATGCTCTCCTTAGGTGGTGGTCCTAGGTATATTCCCCAACTCTCAGAAATATGGTGCAAATTGATCAATGCGGGAAGTTTTCAGAGGATGGGAAAACTGATCGATCTGGGAATCTTTCTGAGGATGTTTATTTTTGAAATTTTATTTTTGCTTTTGAGATTTGGAAGCCTGATCAATGTGGGAAGTATTTTACTACATAATATTAAGATAGTAGCCATCCTTCAAGGGAGTGGTCTACATTAATATTTTTTCTTTTGAATTTTTAGATGGAAAGATGAGATATGCATGATAGTTGTCCTTTAAGGGATCAATCTACGGTTATTTTTTTATATGAACAACTGTCATTCGAGGGAGAAGTCTATTTTTTGGCCAAGATAGATGTGGTATGAGCATCCATGAATTTTGATTTTTAGGAAAGAGTTGGGGGTATCCAAGTAGACCACTTGGGGAGGGGATGATAACATGTAAAAGAGACACCTATGGACCCTTAGCATGGTTTCATTAAGTAGATACAAGGGTGATGGATGTAATGATCATGGAGTTCCTGTTAGTGTAACATTAATACACTATTTTTTTTAATCAATCGGTTATACCGAACTGACAGTTTATGGATTTGGTTACCATATTTGCATAACTGTTTCACATGTATTTATTCATCCACTCACTTTATGTAATGTATTTCTAATATCTTTTTTACACTGTCTTATTTTACTAACAGTAGTATTAGAGCAGGAGTGAGGGGGCATAGGAGAGTAGTTGTTCTTGCATTCACATCTATGAAGAATGCATGAGGATGTGTTTAGTTTTGAAACCATTTTTTAAATCTTTAGGAAGGACTGTCAAAGTCAATTGGAACCACTGCTTCCCCTCCTACATGGAAAGAGTAAGAGCATGTATCATGTGTTTCAGCCAATCTTGATCCTTCTTAGCATATCTATGCCTGGTCAGACCATTCCATGTGCTTGGGTGTTTTTTTATTCATGAGTTGCATCAACCTACATGGATAATCTTTTGGATACCTATTTTTTGGCTAGGACGTGGAAATTTCATGCATCCAGACCAGCGACCTGTTGTTTTTGACCTACTTGGAAACCTCTACACTTGGTCTTGAATCTTATTTTGTGTATAATGTTGATGCCCTTAGATGTGAATGGGGAAGCAACAACCTGGAAGAGCCTGGAGATTGTGAGCCATGCTGTAAGGAAAATTCTATGTGAATTTGACATTTTGAATTATGTTTGGAATTTTGGAGACCATTGGTGAAAGTGTGGAGACCATTTCGTATTTCCAAGGCTAGGGAGAATTCAATGAAAAGCATTGTAGTGATCAGAAGATAAAAAAATTAAGCTTGTGATTGTAGTCAAAGGAGGAAACCCTTGATAAAACAAGAATTCAAAGAATTTAAAAGGAGAATGCGTCACCAAAGAGGGAGAAGATATCATGTGGCAGTGACCACCGAACAACATAGAAGCACTATGTGGAGTTCGGCATGAGTGCTAATGATCACCGAAATCCCAATCGTGTGTTGGTAGAATACTTCCCCTAATGTTTTCTCTACTTTTTTTTGGAGAACATCCCTCTATGTTACCATTTTGAATTCGTATCAAGCCACCACAAACCATTTCTATGGAAGACATTGTTTGCAGACAAAGGAAGAAATTGGTGAGTGTTGCGTATAGGAGATCGGGAATGTGTGAAAATATTATAAATCAATTGGAACAACATGCATTCAAACCCCTTCATTCATTCATCAATTTTTTTATAAATATGTCAAAGATGAACATGAACAACCATCCTATGATCCCATGCAACAGTCCGAGAGCATGAAAATAATTCCCAGAGATGTTAGAAACATTGCAACTAACTAAACATTTGAGACATATGAAGTCAAGCTCACAAGAGTGCCAATATCTAATCCTCACTAGTCTTCAAAACTTTTAATTCGAGGACATAATGGAATGAGTCTTGTTCAATGTCCAGATAGATAAGATTCATGTCGAACTTGTAGAAGGATATGATGAAGATGATGAACGCGAGATCAAACTCCCTCAGGAAAATTTGTGTCACATAGCATGAGCATTTAAGCTCACTTCTTCATCCATTTTTTTACAAATGAGAGAACATCTGTCATAGAGATTTGAATAAATCAAGAAAAATTCCTTGCCACAGGAAATAAATAGGACAAGCCGTGACACAACAAGATGATGAATCCAAAAAAATATGATGATGATTTGGTGGTTCATTTTTAAAAACAATGTATTATGGGGGAATATTAGCATAACATTACTGACCTGGCATTTTATGGAGTCGGTTACTAGATTTCCGTAACTATTTCACATGTATTTATTCATCCCCTCACTTTATGTAAGGTATTTCAAAAAAATTTGCACTGTCTTGTTTTGGTAATTGTTCCCACCTAGGAGGAACTTGTCCATGACGAATATGTTATGAGTAGAGCCATGGTACCCATATTTAAGGTCATAGCTAAGAAAGTGATGGTATACCACATAATTCCAAATCATCACAATGAGAGATGAAAGGGATAATGATGGAAGTGGGATTGTAGTGTATGACTAAGGTTATGTTAGTAGGTATGTTAATGGTAGAAAGGTCGTAAGTGCAAGGAATTGAGAGGTTCCATTTCCATTTTACCATTGTAGTCACTAATACATGCACTTTGAGTCAATATTTAGTCTCAGTCTCATAATACTATTCATATGATTTTTTAGTGAAGAAAATACTAACTAACACATGTCCTTTTACCATTTCACTTTATTTTCTATTGTCACTTCCGACCTTCCACATGTACTTGTTCAGTCTGTTTTTTCATTTTTTGTTGTTCCTATTCATGATTGGGGTGCCCAGCTAGGACTAGGACACCCCAGGCACCCTGGTCCTCTCTGGGCACCCTGATCCTCTTTGTACTTTAATTCCATCTTTTGGGAACTTTTTAGCCATTTGAGATTTCCATATTTTTAGTGGTCATCCTTTTCAGGGTTAATTAAGAAATTAGAACAAGAGAACCATATAAATATAAAGTTATGTGACCATAATGAGGGACCAATCACTAAGCATCTACTATCACCATCTAGAGTTGCATCCATCAAAGGCACTTAAAGCTACATTTGCATCCATCTAGCTCCATCACAAGGCACACAAGGTTGGTTCATCTACATCACACTTCATAGGAGGGGAGTATATTGTTTCCATGCACACATTTATTACATTCTACATCTAGTTATTGCTCGCTACTTCACAAAGTGCAACTGACACAAGAGAAACCTAGGGCATGATCTTACACACACACACACACCTAAAAATACATTAGTCTAAGATGTAGTGCAATGCTTAGTTAGTAAGTCCACCATTTTGGCAACTGAGGACAGTCTGACCCCTTCATATGCATCTTTTTTTTTAGGGGTTTGATACTTGTCTTAGGGTTTTTGTAGTTATCTACTTCATCTCCAGTTTGTAGTGACATCTAGCGCAACCCGACAAAGTTAGTGCGACATGAAGAAACCACAGGAAATCATCCAATGATACCTCAGAGGAGGGTTTCAAGTTATTTCCATATACCAGGGCACCCAGATTCTTAGACCCACAATCACCGGCACCCTTGTCCCTCTCTAGGCGCCTTAGTCCAGTCAGGGAGCTCAGATTTGTGCTTTCTAAGGCTTCTATGTGGTTGTTTCCTCCTCCCGTTTTCCAAGTTCACATTGCGACATAGTCCCACATATTCACCAAATATGCTAAGGATTTATTTACCCCAATTGCACATTAGGGTTTCACATTTCTATTTACTTGTTTTCTTGGGTCATTTAATTTATTTATTTAGTTATTATTTACTGCTTTGCATAACATCATATTAGCACTAAAATATTTCATTTTAGTTATAATCATTTTGGTGAACCCCATGCTCGACACCACCTTTCTCTTAGGGATCTTTTCCCCTTATTCAAAATGGCTCAATATTCTGAAGAATTTAATGAATCCCATATTAAGTCCATTAATGATCATATCGTTGAGCATCCACAAGATCTAGATTTTATTCTATTTTTTACTCATGAGGAAGCTACAAACCTTGTGAAACTTAATTCTTTTGTTGTTATTCCCACCAAAGTTGCTACCCAACCGATTACGTATACTCTTCCACCCATATCCATTGTTCATGTTTGTGTTACTACTCCTACTAATAATTATACCCCATCCCTTGTTTCACATACATGACAACATCCTTCCTCTCGCACTCAGGATCTAGCCTCTCTTTATCAAGACCTTCAAGAACAAATTCATCAAATACATCGAGATACTTCTCATGCTTCTCCATCATTAGATTCTACTATATTACTACATACTCCATTCGTGCCCATGATATCCACCTGTTCATTTCTACCAACTTTTTCACCCCTAAGCTTCCTATTTTAAATGACCATGGTGACCCCTAAGAGTATCTCCAAGCTTTCCATGTGGCTTTTCTAGATTTTGCGGATGACCATATCCTTTTAGCTAAGATTTTCCTCGTAGTTTACAAGATTATGTGATGTGTTGGTTTTATGACCTACCTATCCATTGATATCCTCCTTCACACATCTAGTTGATGCTTTTCTCACCCACTTCTCTATAAACATAGGTATTAAGATCTCATATTCCCAACTCGCACAAATTAAAAAAGGATCTAATGAACACTTAGAAAATTAAATTTTAAGATACAAAAAAACTTGGCCAAGATGTCAAATGTTCTTGCGGACACTGAGCTCTAGGCATTATTTATCCAAAGTCTCCTACCACTTCTCCAAGAGAGTGTTCTCTTTGAGACCTCTCCAACTTTTGGTCATCTTTTCCATACTCTTAAACTTCGTGAAAAAAATCTCTTAATTATAGGAAAGCTTAAATACCAAGAGAAAGTACCATCCTCTACATGTTTTCCTATTAAGACAACATTTAAACCACCTACAACCAAACCTACTGATGTAAAACTCACTGTCAATGTAGTAGCTTCTAAATAAGTTCAGTTATAACCACCTTAGTGAACATTCACCAAAATTCCTGCTTCCCCATAGATTATCTTACAAAAAATTCTTGAAAGCAACCTTATTATGCTTCCTCCACCACTTGAATTGGACCCATCATGACCAAAAGGAAGAAATTAAAATGAGCATTTCTATTGTGATTATCACCATTGTGTAGGGAGCTCTCCTAATAGGAATTTCAAACTTCGCACCATCATCCAAGATCTCATTAACAACAAAAATCTCAAATTTCTTAAGGATGCAAACTCTCCACCAATTAATGAAAATCACAAGCTCAAATTATTTGGTAACCCACCTCCACAACATGACAAGAAATCAGCTGATTCATCGGCTAATCATACTTATCGTGTAGTGCCTCTAGCTTAATTGGGGTCTCTTGATTTCTCAGTAGCTAACACCAAAACTTATCCCTTGGTTATTGCTTTATTTGATTATGATTATCATGTTACCTTCTCTTCACATCACATAAACATTTGCACATCTATCAGAATGGTCCCCATCAGTAATACTAAATTTGATCCATCATGGCCTATCAATGCATGCTCCATACCACTTTTTCATGATATTAGTTATCCACATTTGGAAATATCTTATCTAATGAAATATTCATGTGGTGTTGTTAAACTACATGTTACAGTTGGTCCCCTTACTATGTTGGTGCCCTTCCTTGTGGGCCAAATAGTTGATGGTTGTGACATAATTTTAGGACTCAACTAGATTTGTAGGTTTAAATCCATCATCTCTATGAATCATTTGTGACTCAAATTCATTCATAACAATCAAGTTGTTTCTATTAACAGATGTACCCCCTTCTACTCCATGGTCATCATCCCCTTGAGTGTCAGTTCAAGCATCCCCTACTCCATCTACCACATCACAACCTATGTTAGTTAAAGCACAATCTACTCGTAGTTCACCTACTCTACGAGACCACACCCTAGTATCTACAGTGGTGTGCACAGCATCAGCATATATCTCCACCTTGCTAGATCCTACCCATGCAATTACGATATCACCTACTTGCCTATTACGAGACCACACCATTCTAGTATTCCTACACAGTAATATAGGCCCATTTTGTGCATAGCTACAACATATCAGCATATATCTCCACCTTGTTTTATTCCACGCAGATCTCCATCACCCATGCATTTTCTCGCACCTACACATTTTTCATATACTCATCCATCACATGAACATAGACTTCACTCACCCATGCACAATGACTATCTACTATTCCACCACTACTAGAGCATGATCATATGCTTTCACCACCACTAGCATCAGATGAGGGACCTTGTCCTTCACTTTCATTGGTTAGTTCATTCACTCACACACACTTTGGGAGCATATCATTCACCCATTCCCACCCACCATCTTAGCATGGATATATGTTCCATACTCACATTTATCAACATTCTAGCAATCGCATAGTCATCTAAACTACATGACCATTTTCATTACCCTATGCAACACTCTCGTGCTTTGGTTCACACATGACTGTTGAGGGAATACTACACATGAACCTCACACACTGCACAATAGGTACTGCACATTGCATCTCTTCATTACATCATTACATTACATCTCACATTTTACATATTACAGGCTATCTAGACATTTTGACATCTTCGACATATACATATTTTCATACTAACATGTCCTACACTCATATTGTCTAGTGAGTCTATCATTACATACTATTACATCATACATACTACATATTGTGCACATTTCACACTATTAGGCTATCTACACATCTTTCATTACATTCTATACATCACATATTTAAAAATTTTGCTCATCACATGGTCATATGTTCTCATCACACATACTACATCTCACTTATATTGGTGTTGTATACATCACTACCTGATGACACCACTCTAGTCTCACGGTCCATATTCTATCATGTGACTGTTGCTAGGATATAGCAATATACACCTTGGACCACATCACACTCAGCACCATTAATCATTTGATTTTTTCTCATGTGACAGGTTTAAATCCGGGTAAAGGCTTCTAGTGACCAAAATAGGATCCCTTAGAGCTATATGGTCACATCTCATTCTTCGCATCATCTTTAGTGGTATACGCTATAGGCTAACTTACCACTCCCTATATTCATCTTGTTATGATATATGATTTAGGATATATCATCACTCCTATGATCCTCTTGTCGTGATATACACTTCGGCTATAGGGTCATGCACACATCATCTCTAGGTCACATATCATCACCACATACTCATCACAATGCACTACACACAACACATAGTTCAACCATTTCTCGATGACGCACTCTCATTTATGATTCATTCTTGACTGATGATGGGGCATACTAAATGAACCTCACTACATAAAAATCCATTCACTTGGGGGGCATGTGGCTCCTATCATCCACACAGCATTCCATTCCATCCATCCACAACATACTACATTTTATGGTTTCATTTACTCTTTCTTGCACTTCTCTTTACATGTTCACTTTACTACACATGTTAGATAGATCTCTTGTATGTCATTATTTTACCATACACACATGCACATTCACATCCTTTTCTAGTTGTGATCACAAATACAGAGCTTCTACACATCATTATCGATGCTTTACACACTACCTACTAGGGGCATCCATATTCGTACACAACATGTGCTATTGTTTCATTTTGTACTTAGCACTTTCCATTATCAGGTTATACATGCTATTGACATACTTGCTATTTTTCTAACATGCTAATGGGTGCTTCATGTGCAACATTTATTATGATAGGGATAATTTCTTCCATACTTGTTTGTTTGCTTGCTATTTTCTGCTATTGTTTGTCTTGTTTGTGATCCTTTCCCTTTGTTGTGCACACACACTTGTTTGTTTTCGGCCATGATGGCCTTGAGTGTCTTGCGACATTGTGAGTGGTGTCCCATGTTTGCAACCCACTTTGTGCACAGTCTATGATTGTCTCTTTGAGTGTTTACATTATGTGCTTATGTTCTAGCTTACACATTGTTTATTTCTATATGCATTCTTGTTCGTACTAACACTTTTTTTTTCTATCCACTTGTTTGTGTGTGCCTTGGTATTTACCAAGCACATTCCCTTCCCCCTGCAGGGCTCAGTTTCATTTACATGGTTGGTCCTCTTTTGGGGATGCATTATCCTATCCATGATGTTGCATGTACCCCCAAAGAGGGGGGGCATCATTTGGGGTTTACACACTATACTGGTACAATATAATTTACAGTTTAGTCTACAGTACAGTCTATAGTCATCGTCCATGACACATTTTAGTTTATAGTGAGTGGGTTTAGACCAGTCTACGAACCCCATACAAAATGGATTTTACAGGGCAAATTGTCCTTAACATTCTGGGGAGTAGTTACAGGTTGGAGGATACAACAGGCTTTCCTCCCTACACTACTTCAGCTAGTGGCCTTGGATCACCCAAAAAACTAGACAGTACAGAGATCTCTTCACCAATCTCAGGGAAGCAGTTACAGGTTGGAGAATAACACAACTTTCTCCCTACACTTCTTTGGCCACAGTGGCATGAGATCGCCCAAAAAAATGACACTACACTGACAGTTATAGGATATACTTTCTACACCCTTTGTCTCATCATGGATCAGGTGCACATGTTCCTTTTTCATTGTCATTTTGTACTATTTTCACATGTTTCTTTACATAGAATTTTTACACATATACATATGTATTTGACTACTTAATCATCTTATCTTTTTTAGGTCCATCCGTATGTGAAGCAACAATTCAACAACAACACACACATGGCAAGTAAATCACACACATGATACTAACCATGTAGGTACAGTACATACACACATTACTAACCATCTACACACGAATTTATACATGTTCTACCCTAGGTTCACTCTCATCACTTTTTACACTTTTTCATCTTTAGTCTCCACGCTCCATCCTTTTTGTCACTCCATGCTTTGTCTAGTCCTTTGGCATGCGTTTCTACATCACTCTACATGGATTATCAGGTACACATCTCTATCTACTTTATGTTGCCAAGCTTTCCACTCACTAACATAAAGTGGGGGAAAATGTAGTCACTAAATCAAGCACTTTGAGTCAATATTTAGTCTCGATCTCATACTACTATTCATATGGTTTTTGAGTGAAGAAAGTACTAATTAACCCATGTCCTTTGGCCATTTCACTTTTCTTTCTGTCATCACTACCAATCTTCCACATGTACTTTCCTAGTCTATTTTTTCATTTTGCGTTGTTCCTATTCCTGACTAGGGCACCCGAGGTACCTTGGTCCCCTTTGAGTTCCATGATCCTCTTTGTACTTCACTTCCATCTGTTGGGAACTTATAGCCATTTGAGATTTCATATTTTTAGTGGTTGGCCTTTTCAAGGTTAATTACGAAATTAGAACAAGAGAACCATATAAATATAAAGTTATGAGACCATAATGAGGGACCAAACACTAAGCAGTTACTATCACCATCTATAGTTGCATCCATCAAAGGCACCTAAAGCTACATTTACATCCATCTAGCTCCATCACAAGGCACATAAGGTTGGTTCATCTACATCAAACTTCATAGGAGGGTAGTCTATTATTTCCATGCACACATATATTACATTCTACATCTAGTTATTTCTCACTACTTCATAAAGTGTGACTGGCACTAGAGAAAACTAGGGAATGATTTGCACACACACACATAGAAGTAAATTGGGTCTAAGATGTAGTACAATGCTCAGTTAGTAAGACCACCATTGTGGTTGTTGATGACAGTATGACCCTTTCATTTGTAAATTTCATTTTTAAGGGTTTGATACTTGTCTTCAGGTTTTTTTAGGTCTCTCCTTAATCTTCGGTTTGCAGCAAAGTTAGTGCGAAAAGAAACAACCACAGGAAAAAATATAACGACACCTTAGAGGAGGATTTCAGGCTATTTCTATAGACCAGGGTACCCATATCTCAGATCAGAGCACTGACTGGTGCCCCTTCCCTCTCCAAGTGCCCCAGTCCAGTCAAGGATCTCTGATTTATGATTTATGAGGATTTTATACAGTCATTTCCTCCTCCTGGTTTCTTGGTTCACACTGTGACATAGTTCCACATCTTCACAGAATCAGCTAGGGATTTCTTTACCCCTCTCTCATATTATGGTTTCACATTTCTAGTTACTTAATTTCTTGGGTCGCTTTCTTTATTTATTTAGCTATTATTTATTGCTTTACATAACATCATATTAGACTACTATATTCCATTTTTGTTTAATCAACATTCAAGGGAAGCTAAAAAATATACACTAGACCCATAATGATGTATGATAATGTATGGTCCAATCAGGTTGGGA
This sequence comes from Taxus chinensis, assembly GCA_019776745.2. Taxonomy (NCBI): domain Eukaryota; kingdom Viridiplantae; phylum Streptophyta; class Pinopsida; order Cupressales; family Taxaceae; genus Taxus; species Taxus chinensis. The sequence goes on from CM034151.1 coordinate 97,537,428, forward strand.
GAAAACTTTCCACATTAGCTCCTTTATAGAGTAGTGAAATTATGATTTTCTTTAAGAACAAGGTCACCGATGTTAAATGCATGTTCCTTTAGATGTTTATTATAGGCACGTTTTATACGATCTTTATAGACATGATGATGTTGAAAAGAAATTAAAAAATGATTTTCTAGCAACTCAAGTTGGGCTAGCCTCTTTTGGAAGTAGTCATCATCAGAGATGAAATCGTGAAGAGAAATGCACAGAGATGGGATCTAAAATTCTAGTGGAATAATGACTTCAGAGCCATATACAAGAGAGAAAGGATTATTTCCTGTAGAGGTGCAGATGTTAGTTCGATAATCCTAAAGAGATAAGGGGATGTGAAGGTACTAATATTGACCTTCCCTATCAACACTTTTGGCAAGGATGTTGTGAAGATTCTTGTTAGTGGCTTCGGCCTAGCCGTTAGCTTAAGGATAGTATGGAGAAGAGAATCTAAGTTTGATGTTGAAAGAGTTGCAAATCTTCTTAAGATATTTTTTTTATGGAATTTCCATTGTCCATAACAATTTTATGAGGAATGCTAAAAAGATAGATGATATACTGATAGACGAAATAGATCATTTAATCAGCTTTAGTAAAGGCAAGTGGAATAACTTCCCCCCAATTGGTGAATTAATTGGTTACGGTGATGATAGAATGATGGCATTGGCAAGAATGTGGATTGATAAGGCCAATGGGTTTGAGGACCATTTTGAGAAGGGTAAAAGGTCTTGAGCTAGATGCAAGGCCTGGATAGGGATGCAAATAAGATTAGAATACTACTGACACTTGACATACTTTTTAACCTATTAAAAGAAGTCTTGATTGAGGGTGGGTTACTAGTATCCCATCTAAAGAACGTGTCTGGAAATGACTAAACTACTAAAATTTCCATCATAGATGTCATCATGGACCTCTTGGATAACACATGCAGATTCATGGGATTTAAGAAAACAAAGGAGGATGCCATCGAACCCATGTTTATAGAGGATGCCACCAAGGATGACATTGTGGTTAGCACGTTGAATAAATGACCTATTACCATTTTTGGATAGGTCAAATTTGATACCCCTAATAGAAACGATGAAGCCAAGGATCTTGTTGGTATCTAGTTCTATATCTGATAGAAGTTGACACAGTCCCATTACTATGGATAGATAGTTGAAGATTTGACAATACCATATATCAGATTGGTTAATATAAACATCATTGATGTGAGGAATCTCACGGACATGGGATATTTGATCAAAGAGATAAACAATAATGATTATTTTAGATTCTTCAGTTTCCCATGGGATGAGAGATGCGAGGGATGTCATAGTGTATGTAAAATTATTATATGAATGAGGGATAGTTTGGATGGTGTAGAAGTAAAATTCCTTGAGAATAAAGTCGATGATGTCCTTTAATTTTTGAAGGACTTCATTTTTGAACTGATAGATCCCTTTGATTTGATTAATGATAAGCTGAGAGTCCCCATAAATATCAAGAATTTGGACATTGAGAATGATAGACAATTTAAATACCTAAGATGAGAGCTTTATACTCATCCATGTTGTTGGAACACTTGAAAGTGTAAGCTTATACAGTGATGGGAATAGGAGTTTCCCAAGGAGGAAATGATGATGACACGCTAATGCCTCCCCCTTACTCAACACTGAGAAGCATCAACAAAAAATTATCAATCTTGAGGGGAGAGTCCTCGTGATCGATAGTGCTAATAGATTCATCAAGGATTTTTTTCATGAGGGAGATGATTATAAGGAAGAGGGGATTTGGCTGAGATTGATTAGCAGATAGCTTGGCCCTTGATTAATTTATGAGAGATGAACTCTAGGTCAACAACTCGGTCATGAAGCATGAGCCATCGAGTGATGTGATTGTTATGATACAGGTTTGAAATGCAAGATTTTGAGAGGATTGAAAGCTAGTGACAACATAGGTTTTTGTGATTAAGATGAAAATGCCAAAGTTTGGAGGTAACGTAGAAGAAGAGCACATGACACAACTTTTCAGCTTCAGTGTAGCAAGCTCTCATGATCGTGAAGGGTACAAATAACATAATAGATTGATTGTTCTCTCTGCCTTTCTCATCGTGGTGTGCATCAACATAACACTCTAAAGCATGATCAGAGGTAGAGATATACAGATAGAAAGGCTCCCCCTCACTTGGAGGTGTGAGCATAGGTGGAGGATATAAGATAATGCTTGAGGTCATCAAAGGAATCTTGGAAATTTTCATCCTAGTTGAAATGAATGTCCTTGCGAAGGAGATGATGGTGAAATGGTTGACAACATGGTCAGAGAGTTGCAAGATGAAACATTGAACAAAATTGAAGTTGAGTCACCCCTTAGAAGACCACAGAATTTGATTTATATTAGAAAGAGGGGGAATCTCAAGGATGGACTTTGATTTTGGTAGGGCCAAATTCAGATACCCCTTATAGAGATGATGAAGCTGAGGAGTTTTCCATGGTTAAAAATCCAAACACACACTTGGCGGGATTAAGACAAAGAAAAAAAATGGATGAGATGCATGAAGATGGATTTCAATGAATGGAAAGATGAGTACTATGTCAATGATTGGATTTACCCAAGAGTTCATTGGCATAGTCCTCTACTGGTCTTATGAATGAGATCATGGAATATGTAAGTCATAACACTCACTGATAGGTAACTCCCTGTTTTTTTCAAAACCAAAAAGGAGTGATGCACGATAGCAGAAGGTCCCCCTAAGGGGTGATGAAAGAAGTCTTATGCTAGTCTTTTAGGTGTGATGAGGATCAAATTTGTATCCAGAGGAAACCATCCATAAGAGAAAGCATCTCATGTGGCTACCATGGTAAGGTCAATGAGTTGATTGCTGTTATGGAAGAGGAAATTCATGTTTAAGGAAAGTGATAGGTTTAAATAATCTAAAGTATGTAACAAATATACAGAGCTTTCCAGAGGATTTGGTAACAGAGTACGATGTTCAGAAAACCATTGCGAATAGTTGATAGGTATGATGAATTTTCTAGCCAAGAGAAGCCATTATAATTCCTCTTTGATAAGGAGGGAAACGTGAGGATGCATGCAGTGAAAAGTTTCTACATAACCGACTTAACATTCGGGGATGATGATGATGTTTTTGATGACAATGGAAGAATCAAGGCCTAACATGTCAGTGTACGACCATGCAATGGCTTAGACTATGCTCTAAAAAGAAAGGCGGTGAAATATTCGAGCTCATGTGATGATTGAAAGGTATAGAACCTACTTTGAGGATGCGAGGCTCTTGTGGAGTCCCTATGTCAATGTTGATGATGGATTCATTGAGAAAGGTGGATGTGTCAGGAAGTAAGGACTTATGGAAGATAAGAATATTTTTCCACCATGTAGTAAATACATGGAATCATCGTCAGTGCATTGAATAATTTCAATGGTAGGGGACTATTCCTCTAACCATATCAAGAAATTGAAGAGGCAGGGACCATAGTTTCACCTTTACATTGATAAGTGACCGGTTCCAAAGTGATGGTGGAGATTAAAAAAAAATCTAGAAGAAATTGGACAATAATGTCATATGTAATCCATTGGGTCATTGGATGGAGAAGAATTGGAGTGATGGATTCGATATGTATGGGTGATGTTGAGGAAGAAGATGAAAGACGGATCAGTGGGTCATTCTTAAAAACCAAGTATGAATTTCTCATGAGGATTGTGAGATTAGTCAATGATAACATCATTCATTCCTTATTCATAATACCCCATACCAAATCCTTTCCATGTACATCGATGAAGGTAGGTGTAAGTGAAGGATTTATTATAGAGGAAATCAAAGCCATTGGTGTATGGCTTGGTGTGAGATTAAGCGTCAACATGAGAGGAAGGGTAATCAATGCCACCATAGATGAAATTAGTTTGAAGGAAAGGTAAACCGAAAGAAATGATATCCCCAACATTTGGTCAGTACATAGGGTATTTTTCTAGCCTACCAAGTTGATTAGGTGTTGGAAGGGCATTGAGAACAAGGAGTCGATACTCCCCTAGTGAAAGACATTGTATCAAATTGTCAATAGAGTTATCATTAGGTAGTTTAGATGTAGTTATAATTGAGCTAGAGTGGATGATTTAGATGAATCCTATTTAGGGATAAACACATTTTGCGATTGATAAGTCATGTGACATGCTTTGAAGGGAGGAATTTCTATGGGGAGTGTTAGGATTTTCCCCTCATGCTCATATTTGATGCAACAATGAAGAGTAGAAGGGAAACAACACATGATATGGATTCATGGTCATGCAAGTAAGATATTGTACTGAAACTCCCCCTCAATGATGTAAAATATCTCATTGAGAATTCTTTCACCAATGTGAATAGGAAGGATAACTATGCCCAAAGATGGGGAAAGACTTCATTAAAGGCATGAAGAACCACAGGTGGTTGAGCAACAATGGAATTAGGAATTTTGAGTTGATCAAAGGTATGAGATGATATGATGTTGATACTAGCTCCATTATCTATCATTGAACATTAGATGAATGTATAATTGATGCACATAGTGATAAAAAGAGGGAAAATATGGTCTTCAGGTAAGATGTAGGGAATTTTGGAGTCATCAAAATATATGGCGGCAAAAGTTATGAGTGCTCCAACAAGGTAAAAAAAGGGCTGAGTCTCATTTCTAGTGATAGGGATAGACTGAAGAGCTTTGATGAGGGATTTTCTTTGATTGAGGGAGATTTGGATGAGCTCATAGAGTGATATCTTAAATGGGGCCTGATGGAGCTACTTCAAAATAGTTTTTTTGATGGCAGTGGGCCTTGGAGAAGCTAAGATGGATACTTTGGATTTTTACGAAAAAGGGGAAGGAGTGGAATCATTATGTGGAGTGTTGACGATGAATTTTGGATTATATTTAGTAGGTGGTTGAGAATCATGGGAATGAGAGTGAGTGGAAATCTAGAAAACATTGATGAAAAGAGGGGGGAATTTTTTTAGGAGAAGTTGCATTTGGAGGAGGGATGGCAAAAAAGTTCTTAGAATTACAAGATTTGGAAGTCTTGGGTGATGAGGATTATATTGGATGATTGTAGGTGGATATGGGTGAAATGGTAGATGGAAGGAAATGATATTATTTGATGAGAAGGTCATCTTATTTTATAATATTATAGATGAAAGTTTGGAGGTCCTTATAATGGTCTATATCATGCCCATGGGTACAATGATAAAAAAAAATTACATTAGAATTAAACCATGAGGGTCTTGGCCCACATGAATCGAAATATTTTAAGGGGGTAAGTGTGACTGTAGATGCTTGAAGGAGTTGTTGAAATATTTATTTATAGGAAATGATGGTTTTTTTGAAGGAGCTGTGTGGGTTATGGATGAGATGGATTTGGAAGTGGTGGATGATGGTAAGAGAGGTGGTTTTATTCTATGAGGATTTGTGGGAGCTTTGATTCTGATTTGGGCTTAGAAGAAGGGGTGGATGGTTGTGATTCAAATTTAGATTTAGGGGTGGAGTGGGTGGTATTGATTCATATTTATCGATGATATGAGATTTGGATGAAGGTCCATGTCCCAAAATGGATGGGAGTGCTGCTAGGATTGATGATGAGACATTAGATCACTTGGAATGATGGGATTTAGGAGGAGGGAGCTCCAAATTTTTGTGTGGATGTGTGAGGTATTTTTTAGTACTGATACCAAGGTTCTTATATATTTGTTATGATGAGTTTCCCTTGACATGGGAATGAATGATGATCTCTACCAGGGGGATATTGGGTCACTTAGAGGTAGGTGATGAAGATTGTTTGTAGACGTACACATTAAAGATGGAAGTGGTTTTTAGATGACATGTTTGATGAGATCAAAAGGATTTCTAGATTGCATGGGTATTGGTGGTGTTTTTGTAGGAGTGACTAGATTTATTGATGAAAAGGATGGGGCAATACCATCATTTTTTGTTATATTAAGATAGGATGTCTGCATACTAGATGTTTTAAGGGATGACATGGAAATGGAGGTGGGTTTGGATGTTGATGTAGGAATGGTTTAAATTGTTGAAGGTTTGAATGAGGTGAGAGTGTCACTTGTGATTATATCAAGAGCGGATGGTTTGCTTTGGTAGACTTCATATGTTGATGTGGGTTGGGATATGGGGCTATAATTGTGGATGTGGTTGTGGGTAAGGGTGTAGAAGTGTATATAGATGTAGGGGCATGTGATGAGGATGTTGAGATAGATGTTAAAGTAGATGTGGGTAGAGAGTTAGGCATGATAGGTGTGGATGTAGTAGATGTAGATATGGATGGGGAAGTAGATGTGATAGGTCCAAGTGCTATAGTCGTGGGTATAGTGGATGAAGATATAATGGATGTCGACATATGTGTAGGTGTAGGTGAGACTATATATGAAGGGGTAGAGATCCAAGTAGAAATGGGCTCTGTAGACACAAAATCACACACTTAGGTACATTTATAGGTCATAATCACACACTTGCATTCATATGATTCCTAAGCAAGAAAACTAGTAATTAACTACTATCTTTGGCCTTTTTTCTTTTCTTCTTGTATTATTTCTAGTCTTCTACACCCTACTACCCAGTCTAACATTCACTACTTTGTCTTTCTTGGCTTTGAAAACCAACGCCCAGGAACCCTCGTCCCCTCTGGGCACCTCGACCTCTTTGTATCTTGCTTGCCCCTTTTGGGCCTCTTTAATCTTTTGGGAATCTTGTTTTCTTATGGTTCAAAATTTTAGTGGTTAATCATGAAATTTAAACAAGGGAATCATATAAATACAATTCTATGATATCAAAGGACCAAGCTCTAAGAATATATTATCATCACCTAAGGTTACATCCAAAGGCATCCATATAGATTCATTCAAGGGATAAGGGACTGCTAATTGTGCATACACACATAGGAGGGGAAGTTTCTTTTTTTTTCATCCACACATCTATCTACATTGGTAAATCTAGCTATTACTTGCTATCAAGTGCATCTTGCACTAGAGCCTCCTAGGGCACAATTATTGTGCACACATAAGAACTACATGAAGTCTAAAATGTAGTGTAGTGATTGGTCTTAATTTCACTCATTTGGGTGATCGCTGGGGATACAGGAAAATTCTAAGGACATAGTGTGACATACAGGCAACCAACAACGAAGGTTGGCAACCCCCTTACGACATAGTAAAAACTATATTTCAAACTTTTGTGTAGTAACAGGTTCCCAACAAGGGTCTCTGACACCTTACACCCTAGTACCATTCCAAGAGCCCTGGTCCAACTTATCTCAATAGTTATGCATAGTTTTGAGTGTGATTACGACAGTGTCCTCCTCATGTTCATTTTTTTTTCTAGTCCAACATACTTCAGGATTTATTGTGAAATCAACTATCTTATATCCCCTCTCTTACACTTAGTGTTTCAATTTCTATTTTCTTATTTCTTGTGTCATATATGTGCTTTAGAATTTATTTATTACATGTTACTCTACAATATCCTAGGGTTTTACAAATTTCCATAATTGATAAATTATTTGGTGAATCCATCTCATTTGAATACTCTTAGATCCTCATTTTTCTGCTTTCATGGATTCTCAATCTCCTCAAGTCCCCTTATATCAATTACTTCAAATGCATCCATATTGTAAAGATACTCTCAAAAACTCCATACAATCTATCAGCCTACCTATTGATACACCACCTAATCGATTCAGTGCTATATTCAACCATCTTTTTGATGAATCTCTTGGTCCTAATTCCAATCAATCTATTTGTAAATCAATTCAAAATTTACATTATTTCTTTCAAGATAAATTTCAAACTATGGAATCCATGATCACATCTCTTAAATCTGAAATCCAACATCTTAGGGATGCTTCTTAGGCTCATGCTAGTTCTTCTTCTCATCCTCATTTTATGTCTTCTACATTTGCTCATATTAGTGAACCTAAAATATTTCCACTCTGCACGCCTCTCAAGTTTGATCTCAATCCTAAGAAAAAATATATTCTTCCTCAAATACTCACTCATCAATTGATCCCTGTACCCATCTACTCATTTTTATCCTCCTTATTGACTTGCAAAATATCAAGGTCATCCATATTGTAATTATCATCGAATCAATGGACATAATGACAATAATTTCTATGCTTTACAATGAAGAATAAATCATCTTGGGAATAAATTTTTTATCTCATTTGTTGCACAACATGTTTTGACAGGGTTCTTCATATAGTTTTGGTAAATTTTTGGATATGAGAATAAGGTTGATGAAGTCTAGAGGAATATGCAGAAGACTAAAGGAAGCCACGGGTAAAAGAATGAAGCTGTGGGTAAAAGGATGAAGTCGCGTAAGACTAGAGGAATCGATGGGATAAAGAAGGAAAGTCACAGTACATAGGATAAATCTGTGATATAAAGGAGAAATCCACATAATCTGCAAAGCAAAGACAAAACAAGATAGAAGCTGACAAAGGCATAACAGGGTTATTCATATTATGAAGTTGTTTTATGATGTTTGCAGGATCTATATGAGAATTATAATATACCATGGAAGCCAGTAATATATTAAAATGATAAAAATGAATAATATATAATATTTTATAGAAGGAAAATGTATAAAAACCATGTTAAATGTATAAATATCAACTAATTACTAGTTTCATAATGTAAATAAGTGTTAACCAATGGTTACCATGGGTCATTATGAGTGAAAAGCCATATTTTTTTCCTTTTAAAGGCTATATAATGATGTAAAATGAGGGGAGATGAGAATATCACTATAATGAGTGAGAAAAGATGAGAAACACATGAAGAATAAAGAGAGGAATTAATGTGAGAACTGAGGGAGATAAAAAGAATTGATTTAAAAATGTATTTCTGAATTTTATGTCAATGTGATAAATTTATGTGTGATATTGGTGGTTCGAACCATGGATGTTATGAGTGTTATGTTTATTCATGCTTTATAAAAGATAACTACTTATTTTATAAGAGATGTATCTACCCTTTTGTCTCATGTTAGCTCTAGCTAGGTAAAATGAACGACTTAACCCTCACACTATTTTTGAGGCTTAAGGTCAACATTTTGGTGTCTGATCCTGGGTCCCAACTATCTAATATATAGAGGAGGGTAGAGGGAGGAAGGTATAAGAAATTTTTTGTATTTATTTCAAAAGAAAGGAGATACGGTTAAGGAATTTGATCAAAGATTCAAGAATATAGTGCATAAATTAGATGAACCACCAAATGAGAAAAGGAGAATTGAGTTGTTTATTGTGGGATTGTTACCTTGTATAATATTATTAATTGAGGGAAAAGAGTTCATAACATTCATCAAAGTAGTGGAAATGACATCAAAAGTAGAAGTAGAACCATGGAGGAGAGAGAATGAAATGGTATTAAAATTAGAGAAGCTGTAGAATGAATTAAGGAAACTAAGACAAAAACTTGATCAAAGTAATGAAAGAGGAGACCTTTGGAGTTATCAAAGAGGTAATGGATATCATGAGAGATTTCAGAGAGATAATGAAAGAGGATAATAAAATGGATACCATGAGAGGTATGCAAGAAATAACTATAATAGAGGAAATTTTCATCATTGTTATGGAGGAAATAACTACAATAATGGATGGGATGGAAAATATCAAAAATGTAGAGAAAATGGTCAATGGAGAAGGTCGATAACATGTTATTGGTGTGGAAAAAATGGATATATACTACAAAATTATGAGAAGAAGATACATATTGAAAATATATTTTACAAAGAGGAAGGGACACAAATAGAAAATGAGAACAAAATAATACAACCATATGAGAAATATACATCCATAGAATTTTCCAGACCACAAAAAGAGAAATCATGGAAAGAAAACAAGACTCGTATGGAAGATAAACTAGAAAACCAAAAAATGAAAAAATAAGAGATAATGAAGTTAAGTTTTAAGGGAGAAAATGAAATTGTGACATTGTGTGAGGATGTTGTAAAACAAAGAAGGGAAAAGGTAGATAAAGGAAAAGAAAGAAAAAAATAAGCCAAACCACAAGGAAATAGAAAGAAAATAAAAGGTGATAAATTAGAAGAAGAAAAATATAGTTAGGTCAAAAAATGGTATAATAGAAAATGAACAAGATGGAACAGAGAAGAATTAGGATTATTATGATAAATTACGAGTAAAAAACATCAGATATGTGACAGGGATGCCACTAGATGATAATGGAGAAGATTATTCATTCAAGTTTTCAAAGAAATCAAAAGTATACCAGAATAGAGGGACCAAGATAAAATCCTTGAGGAATAAAGGAAATTGAAAAGAACACACACAAAGGAAAAACAAGATAATTAGGCTACCTCAAGAAGAATATTCCTCCAATGGTGAAGAATATGACTTTAAGTCATCACTTGGTTGTCTTGAGGATGAGACAACATTTGAAGATGGGGGATGATGTTGCAAATATTCTTCATACAGTTTTGGGAAAGCCACGAATATGATAATAAAGCTAACGAATTCTAGAGGAATCTTTGGAAGACTAAAGGAAGCCACAGGTAAAAGAACAAAGCCGTGGGTAAAAGAACAAAGTCACGGGTAAAAGTATGAATCCGTAGAAGACTAGAGGAAGCCATGAGATAAATAAGAAAAGTTGCGGTACACAAGATAAATCTGTGATACAAAGGAGAAAACCACAGAAGCCTATATAGAAGCCACAAAGCAAATAAAAAACAAGATAGAAGCTGACAGAGGAATAATAGAGTTATTCATATTATGAAGTTGTTTTATGATGTTTGCGGGATCTATATGAGCATTATAATATACCAAATAAGCCAGAAATATATTAGAATGATGATAATGAAGAATATATAATATTTTATAGAAGGAAATTGTATAAACACCATGCTATATGTGAAAATATCAACTAATTAACATTTAAGAATGTAAATAACTGTTAACCAATGGTTACCTCGAGTCATTGTGAGTGAAAAGACATAAATTTTTCCTTTTAAAGGCTATATAATGATGTAAAATGAGGGGAGATGAGAATATCACGAAAATGAGTGAGAAGAGATGAGAAAAACATGAAGAATAAAGAGAGGAATTAATGTGAGAAGTGAGGGAGATGAATATAATACATTTAAACATGTATTTCTCACTTTTATGTCAATATGATAAATATATGTGTGATATTGGTGGTTTGAACCATGGATGTGATGATTGTTATGCATATTCATGTTTAATAAAGAATAAATATTTATGGTATAAGAGATATTTATCCTTCTTTGTGATGTTAGTGTTATCTAATTTCCCTCTCCCAGTGAAATTGATAATCAAGCAAGCTAGCAAATGCACACCAGACCAAAACGGAGACAATAGGTTGATTGAAAGGGGTGTTACAGAGAAGAAAGAGGAAATAATTTAAAAAATCAACAAAAAATGTGGCAAAAGTGGATAAAAATTTCCCACGTGGTCCGTGGGACAGTTGGGACAAAAGTATGTGTGGGCCTTGAAAAGACGAAATAGCCGCAGTCAGAAAAATGTGGAAAAAGCAGAAGATTTTGTCCTACGCGGTCTGCATGACACTTGGGAAAAAAGTACGCATGGGCCCCAAAAATATGAAATAGTAGTAGTCAGTGGAGTGTGGAGATGGTGGAAAAAAATTTCTAGGACAGCTGGGACACGTGGACTCGAAATAGCTGAAATACCTACGGGTGAGTGGTGCAGAGAAGTCGGCAGTCAACGACCCACCTAGCCTGGTATATAGTAGATGAGTGAGGAAAGAAGATCCCGAGTCAGAAGATGTAGAGAAAGGATGCCCACATGTTCCAAGTACTACAGGGATGTGAGTTCCCTGAAAACCCATAATACCCACAACCCAAAGGGAAAGTGGAAAGCCCGACCCCCAAACTTCAAACAGGCACAACTTTTGACTCAGAATTCCAATTTTCACAAAATTTGACATTTTGGAAAGGGAACAGAATCCTCTACACCAATTTTTTTTTAATGAGGGTAGATGGGTGAAAAGAAAAGAAACATGTCCAGCTCCAAAAATTTAAATTCTCATTCCAATAAAATGCAAGAAATCCCTGGCAAACTCAAAATAGTTACTCACACTCAGAATGCCATATCTTTTACATTTCTCAACAAAATCATACAAAATTGGTCTCATTGGAATTTTGGCTCTAATTCCAATGCACATAAATTGATAAATATATAATTTGATGTCGATTTGATATATAATTTTGAGGAGGATGAACCAGGTTCACAACAATGTTTTAATTGGTATTTGGGGATGCATTTAATGAAGCATGGGCATACATTTTTCACTACTATAATTCATGGGATAGTATGGGGATACTTTTGAAATAAATATACCATCATTTTATTTCATTTATTACCTCTTTCAAGTGGTTGAAAGGAATATTTTGGGATTTCAATCCTCTCTCTTCTAAACTCTATAAATTGGCATATTGGGCTCATTGTAAGAGGAGGATAGTTTGAGTAGCAAAGCTCTGTCATTTTGGTTTTGTGAAGCCAATGTGCTACAGGCCCTTGTAGTGGAATCCTTGCATGGGTGATCTATGACTTTATTTTTTAATAGATTAAACTGTACATATCGTGAAGCAATAGATGCAATTTTGTGGACGTATCTTCCCTTGCTGTGTTTTTTTGCACTCTTCTTGCCTCTTCAACCTTATTGCAAAGATATTGCGTCTATTATATGCTCTTGTAGGGATTAATTATCATTGTGTGTGTATGAAATATTTTTGTGAATATAGTTACTAGATTGTGGAGAACTATTATCACCCTCTCTAATATGTACTTTGCTTCCATCTTTCACACATTGGAAATCTATTCTCATCCCTTTATTTTGGTGCATCACCTCTGTATTTTAGTTTTCCATCATTTTCATGTTATTTATCTCTCCTTGATCCCTTGAAAATTGTAGGATAGAGATAGTTAGTAGCTTTATTTCAGTAGAGTTAGTTTGCACTAGAATTAGAAAGAAGAACCAACTTTCTCTAGAGGTCTATCAAAAGTAGGAAGTCCCACAACTTAGAGATAGTACCCATGTTACCCAGTCACACCGTGAACTCAATCACACACAAATGTGCAAATTGGAGGGTTCTGTGATTTGTTGATAGCATTTAGCTCTAGGTGGGTGAAATGAACTACTTATAAGACCCACAATTGTATTGGGTCTTAGGCCAACAACATGATACTACATGTTCATCTCCAATGGCTACATCCCAATGGGTTCCTAAATCTGATTCTTCAATGATTAATGAGCATAATGCTATCACTTATAATATTCCTTCTTCGGTCAGTCAATCATCTCTTATTCAATCCATTCCACCTAAGAAACTGCCTCTCAAAATCACTCAAACACCTCCACCCCTGAAGTCATTTATGGCACTACAAAGTCGATCTAAGCAACCACCTCCGAAAATCAATCTACCCTCTTCTCCGATCACATATTATGTTGCATCATCAATCCCACATAAGATCCAACCAATCACTTTTGTCAAAGAAACTACTTCTTATACTGATGGCTAAGACACATTTCCAACTACACCACCATGGCATGGTCCTACTCTTGCTTCTGCTAACCACTATGTTGGATCTCTCTCTTATCATGACATAGATAACTCTCTCCCTAAATGGTATGGTATCTCTCACTTCACCACATAGATATCCATCATTGGAACACCTGGGGGGAATTATACTTATTCTTCCCCCCTCCTAAAATTCACAGGATTCTCTCATTTCTACTATCACACTCGATGCTTCATCATTCATATTTCTAAACATCAATTATACACA
>CM034151.1:97551759-97855956 GCA_019776745.2 Taxus chinensis
TTGGCCTATCCAAAAACCTTCATCTATGCACCAAAAATCCTCAAAATCCCATCATTGGAATGAGAAAATCCTCTAACACCAAAAATATTTGTATTTAAGCTCTAAAAATTACCACACCTATTTTAAATTACATTTAAACATCATACATGGTCACAATTATCATGAAACAATCAAATTATTTCATTTAATGGGCCCACTGGCTTATTACACTCACCAAATAGTTGTTCCAACAACCTAAATAAGGCTTTGGGCCTCAATAACCCTCAAGATTAACTTAAATGGAAACATCGGGACATTTAAAACACTTATAAGAAATTTATAGTTCATGAAACAATGACATGTTCAAACCACATCAAATTTATCCTTCACCAAATCAAGTTACCTAAAAAGTGGTTTTACAAATAAAACTTGTTAACCCCTTTCATAAAACTTTAAATACCTCCAAATGGATTCATGTGATTCCAAATTCATCCCTCTTCACATTAAAGGTGATAGAAACAATCTCCAAATAAATTTTATGTACTAATCAATTCAATCTTTTAGCAAAAACAGTTCTGTCCTGGAAATCCAAAACTATCCTTGTCTACAAACTGACCTAGAAAACTCATAAAATCAACTCATCATGATACAAACCTTATATCACTATATATATATATTCTTTCCACCACAACTTGAATCACCTCCTAACTCTTGTAGTTCCTACAATGTCCATTTTATCGAAGGTTGCTTCTAACTCCCCCAAAACTACCCTTTGACCATTCAACATAAATAGGGAAAATTTTCACCATAACCATGACCTGAAACTTTAATTAACATCAAGAAAAAATCTTGGGCTATCATAAATGGAAATTTATTTTTTACCTTCTTTAAATAAATTTTACTTAAACTATAACTCTTTATAAACTAGAAAATTCAAGTGGTGCCTACATATCAACACATGCTCTAACACACCTTTCTGGAAATATGGAAGATTCATCTATAAAATACAATAATCACTTTTTAGGAATCAATCAAAACTTGGTTGATATACCTCTTCTTCTACAAGCTGCTCCTAGTTAGGGTTTCAAACCACTTTAGTTTGTTAACGATCGTTCATAAAAACGTAACGATAAAACCACCTCATTATTTTTTTCAAAACTTCATAACTGACCTAAGAAACTATTCCAAATATATTAGGTCCCATGAAAAGCACACAATTCACAATGAGTATTAAAAGGGTCACTTTTTCTTTAAAAACACACTCAAACTTACCCAGTTTCACCTATACTTTAATAACTTGAAATTTCTTCAAATATTGACCTAAACATTGTCATGAAGCATCATGAAAACATCCTTTAACTATCAATAGTCACCAAATAGCTCAAATAGCTCTAAAACTCTCCATCCAATATCATTTACATGTTTTACACTTCATGGTCTAAATTGTTTTCTTCCCAAGGACCTCATACAAGCACCACACCATTGAATGTAGACTTGAAACTCACCATACATTCCCTGTATACCATCACCATGCTTCAACCATGCTTGGAAAATAATTATTTGGTCCAAATCTCACATCTCCATACCATTATGTAAGCTCCAGGGCTAAAAATAATCCTAGAATGACCTGACTCAACCATGACAACTCGTGACTTGACCTTGTTGACCATGTGTTGAACCTTAGAAACTTGTAAAAAATCTCATGAACCATGAATTGCCTTGTGACTTCCTTCAACCAACTTAGAAGAAATTATATAGTGACTCAGCTCACTTAACCATGCACCAGGACCTCCTAGAACACTCCAAATCATTACACAACCACTCATTTTTCATGTTTGACACCTGAAAAGCATCATAGGGAGACGCATATGACACCATGACACCCTTTTCCATCAATGGGGTTGACATCAATGAAAGCACAACCACACAATTTCCAACAAGTAGGATAATGCCAAAAAAAGTAGTGTATAAGGTTTCCGGTGTTTCCTAAGGGCAAAGAGAACGGACCCAATGATAGGAGATTGGTTTTTTAGGATTTATTAGGTGTTCTTGTATAGAATGAGGTGATCTTGGATAATTATAAATGGCAGGAAGAGTGTAGATGTTTGTTCAAGAGTTTAATATATTTCAATTTTCCAAGAGTACCAAGGAGTGTCAAACCCAATGTTATCAAGTGTAGAAGACTATCTTTAAGTTTCTACACACATATTGAATGATAAGGGTTGGAGCAATTATAAACATCAAATTACATGTTGAACCACATCAAATATTAATTTCAAGAATTTCCTTAAAGGAATTTTTCTTGAAACAATACCACAGTTCCAAACCTTGTTTTTTTTCCATTTTACAAAACATTGAAGTTGCACCAAATATAATCCTATAAAAAACCCTAGTTCTCTTATATTTTCATACACTCAAACTATTTCTATTTTTTCCTATCTTATAAATAAATCCTTATTTCTACATAATTTACATATATATGAGGTATTCACTATGAAAACGTATGTCCTATCACGTGCATTTATAAGATACTAAATAATAATCATATTTCCAAATGTACATCTCAATCTTCTATTATTAACATCCCATCCCAATACAACTTTTCAACTATTAAATATCCCTTATTTTACCATGTACCCCAGCTATCCATTTCCCCTTTGACATTTTTTATCCTCGTTTTATTTATAACTATTTATTTTTGGATTCATTGTCTTACATTTCCACAAAAAAAATTATATTTCCACTTAAATCCTTGATGAAATTCATATTGGACTCAAAAAGTACAAGCCCTCAATATGTGTAATTTGATGTCTCTCTTCCTTTCTTTTCTCTAAGCATTTGTCACACAAATCAAAATTTGTATAGTAATGTCAAGGGTCAAAAATTGTTGTATTATTTTTAGTTAAGTTCATTAATCTCCATGACATCCATTCTCCTTAAAAAATAAATCAAATGACAAAAATTATACTTTAGTTATGATACTAGGAAGGATGTCCCAACTATTGAGAGTTATGATGTTCCATTACTCTATAAATACATGTTGCTTCTCTAAAAAACATGCCACTACTTTGAAAAAGAACACAATGAAAATGATATAAATTTAAGGCTTCTTCATCTTCCCTATAGACACCGCCTTTTCACCCCTAGGTGACCCAACATGCATTAACAATAATTATCAATATCATCACTATCCTAAGTACACTACAAAATTAACATTTTAAATCTTAAACAAACCATGTAAAACATATTTAACCTCTCCTAACCACTTAAAACCAACCTAGTCTATTGTACCCTACCCATCCTAATCCCCTAACCTCTCACAACTTGAATCCCTAACCTCCCATCATTCACCTAATAACCTAAAACCTTAGATGGAAAGTGGTTTCAACCATTTACCATCTTTTTCTTTGTTGGTTTGTAACCTCTATGGACAAATTATCGGTGATCTGTAATCACTGGTGATCATTGTAGTCATCAGTGATCCTATTTAACCAATCTCTTCCTCCATTGTATAGCTACTCATAATTTGGATTTTGGGAAAATTTTATGCACTTTTAAACAACATCATTACATTCAATACTATCAACACATTACTTCCAAAGCTTTGTAAATCATCACCAAACAACCATTTGGGAGCTCCATCACCTTCACAACAATTATCAAGGTTGGTACCTTCATTTATTTCATTTTTTCAATTTGTATTACATCAATTATATCCCACAATATTTCGACTACATCACCTTGTATAACCTTTCCAATCTACATCTCTCATTTTTATTAGTTATCCCAACATCCAAAAAGATTGTTTTCAATCCTAGATTGTCATCGATCGGTCCCTCAACCTTTTATTCTTTCATTATATTCTTAAGCACATCCAAATTTCTATTTTCTGAGTTTCACAAAATTCCAAACTCCTCATAGTCCACCTTAGCATTTTCAATTCTCGTCTAGCATTTTGTTATGTTTTTTTTATCTAGCTTTTATCAAAACAAGCATTTTATCTCTGATCGTCATCGATCCCAGATATTCATCGATCCTTATCATTTCTAATCCTTTTTAGCATTATCATATTAATATCAGTCTAATTTTGTTCTAACAATTTGTTTACAAGATGTATATTTTGTAGATTATTGTTCCAGGTCCTTTGCACCCAATCATTAACTTATGTGATCTCTCGATTGTCTAGCAACCATTTATGTGGGAATAATTTGAGATTGTCCACAAGGAGTCCTATAAAACATAAAATTATCACATTTTCACTTGCAATAAAAACTGTGTCAGCATACTTCATCATTTGCAAACTGCTCCTAGCTAGGGTTTAACGAGGGTTTTAGACCTCTTTACCTTCTTAACATCCATTCATAAAAAACGTGATGATCAACCGACCTCATTATTTTTTTGAAAAATTCTAAACTCACCTTATAAACATTCCTGAAATCCACAAGTTTCCATGCAAAGAACATGATTCACAACAAGCATCTGAAGTTGCACTTCGAGCTAGAAATGCACTAGAATTTCAACAACTCTCACCAAAACAATCATAACTAACAAAATACTCATCATGGGAACCTGAATTTTTTTTCTGAGAGAAGCATCACTCATCCCTCTAACATCTCCAATCATCATAATTATAATACTATATAACAAACTCTCCAGTTACTAATACTTACCTATGCTTGCATGTTAAATCTTTGTAGTAGTAACTAGGTCCAACTGAAATAATACAATAACTGAACATGAAACCTATAAAAAATTACCCAAACATACCTCATATTCCATTATATACCTGATTTCATGCTTCCATGAGATTATCTAGCTCCAAAACACTCTTTCACACCTCCAAGCTAGCATACTTACTCTGAATGAGCGCCTATAACCAAACAAACCACATGTACATGTAATATTACACTATTATGAGTGCTCAAGAACCCTTTAATCATGCTATAAATCATTTCAACATGCTTCCCAAGCATCCAAGAAGCTCACATTGTCAAACTAAACCACCTAGGTGTTTGTATGGGCTTGCTAGAGCAAGCATGCATCATTGAATCCCACTATAATAGCTGATAACCATCTGAACCAACATGTTAGCACTATGAACAACATCATAACATCATCCTGCAACATACACTTTGTCATTAATGTGGTTTTTCATCAATGAAAACACCTACTAGGACACCATGCCAATAATCTCCCCCTTTGTTATTGGTCGAAAACACCTTGAACTTTTCCCCCTTTTTGCATTAATGACAAAGGCATACCTGTAGCTTACCTTATTCACCTTCTTCAGCTTCATACCTCCATGATTTGGTTAGAAACATCAATTGAGGTCTCAAATTGATTCATTCTCTTGATTTTCTCCAAAAAAATTGATTCTAGGCATCATGTCAAGCATGCAAACAACAAGCTCCCCCTTGAAAGAGAACTTCCTACATCTGAACATCATCAGTATATCATGAAAACATAATACTTATCTTACAAGGGGCTTAAAACACCAATCTTCATCTCTTAGTCAAACAGACAAATAAATTTTCTTCTATACCCCTTTTTATCTTCTCAAGATTACTGTAGTAATCATGGGACAGTGGTGACATTACCATTTGCATGCCAACAATTATATGAAAAAACCATGTAACCTCATTACTCCATCATTCTAGATTGAGAACCATCATTTCTAGGGCCTAAATATGTAAATCAAAGAATATTCATTCTTTTACATACCATATCAATAAAGTGAGACCATAACAGACTTCTTTGTGCAATAAAGACCATTTTCATCATGCATCTACAGGCCAGCCATGCCTTGACTCAAGCAAATAACACTCCCCTGGAAAAAATTCCTCTAACTTCTAGCTTATAAGCACAAGATTAAGAAGCTAGTCTTGTTGTTATGCCTTGGAATCACATTTGCAACTTTTTCAAGGTCCTAAAACACCATTTCAATATTCTACAATCATATTTGACTGAAAAAATGCATTTTATAGTCAACTTACTTATTTTTTAGAAGAAAGCCTTCATAACATACCTCAAATGCCTTGAGCACAACATTTCCAATTTCAACAAGAGAAATCCATGCTCCCCCTATAATAGTAGTCACTAATGCATCTGAAACTTACTGTAGCATACTACTGACACCTGGGAAATTATATACTCTACCTTAGCACATGTAGAAGAAACTTGTAGATAAACCTCTATACTTACAAATAGGACTCTTTTTTCCTTCATAATCATCTCATCCAGTCTTAATGTTTCCTTGGCCTTTTTCATGAACTCTTGATAGGTATAGTGGATAAACTTCAACTCTCTATCCCATATTCTTAAGAAATCCTCTCAAACATCATGCTCTAATTTGAATTTTCTTGCAAAAGTTACTTGAAACATTTTTCTTCACATGATTCTAAGTATCTAAAGCTCATTCATAAATCAATTTAATGTCTTGATAGAACCTCTTCATACTAGTAATTCATCTTCTCAAAAACATTGACTTCACATACTCTATCAACATCTTCAGTTCAGTAGCTCATCACATTCATACAAAGCACTATTACTTTTTTTTACTTCAACACTCAGTCCCTTCACTCTAAGAAATTATGTACTCTATTTCTTGCACGTAGTGTACCTTTGGAAGCATATATCATCTTCAACTTCCTTGAAACACCTAGATCAATCTTATAGGCTATTGTTATTACAATTTTTCAGTCATCCAGCATACCATAGTCATCTAGCCTCTCAAATTCTTGATCTTCATGGAATTTTCATAGTTCTCAGGGGATATATGGATCTCTAACACTTAAATCAAGATTACATTCATTTGTAGCTTCATAATTTATTTCCTTTTCCATAGTCATTGAACCTTTACATGCTTTTATGAGGTCAACATAGAGACTTGCATGCCATACTTTCACAAATGACAAACAATCACGCTCACATGATTTGGACACAATTCCATGAAGTCTATAAGCCACATACTAATTCTTATACCACCACAGACCATGAATGACCTTCATCCTTTGACAGAGACACCACATAAAATGGAACACCTATTGGTCAATTATCATCCTTAGAAGAAGGGTATACTTCCAGAAAAATCTATGATAGTACAAGTAGCATACTACACACCTTTACCCCTTAGTCCTAATGATTTCATTTCCTACAGACATCTTATTCTCATAATGAAGCACCAAAACCTTCGATCTCTAGTTTGTAGTCTTGTAGGTTCTCATAGAGTCACATAATTTCTTAGCGACTGAAGGACACAATAAATGAGCTTCTAAAACGTTGAGATGAGACTTGACCATGTCACAAACATCTAGGAACCTTCATAATTTCATTTCCAGACCAACATACTCTAAGAAGTTCCATTATAAACAATTAGTAAGCATTTTGACACATCCCAACTTGACAAACCTGCAGAACGTTGTTAACTTCATGTTGTAGGCTCCACTCCTTGAGACTTAGACCTCTTACTAAGACTTTCCTTCATTTTCTCTATTTTCACAAACATGAAAATTTTCAACAAGACCTACAACTCCCTTATTTGATGTAATTTTTACCAAAGAAAACAAAGGACAACTATATTGTCTTGTAAAACCAAGCATACCTAAAGTTATTCTATTTTCTTCATTTTCAGTCATTCAGGCCATTGTCACAACATAGATACCTCTAGATTTTATTTTTCTCTCAATGGTTTAAAACTTTATCCCCCTCAATCACTTGAACAAGATCAACATTTTCTTAAAATATTCATCAATCATGTCAAGAGACTTTAAGAGATGAGACCTCAACTTTTGTTCAAACTTAGTAATATTATGCTCATGAAACTTTGAGTTCTTTTCCCTTGAATGTCAACCAATTCCTATAGCTTTTCTTCATGATGTAATTCCATCACAAAGTGTCCTTTAATGCCTTCTCTTCCTATGACAAACAATCTTCTTGATCTTGAAGTACATACCTCTTGATACTTAGATCTCTTGAGTGCATATAGGTTACAACATCACATTCATGTGCCACTAGCTTTTTCAATACATCATACAATGGTTTCATACTTTATGAAATCCTTAATCTTGATCTGAGTACCCCTTTTGAGTATATAGTTAATTCTATAAGCCTTGAATACTCAATCCAAATATATTGTGCCCAATTTGCAAGAGTACGATTCCACAACTAGGTCTTTTTAATATCAACACTATCATCCTGATCATTGTCATAAATTTCCAGAGATTTATACCATTTTTAGGCACAAAACAACTTGAATCCTCTAGATTATCATGTCAATATGATATGTACACAACTTCAGCTCCAAATACCTCCATTTTGTCATTCAAAACCTAATTTATATTAACACTCCTCAGAGATATTGTGAAAACACATTCAAAGCCAGAGAACACTCAAGTTATTCAATTTTTTGCACTTAAGATCTCAAAATTAATCACAGACAATGTAGGTATCCACCTTAACAAGATGAGAATTCAACTTAATGGCTAAGAAGCATGTATTCCCAATGTATTACCTTAAGCCTTCTTGAATTTTCCTTGTTCATCCTTCAAGAACACTACATAGGTTATTTCCTTCAAATTTGTTGACTGAGTCACAATCTTGATGAAATAATTTTATCCTCAACAACCTCATAGAAGTATTTAAGACTTTTAAGTCTCATGACACAGTCTCCAATAACACAATTCTAAATGCATGCCTAGACCATTTATAATGACCAAGATACATCATTATCTGACAAGAGATATGAACACTTTGACTCAAACCTTATGATATGACACAGATATAGCATGGTTCACTATAGAAACCACATCATAGACGTTTGCACACATAAATGACCCATGTACTTAAAGCCCATGACAAACAGAACATATAATTTTGACTAAGAATTGATTCACATATTGTAGACTCTTGATAACAGTGTTATATACACATTCTCCCTTCTTAAAGACACTTTTCATGTAGGTTTGACACTATATACCCCAAGTGAGACATCAATATGACTCTTGAACATACTGAGTCATCTCATACTGATATTTCTCTATGATAAGGAAATCACTAGCTTGTTCACACCATTTGATGGACTAGGACTAATACCTAAACTACTACAACTAGAAGCAACCACATACATGCAGTAAGAACATGCTATATGACTTGAAGAGACATACCTCAATACCATGAAGAAGACACACTTGACTAAGACAGCTCCCCCTCACTCCAAAGCTTCATTTGCACCTATACACCTCTATGAATCCTAATAGAGGCATATGACACCATGGAGGAGCTTGATGAGAGACCTAAGAATGTCTCAAACCCTCTTCTTGCACCTTGATTGATTCCTCCTTTTCTGATTCAAATTTTTTCATAGTATATTCCTCATTTTGCTTAGTCAAACTCTTGGAAACATCTTTACCACTTTGACTAGCTTCTTCCTTCTTTTTGTATACTTGAGCTTGTGGCTTGGGTCTTTGAGTTTCTTTCTTCAACTGACATGCATCACAAAACCTTTCAATGTTCCCTATATTTTGGCACCTAAAGCATTCCACTTTCCTTCCTTTGCATTCATAATCCATATTTCCATATCTATTGCAATCATATCAATACCCCTTAAATGTGCTTACATACCTCTTTGTGTTTGATGGCTCATTTTTGCAATATTTTGCAAGATTTCCCTTTCTTAGCAATGATACCATTCAGCCCCATACCTTTGACTTACCTTTTTCTCCTTCATGTATTTACATTATTCTTCCTTATTTTCTTCACAATGTTCCATTAATTTTCCATCATCCTTATTTTCAACCTTAGGACTACAAAAACTATCCCTATGTCCATAAGCACCACATTTATAACAGTTATCATGAAGAACACCATACTTATATGCACTTGGTTGCCTGATAGGTGATATTCTAGGATGTGGAAGACTTGAAATTTCTCCCTTGCTTGGATTCCTTCTTTCATTTTATCCTTGACTTGACTCTTCCTCATTATTTTATGATTTGAATGATCCCTCATTGAAGCCTAGGCCTGTTCTATCACCTTAGGCCTTTTGATTTTCCAACATCTTACTTAAATTTTATGAATTTCCTTGAAAATATAGTACTTGTCTTGTCATGGTGCCTAGATATTTCTTCAAATCATTTATTTGTTTCCTCTTGATCTTCAGCTCATCTTGTGTCTCCTCAAGTTCTTTTATTAGGACCTTGACTATTTATTCTCTTTCAGTTTCATGTTTGAGAAATTCTTCTCTTTTGATTTTCGAATCAGCTAGGGTATCTTCAACATGATATTTCATGACTTTGATAATCTCATCATGAGTTCTATACATCTTTTAGATATGATCGCCATGCTCACCTACCCATTTCCTTATCAAGAAGGTATTACTTTGAATAGTCTCCAAATTTGAAGGTGACATCTTGTCACCAAAGATATCCCTCTAGCTTGTTAGGATAATTCCAAGGGCCCATTTTTATACCATTTTTTGGAGGTCACAATGACTGAAAGAGGGGATGAATCATTCCCCAATAAAAAAACATTCAACACTTGTGCTTCAAACCCTAACCACACCTGCCCATATACAACACATCAAAGCATATGATGTTCTTCATGAAGTAAAATTAATGAAAAGAACATAATATGATCTAAAAAAACATATATTGATGATAAAATTAGATCCACACACTTATATAGATGCTCAAATCAGATCACAAAAGATATTGTCTTCAACAATGGTCCACAAGATACAATAGAGTGCTCTTAAGACAATCAATGTCTCATGAATACATATGAATAAATACAATCTATGAAAATTTCTTCAACCTTGAAGATTAGATCTGAAAATTTTCTTAGACATCTGCAAATAACATCAGCATACTATGAATATAGCCTTCAAACTCAAGCACCCAAGTTTTCCCTGCTTCTCCAACTCGCTCTCAAAGAAACAACACCAAATTTTCTCTTGCTCAAATTCTCCTCATGAAAAATAAACCAATATCTGTCCTAAAATTATATTTTAGGTGTTTTGGAATATGCCCAAAGGTTTTTTATTTTCATCAAAAGGGTTCTTCAAAAGAATATAAAAAAGGGGTTTTCAAAAACTAGAACCATAATGCCTAAAAACTACATTTTATACCATTTTCTTATTAGACCTCAAAGGAGGTTGGTCCCTCATGATATTTTCAACCTTTACATTCTTATAAATTCAATAACATCCATCCTGAGAGTCAAATTTGACCCAAGTAGTTCAACCTAGCTAAAACCCTTCATCCATGCACCAAAAATTTCAAAAACCCTTGCATTGGGATGACAAAAATATCCTAATCCCAAAAAATATTTTTTTAAAGCTCTAAAAATAGTCACATATGTTTAAAATAAAATTTAAACATCATATATGATCACAATTTATCTCATAAAATAAAATTATTTTGTTTACAGAGCCCAGTTCCCTTTCCAATTCTCAAAACAGTTGTTTCTTACACCCTTGAACACCTTGAAAACTTCATCTAATCACAAAATAATTTATATTGAATCAAAACATGTCATGTGACCACTAAAAATAAATTTCAAAACCATTATAACACTTATAAACAAGTTATAAGTCATGAAACAACTTTCACTTCAAGCCATAGCAAGATTTCCCTTCACCAAATCAAGCTTCCAAAAAATATGTTTCCAAATCTTAGCTCATAAAATAAAATATAAATTCATTAAATACCTAAAATGGATTAATTTTATTCAAAATTCATCCCTATTCACACTCCAGGTGATAGGAAGCATCACCAAATCCATCTCATGCTTCAAACAACCTCAAACTTGCACCAAAATAGATCTTGTCCTAAACTACCAAAAACTTTATTGCTAAAATAATGCCCTATAAATCATACCAAATCACCTCATAATGAGTAAATCCATATATCACTGGAAATATATCTGAATCTAATTTCCAAAACAACTTTAATAATCTCAAATTTTCACTTGTAGCTTAAGTTATGACCAAAACACTAGACCCTATTATTTGAGACCCCAAAACTACAATTTGACTAGTCAACTTGTTTGAGCCTTAAAAAACCATCTTCCTACTTAATCATGACCTTAAAACACTATGTAAATCAATAAAAAATCCCATACATCATGCACCATCAATTTTGCATGCTACTCCTTTGGACCATCTTGTCCTAAAACCTTCATTTCTAGAAAATGATATTTTTAGGTGGGACCCACATATCATCATGATGTCAACCATACATTTCTTGAAATCCGTAGGATTCCTCTACAACATTCTATCATCACATTTTCACTTACAATCAAAACTGGGTTAATATACTTCACCATTTGCAAACTGGTCCTAGCTAGGGTTTAACTAGGGTTTTAAACATCTTTACCTTCTTAACATTCGTTAATAAAAACATGATGATAAAATGAACTCATTATTTTTTAAAAACATTATAAAATTTCCTTAACAACATCCCTAAAATAGATAAGGTCCTGTGTAAATCACATGATTCACAATGAGCATTTGAAGTTACACTTCAAGTTGGAAATGCACTAGAATTTCATCATATCTCACCAAAACAGTCATATCTGACAAAATACTCATCATGGGGACCTGATTTTTTTTCTAAGAGAATCATCACTCATCCCTCTAACATATCCATTCATTGCAATGATAATACCATATCAAAAACTCTCCAATCACTAAGACTTACCTATGCTTGCATGTTAGATCTTCATAGTAACAACTAGGTACAACTGAAATAATGCAATAACTAAACATGAAACCTATGAAAATGTCCCAAAAATACCTCATATTCTGTGATATACCTGATTTCATGCCTCCATGAGCTTATATAGCTCCAAAACACTTTTGTCACACCTCCAAGCTAGCTTACTTGCTCCCAATGAGCACCTATAACCAAGCAAACCACCTGTACATGTACTATTCCACTATTATGAGGGCTCAAGAACACTAAAATCATGCTATAAATCATGTCAACATGATTCACAAGCATCCTGGAAGCTCACACTATCAAAATACACCACCTAGGCACTTGTATGGGCTTGCTAGAGCAAGCATGCATCATTTAATCCCATTATAGCAACTAATAACCATATGAACCAGCATGTTAGAACTATGAAAAACATCATAACATCATCCTAAAACATCCAATTTGTAATTAATTAATTTTTTTGTCAATGACAACACCTACTAGGACACCATGCTAATAATTATCGGTGTAGATATTTGTAAAGCCTACCTATTTGAGTTTTTGGTATTTTGGCATTCATAACACTTAACCTAAAAACACCTTAAACATCCTAATATCTTTCATTTATTTTGTTCTCAATTTCATCTAACATTGCAACTTGGAGTGCATTGTTGTTTTTGTTTCTTAAAAAATTTACATTCAAAAATTAAAAAGGAAAAGCAGTTATAGGTATGCCCTTATTTTATTTTATCATTTTATTTTAGCATTGCATTTTATGTAGTTTTTCTCATCGAATTAAACCTTTCCTTTGGATCTTAAAATGAAAATTCATACTTGTGTGCTCACATAGTTTAATTAGGAGTTAAAGGATTGCATTCATGAAAAATCCCTTCACACACAACCAAACCACATCAAACTTAATTTGCATTTAAAAAATCCTTCCCATGGGACCTACTTGGATTTCATCACCAAGAGGATAAGCCAACTCGGTGTTCTGGCTGAGTATAAATAATCTAGTGGGCAGTATATTGGTTAAGCACCTAACACCCTTATCACTACAGGACCGTGAAGTGAGGAGGTAGGCCCCAATATCATGCCTCATACCAAAACCAACATATATTCAGGCCTCACATACCTTCAGTTATATCAAGGAATCCATCCTTTAACTTACCTAAATCCAGCCTTAGACAACCTTCTCCTACTACCTTTTCATCCATTTTTCACATTTCACACCTTTCTTAATTTAATTGAGATAAATAAAAATTCCTTGTACATAACTTGTTTTAATTATTTTAATCAACCAATTTCCTTTATTTTTCAGTGATTGTTTGTTTAGTTCATGGTTTTAACTAGACAATAATCTCATCTACAAGACTTCGACAATATTACCGATTGTCTCCAACAATCCTTGGATAATATCTAGTCTCGCCTTCATGAGATTCCAGGCGTAATGGAAAAAATTTGATCACCTTCTATGGTGAATCAACAACCCCCACATTCTCCAAGTAGTATTTCAACCACATCATAAATCCTTGATCTATCCAACCCACGCTTCTTCAATAGTGGTGATCCATTCTTCATAGAGATTATGAATTCTAACCCACTGGCCATAACACTTATCTTTCTTCTCGAGGTGTTTTACTCTAGAAATGCACACCTGAACAACGACCTCCCATCACTATTGTCACCTTAAATACATCCCATCTTATCAACTCTAATCAAGAGCATGTCATCTAGCATCTTCATCCCTATTCCACTACTGGTTTTTTAGGAGTGTTAGCCCCCGCTTCATCAATCCTAGTCATCAGTTTTGACCTTAATGTTATTTCATCGTAAGATACATCTAATCAATATCCATCCTTGTCATCAATCCCATCATCTTCACAAAATAACACCAACACATCTCCTTCCACATCTAGTCTCATATCTTCTAGTGTCACTCATACACCTCGTGTGAGCTCAGTAACCATCCCTCTTAGTGTGTCTCAACACAATCCATCACAACAACCCATGTCCTCTATCTATAATGTGGTCATGTCCATCCCAACATCAATACCCCTTATGAATACAAGTTATGTCGATAGCACTTACCCCTCTTTGCAATAGTCATTGATTACCTCTGTCTCACAAGTCCCTTCTCATTATATACCACAATCATCCTAACCACTCATCAACACTTCTATCACTTCTCAATATATACCACATCCATCTTAGTCATTTACCAACACATCCATTACTATCCCCTATCACTATATTCAACCATCGCAACCTTTAGTTTTGCATCCTACCTATAATATCCCCACAAGTATTTCTATTCAACATAATGTCTCACTACCCTATTACCTATACCAAAAAACAAACCCACATGTCCATACTTAGTCTATAATTTCATCATTCAACCCCCATAAATCCTCATAAAATGATCCTTTATAAACATTAATGAATAAGATTTCAAGTCTTGAAGCTTCCACCATGGGTCCTAAAAACACTTTTTGATATAAAGAAATCTATAATGAACCTATTCATCCATCGGTTCCTTTCAAAGCCTATCCCCCTCACTGGGAACTCCTAAAGTTCATTAAATTCTATAGTAATGAGGACCCTCAACAGCACATTTGGGCCTTCTGTCACGCATGTTACCTTATCGCACATGATCAAGACCTTATGTTGAGGATGTTTCCTATGTCTTTAGCAGGACCTACATTATATTGGTACAATAGTATCCCTCTTTTCCTTCACATGGGTTGCACAACTATTCTTGGAACACTTTTCTATCAATATCACCCATAATATTTCCATCACATACATTTACACTATCAAACAATTGGAAGATGAATCTGTCACAAAAACTTTTCCTGCTAGAGGGGTATCATCAATCATTTATCCTTCTCCCTCCCACAAACTTAATTGATCGAGTTATTTTCTTGGTCATGTGCTAAACACATATCTTTGACACTTCAAATACAATATTTCAAAACATTTGATGAATTTTTTTACCATGGCTAGAAAATTAGAACTTCGTGCCCTCGAAGATGGTAAAGTAAAACTCTTATCAAAGAAACCAAAGTTTGAGTCCTCATTCAAACCTTATTATAGTAATGATAAGTCCAAAGAATCAGTAGATGCAGTCATCCTAAAATCCACATCTAATGGTCATTTATATTCTGAATGCACCCGACCCCAATGTAACTATGAACCCATCATAGAATATTATAACATGGTCTTCGACAAAATATTATTTGTGTGCATGATCATGCTCCCACCTGTCCTTCCCATCGACACATCCATTTCAAAACCCTCATCATATCAAGAAAATTACCATTGTAAATACCATCTATTTTGAGGTCATGACATCAAAAGGTGTCATTCATTTAGGAGTGTCTCCAAGATCTTATTGAAAAAAGTGACTTACAACTTGAAAATCCCAATGTACCTCCCAATCAAAACTTGGACATATTTAAACAACTCATTCCTAATCATGCCCCTTCCACTAGTTAACCCCAATCCAATTTCATCAAATCTCATCACACCATCAACATTATTAAAGGTCTCTCACCCACACCTCTAACACCTAGTGCTTCTACTATGAAATCACCAACTGAATCATCCAGATCATCTAGTCTTGCTATCGATAATACTGCATACCCTTCTACATCCACTCTTTAAACATGTGTGTTACCTCTTTGAAAATATCATATAAGAAACTCGTTGTAAAAATCACAAAAAATTATTTCAATGATCACGTCACCTGACATCACATGCAAAACCTCAATAAATCACCTATCCAACCCACAAACTACCTACCCAAGAAAACAAAAGTTACATCATGAAGTCATGAAAAAAACCTCATCAAAAGACAAAAACTCCTTGCCTTCCATCTTAGGGCCTCACCCTTTATCTAAATTTGCAACCACTCTTACAAAATAAAAGGTTTTTCCTTGACCGGTACCTAAGCATGTTGCACAAAATATGACCTCTTCCACCCTAAATCCTAGGACATCAAACAAAACACAAATTCCCTCAACTTAAGGCTCCACAGGGTACTATACTAGAACCCTTGAAAGTATCATCCAACTATATATCGTAACATTACCTCCTGTCAAGTGATATAGCTCCCGAGGGTGGAAACCCTCTTGGTACAACTTTGAAGAAATTTGTAAGTATCATCGCACTCCAACACATTCTACCAAGGATTTTAAAGCCCTTCATGGTACTGTTTGAATCATTTTTAAAAAATGGCTTCTCCCTACAAATCGACAACATCCAAATCAAAACAAACAAACAAATCTAACCCTTAAACCCACACTTTTTGAACCACCATCCAACACCACATTTGGAAAGGGTAAGACATCTTCCAGTAAGGCCCTACTCCATCAAATTGACGTTGTCTGCATAGATGCTAAATCTTGCACACAAGACCCTAAGGATTCAAATCAAAGCAAGTGTAAGATCTCTATTTCACTTGCTCCTAAATCACCTAATCCTCCACCCCCTTCCAAATAAAATGTATCTATCCTTGCCACTCCACACACCCCATCCACCATATTATTTCAAAATACCATCATTAAAAAACTCCATCAAGTGCCCATGAAGATGTCCCTTTACGAGTTTGTCCAAACCTCGCCCCAATATTGACAAGTCATGATTGAAGCCCCTCAATCCATATTAATACCATCAGGTGATCCCTATCCATTCACAAACCTGGTTGGCACCCTCAAAATGTATGTCACTATCACTTTCGATGACTCAGAGATTCTATCATTACAACCCAAATATCATGATCTCCCACTCTTTATCACCACCCAAATCAATGGTACTATCATTAAGAGATTTGTGCTTGAAAATGGCACTAGCAATAATATCATAGCATATGATGCTTTCAATCAGCTTCATCTACCCAATATTATCATCACTCAGTCACATGTATTACTATGTGCCTTTAATGACACCATTGTCCCTACTTTGGGAACAACTATTCTACCCATCAAAGTGGGTGTTAAATTCCTTCACAAACTATTCTATCTTCTGGAAGGAGATTTTCAATACAATATGGTGCTACAACAACCTTGGATACGTGCCATACATTATATCCCATCCACCTTACATCGATATATAAAATATGAACATGAAGGAAAAATATTTTTCCATTCTTATTGACCTAAACCCCTTTAAATCATGTCACATGACATATCAACCTAATAATGTCCTCTTTCCTAAAATGAACTCGGGATCCTCTAATGAAGATTATACCATCTCCTCAATCATCGCATCTAAGTTACTAGACAATATCTATTCCAAATATATCATGCAATGTGTTTTGTTGGGGGAGCATCGCCTTCTATCCCTTCACACACTTACTACACCAAAAATGTATGAGAGGCTTGATAAACAACCGATGTATGAAACTAATGTTGGAGATACCACATCATTCATAAATCCTCATCTTAAAACTAACCTCACCTATGGAAGTATTTATCATCCTTCCCCACATCATTACAATCAACACCATATTAAACCATTTGTATTTGATTTCTCATTTCTATACAACCACTCCTTCGCCCAAATGTATCTTCATCGTTGTGCCTAGAAAGGTTTTGTCTTCGGATGCTACAAATAAGGGATACATGGCTTGGTCTTTGACCAGTCCCACAAACCTCATGATAAATATGGATTAGGTTTCAACAAACCCTCTTCAGAAACCTCCAAAATCACCGCATTTGGACCTATAATAAGTCTGTAGTTTCCCTTTTCATCTTCATAAGACCACTCTATCGACAAGGATGATGTTGTTTCCATCCCCTCTAACTTTTTTTAATCAGTGCAATCACATTAGGACCACTCACTTATCATACTAATGATGACACTAAGACCCTTCCTCTTGTATTACCTGAAATGGTAGAGGAAGACTCCCCTACCATCGATATTCTTCAATGTCATGAAAATCAATCCCTCTTATCATATATGGGGGAAAAGGACCATTACCTTCAAAAAATTATACCATCAGACACATCTACACTTCTTAAAAATTTCACTATCGACATCAACATAGGGACTTCACTAGACCCTCACATAGTTAAAGTTGTCCACTCCTTAGATTCGGAAGAATTAAAGGACTTCATCTCTTTCTTTTACTAACATATTTAGGTATTCGAATGGTCATATAGTGAAATACCACGTATTGACCCTAATATTGCCAACCAAAACATTGTCACAATCCCTAATGTTAATCCTGTCAAACAAAAACTATGTAGGATGCACCCTCATGTAGCCCACCTCATAAAACAAGAATTACAACATCTTATTTCTGAAAAATTCATACTACCCATTAACTATACACAATGGGTTTCCAATATCATACCCATAACCAAAGCCTCTGATAAATTTACACATTTGCACATACTTCCGAGATCTTAATCTCGCATGTCCTAAAGTTATAGTTGGTCCTCTCACCATGCTTGTGCCTTTCCTTGTGGCACCTACCATCAAAGGTTGTGACATGCTCTTAGGTCTTCCTTGGCTCCTCACCACTCAAGAAATAATTTCCATGAACCACCTAAGTCTGAAATTCATTCATAACAAGCAAGTCATCGTTGTCAATGGAGTCCCACCATGCACACCATGTCATCATCCTCCTCTTAAGGTGGCCATTACACTCGGTAGAGAATATAGGTTCCCTAGACCTCTTAAATCTAAAAAAAACTAGTCCTACCTCTCTTACTCGTGCACGTTATACTTTTTTTCATCGATCTATTAGTCCATCTCATTAGCCTAGGCCCACTGCTCAGATGACTCCTCCATCTAGGTGCACACCACCTCTTAAATCTTCTCCGTCTAGGTGTACATCACCTTGTTGGCCTCCTTCATCTAGATGCACATCATTTGGTTGGCATCCTTCCTCTAGGTCCACCTCACCTTCATGGTCTCCATCTTATAGGTGTTCACCACATCAGATTCCATTGTATCATCAATATTATTCACCCCCGCCTTTAAATCATGGTCACACATTTTTATCTCCTCATACATCGGGTGGAGGAACCTTTCCCTTCAATTTTATAGGATAGCTTGTTCATACTCATATACTTGGGGGCCATTATGCTTATTTTCCCCCTTCTAGAATTATCAGGTATCTCGCATTTCTACTTGTCCACTCTACACTTCACATATAGTATTTTGGATGCATCTTACACATATTGATAGACTTGTATTGTCATTTCCCGATGATGCACTCTTATGCTATGGTTCACACTTGACTGTTGATGGCATACTACATACATGAACCTCAGACACTACACAAGTATACACTAGGTGCATTCATGACACATATTTCTAGTATCACATTCTCACACAACACCCTTCCCGATGACGCACTCTTTAGACTCGTGCTAAGGGTCTAAATTTGAATTGAAACTCGCCACACTCACTCACTCTCTACACTCTAGGTTTTGTCAATCATATCTTTCTAGCGCATAATTCAAACCATTTCCTGATGACACACTCTATTTTTATGGTTCATTCTTGACTACTGAGGGGTCTTTTATAAATTAACCTCATTTCACTCATGCTCATTCACATCCACTCGGGGGAATGTTTCTCCTACCAAATTTACTTTTCATTCCATTCCATTCTCACTTATAGCATACTATAGATCTTAGTTGCATTTAATCTTTCTTACTTATGCTTACATGTACACTTTTTTTCTATGTTAGTTAGATACTTTGAATGACATTATATTTTATATATACACATGCACGTTCACTTGCCTCCTAGTTGTGAATGCAGACTCTAAACGATATTTACATGCAACATGGATGTTTGGCACTGTACCACTTACCGGTCCCACATCGTATCCTAGGGGCATATACTTTTTTACACATTACAGGTTTTATTTTTTCATTTTATACTATTTCATATTCATACTAGAACACTACTTTATATTGGATCATACATGTTTTGACATACATTTTATCTTTCTAACATGATAACGGGTGTTTCATGTGTAACATTTTCCTTGTAGGAACTATTTTCTACCATGGTTTTCTGCTACTTTTTTTTCATTATTTTCCATTGTATGCCATTACTTGCAGGCTATGTGTTTTGTCTTGTGTGCACACTGTATGGTTTTTTCTGCTCTAGCCCTGATTTTCTTGTGACATTGTGAGCGATGTCCCACATTTGAAACCTGCTTTTTGTGGTATACATTGTCTTCTTTCTTTCTAGATTATATTTTGTCTTCTATATGCTTTTTTTTATTCTTTGCACTAACGCATTTTTTCTAGCCACTTTGTTTACATGTGCCTTATTTTTTGCCAAACACATTCCCTCTCCCTATAGGTTATCAATTTCATATCAGTGTTTTTTCCTCTCCTTTTGGTTGCATCCTTCTAGAGAAATCAAATGCACCCCAAACAAGGGGGCATACATTGGGTGAATAAGTCACCCCATTCAGAATTACACAGTTACAGTTTAGGTATGAACTCATAGGAACAACACAGTCTTTACTTACAAAAAGGAATTAGAATCTGACATGGGTCCATATCACAGCACATACGCTAACGCCTAGATACAAACATGATCTCCTGGGTTCCCCTAACCCTTCCTAGGTGCCTATGAACAGGGGTAATTACAACTATTTTCTCATATTGGCACATTTTTTAGTAGTTTACAAAATGATTTTCACATAACACAAAAAATCCGCAACCAATCAGAATGCATTCTATCTCCTTTTTCTATTTGTGTTGGATTAATCTAGAACAAAGTAGGACCACACCATCTATAGTGGTGTATAAATTGTCGGGAAGTATTCAAGGTTGGAAAATAACACTAGACCTTTCTCCCCAATACTTCTTCTAATGTGGCATGAGATCACCCAAAAACTCACACTTCGCATGAGATCGCCAAAAAAACTCATTCTTCTACATTATTTTTTAGGATCTTTTCTATCTTTTTCACTCATCATTGATCAGGTGCACATGTTTCTTTATCTCATTTTTAATACTTTTTACATACTTGGATAAAATATTACATATACACATATTTGACTACTCTTTAGCTCTTCTCTTTACAGGTACATCCTTATGGAAAGTAGTAGTCACATCATTGAACATATCGGGCACAAAAATGACAATAGGTAAAACAGGACACATCACATACGCTCCACCCATAGGGTCACTTCCTCTTCCTTAAATTCCATGCTTCATTTGTTATCACTTCACATTTTTCTTCTCTCCTCAGAATTCTTTCACCATCGATATACATGATTATTAGGTACGCATCTCTTATCTACTTTATATTACTGAGCATTCGTTCAACAACATAAAGTGGGGGAAAATCTAGGCACTAAATCATGCACTTGGGTACATTTCTAGGTCCTAATCACATACTTGCATGCATATGATTCCTAAAAGATAAAAGTATTTATTAAAAAAAAAATTATTGCCTCTTTGGTTTCCTTCTTGGTCTTAAACACCCCACTACCCAGTCTAACCTTTGTTAATTCAGTTACTCTGAGTCTGGAAACTGACAACTAGCCAAGACACCACTACCCAAGCACCCTCATCCCCTCTGAGATCCCCCGACCTCTTTATATCTTACTTGCCATTTTTTAGCCTCTTCTAGTTGTTAGGAATCTTGATTTCTTATGGGTTGACCTTTTAGTAGTTAATTACAAATTTTAAACAAGTGAATCATATAAATACAATATTATGTGATGAAATTAAAGGACCAATCTCAAAGCATCTACTATCATCACCTAAGGTTGCATCCAAAGGAATTATAAGAGCATCAAAGAATCCATCAAGCTATCTTTCAAGGGATAATGGATTGCATTTTCTACATACAATTATTATAGGGGAAGTTCATTTTGACATCAACACATCTATTTACATTACTACATCTAGTTATTGCTCGTTATCAAATACATCTTGCACAAGAGACTCCTAAACAAGAACTACATGGAGTATGGAATGTATTGCAACACTCAGATCATAAGTTCACTCTGTCATGTGACTGTCGAGGTCAGTACAAATCCCCATTTGTATATTTTTCTTTTTAATATTTGATTTGTTTTGGGATTTTGTAGGTGGTAATTTTTTTGGCATGTTACATACGACTTCGGAAATCTTCAAGCGATCAACAGTGAATATCTTCCGACACTGCAAAAATCATTTTCTAAGGTTCTACGTAGTCATAGGATCCTACAGAAGGTCTTTAGTGCTTAGGCATCCCTAACCCAATCCATGCACCCTAGTCCCAGCATTTTCGACAGTTTTGTATTATTTTGGGCTTGGTTGTGACAATTTTTCCTCATGTTCCATCAATTTTCTAGCTTGGCACATCTTTAGGATAATTATAAAATCAGCTAAGTACTTTATCCCTTCTCTTGCACCTAGGGTTTCATATTTATTTAGCTTATTGCTTAGGTCATATTTGTACTTTATAACTTGTTAATTGTGTTTTGACTTTGTAATTAGGGTTTAACATATTTCTATATTTGTTAAATCACTATTTAAAAATGCTAAATGATATTTGCTTCAATGCGCTACTTGATACATCAACGTAGGTGGTATTCTTTATAAACATGGGTTTGAGAGCCTCATACTACGATGCCTAAAATCCCATGAGTCTATCAAAGCTATCCAAGAATTCCATGATGGTATATGTGGTGGACACTTCAATAGTTTTGTTGTTGCCAAATGCGTCCTAAGGATGGGCTATTACTAGCCCATCCTTTATCAAGATTTTTGTGCATATGTCAAAAAATGCATTAAATGTCAGCAACATTCCAACCTCACTCATATTCCTAGTCAAGACCTACAAATTGCTCAGGATTTGTGACCTATCTCACAATGGGGTTTGGACCTCATTGGTATAATCAACCCTCGTTCATCACAATGACATCACTATATCATCACCGTTACTGAATATTTCACTAAATAGGTGGAAGTTATTCTCCTTGTCTCTATTAAAGAAAACAAAATTATCGATTTCATCTATTAACATATCTTATGTTGCTTTGGCATCCCTCACAAAATTATCACTGACAATGGGAAATATTTCAAAAAAATGAAGTAAAAAAATTATGTGACATTTTCAATATCAAAGTAAGCTTCTCATCCCCTTATTATCCATAAGAAAATGGAAAAGCATAAGCTTCTAACAAAACACTTAATAAAATCCTCATGAAAACATTAACCAAACAGGAAGAAATTGACATCTCCAAATTTCATTTTCTCTTTAGCCCTATCGAACTAGTATCCACACTCTTGCAAGTGTTATACCCTTCTCTTTATTTTATGGCTCTAAGGTAGTTCTACCCCTTGTAGTTCAAATCCCATCTCTCTACGTGTCCCTCAGAGATTTTATCCCTAATGAGGATTATCGTCAAGAATTCCTAGCACAACTCAAACTATTATATGAACACTTCCTAACATACCTAAACATCATCATGTCTATCAAGAACGCATCAAACGATCATACAAAAAACGTGTCAAAGAATGTGACTTTAATATTGGTGATATTTTCCTCAAAGAAAATTCAAAATGTCTCTACTCTGGGAAGGAGTAAAACATGGAAATTTTACCCCTAAATGGATCGGTCCATATGTCATCACTCATAAGTATGGGTTGGGAGCCTACCATTGAGCCTCCCTTGATGGTAAACCTAAAAAGGAACCTCTAAATTCCTTGCACTTGCAGAATTTCTATTGTTAACACATCCAATTTCATGATATTAGTCATGTCAAAGATCTTATCCTACCAGTAGCCTGTCATTCACTAACGTAATGATTTGGAAGCATGTGTTCCTCTATCAGTACCATATAATCACGGCCTTAAATATGAGCACCAAGGATCTGTCCATCGCATTTTCAACATGGACAAGTTCCTCTTCAGTAAGAACCTAGGAATCATTACTCCCATCATCCACTTATCTATCAACAGAAAATATGTTAAAAGGGCCACATGTGTAGTTCATAAACACCATTTTCCCCTCCTCATATGGTCTCCTAGGCATGCCCTCAGCTTAAATAAATTCAAAAATATACATCTACAGGCATACTATCAAAAATATATAGATTGGTCCCTTGAAGGACAACTATTAATCATCCAATCAAAATACAAAATGATCCGTATGAACACTTCCTAACATACCTAAACATCATCATGTCTATCAAGAATGCATCAAACGATCATACAAAAAACGTGTCAAAGAATGTGACTTTAATATTGGTGATATTTTCCTCAAAGAAAATCAAAATGTCTCTACTCTGGGAAGGAGTAAACATGGAAATTTTACCCCTAAATGGATCGGTCCATATGTCATCACTCATAAGTATGGGTTGGGAGCCTACCATTGAGCCTCCCTTGATGGTAAACCTAAAAAGGAACCTCTAAATTCCTTGCACTTGCAGAATTTCTATTGTTAACACATCCAATTTCATGATATTAGTCATGTCAAAGATCTTATCCTACCAGTAGCATGTCATTCACTAATGTAATGATTTGGAAGCATGTGTTCCTCTATCAGTACCGTATAATCATGGCCTTAAATATGAGCACCAAGGATCTGTCCATCGCATTTTCAACATGGACAAGTTCCTCTTCAGTAAGAACCTAGGAATCATTACTCCCATCATCCACTTATCTATCAACAGAAAATATGTTAAAAGGGCCACATGTGTAGTTCATAAACACCATTTTCCCCTCCTCATATGGTCTCCTAGGCATGCCCTCAGCTTAAATAAATTCAAAAATATACATCTACAGGCATACTATCAAAAATATATAGATTGGTCCCTCGAAGGAAAACTATTAATCATACAATCAAAATACAAAATGATCCGTCAAAGGATAGCTCTCAATCAAAAAATGTATACTAATCCCTCAAAGGATGGTAATAAAAAATAAAATCAAAATCATAGACCACTCCCTTGAAGGATGGCTACCCATATCATTATAAAATGCTTACTGCATTGATCAACCTTTGTGTCAAAGTCAAATATCAAAAGCATCCTAGGAAAGCTTCCTGCATCGATCAACTTTCCCATCAAAAGTAAACTTCAGGCATCTATCAGTTTGCACAAAAAAATATAGTAGGGGCATAACCCTACAATTCATTAAAGGAGAAACTTCTCCCCCCTAAAAAATACACATCTACCCTTCTCATGTTATAAGAAGGTATATAATCTCATTTCCATCTATATCCAAGATCCTACATATGACTACTTATTATAGGTTATATGTTAACATTTGTTACAAGGCCTCAAAGTGCACTATCATACATATTTAATTTTCCATCAGATCACATATGCATCAAATCTAGTCTAAAAAGCAAACAATTTACATTTATTCTTAACCACAATCAAAGTACATTTTGAAATATATATCAAAATCACCACTTTGAGTGACATCTAAACATCGTATCAACACCAAACATCTACACATCTAACATCATATCAAATACATCTAAACTATTAAACATCTTATCAACAAACTCATATATAACATCAACATCAAGATAAATCAGTAATCCATGAATCCAGAATCACACACACACACACACGCACACAGAGATCATCATCATCATCATCATCATCATCATCAAATGTCTCTAAACAATACCTCCAAAGGGATTATATAAAAAAATCATCTACATCTAAATCATGTTCAAAACCCACATACTATGTTATAAAATCAAATTTTGATACTCACTCACCACCATGGCCTCTTTTAGGTCCTCCATCTGGCCTCGGATTTCTCTACGGATGTGCAAAACTCCTAGTGCTTGCTGAGGTATCCTAACAAGTTGATATCTTCCCACTCACTCTTTGATCCACATAACGAGGAACACCAGGTATGCACTCTATCACTAAGTGTTCATAGTATCTCATCTCAATTAATACTTGATATTGCTCAACGGTCACAAAACCAGGAGGCCCCATCTACCCTCATGTCATTGGCATTCCACCTATATGTATGAATGCATACCCTACACTAGGCCCTGATCCCGAGGCTACACTCCTAGTAGCCTCTGATGTTGCCCTGAATTCTCCATACTTTTCCTGTAGCACCTCCCACTATCGGTGATATCTATCTTGCTACTACTGATAAGTATCATGCTCTAAGAATGCTTGGTCTCTCTCTCACTGCAGTGTGTCTCGCTCCCAGTAAGAAATGTCCCACTTGACCACCATTCTATATCTCTCAAATTGTAATATATCATGAGTTTCCTATAACTGAGTCACCTCCTCTCCACTTTCACCCTACTCCTCTACCTCTCTACCCTCTGCCTATGCCCCACTCTATCTCCATGAACAGCCCAATGTTGTGTGCACCACTCGTTGAATCCCTCCACCATCCCAGCATCATCAACATCCACCACCTTTGGCTCCCCTACCTCCTCATATATCCCCACCTCATCTACTATTGGTGTAGGTAAATCTCTATCTGAGTCATCTTGTCGATATATCGTCGCCTCACCAAGAATATGTTATCGAAAAAAAAAATTGTCTCTGCACGGTAGAAAATTGAACTACCTCTACCATATCCACCCTCCAGCCCACAGCCCATCACATC
Organism: Taxus chinensis; assembly: GCA_019776745.2. Taxonomy (NCBI): domain Eukaryota; kingdom Viridiplantae; phylum Streptophyta; class Pinopsida; order Cupressales; family Taxaceae; genus Taxus; species Taxus chinensis. Next base: position 97,579,004 of record CM034151.1, read on the forward strand.
CTCCTCAACCCTGCTAACTCCACATCCATCCTTGGCCATGCAGGGTATTTCACATAAGGTCTTTAGACTACATCATCTATGGATAAACTCTGTAGTCAATCAGCATAGTACACCTTGTCTCACTCAACCCCGTCATCTCTCATCCAATAAAACTGCCATCTCATGAACCCTACAACATACTCCACCATCTCTCTTGCCCTCCAAGGTAGGTCAAGTGACCTCACAACATATATATGCTTGTAGGCCGAACAATGTAGTATAAACCCCATATCTAATCCATACCTCTAACATGTAACTATAGATAAAAAATATATGCACTTGGGTACATTTATGGGTCCTAAAGCATACTAATGTACACATGGTTCCTAAGAAAGAAAACAACTGGTTGAAAAATCCTTTTGGGAATTTTGATTTTATCTATTGCACTTTTATTGGCCTTATATATCTTACACGTCTACCGGTACTTTACTGATTTATCTTTTATGGCCTCAAACACTAGCTCCCATTTAGGACAAAAGTGCCTAGCTAGGAAAGAAGCACATTGTTGGTCATTGAAAAAGAAATTTAAGAAGAGCCATAGTCAGGGGACAAGAATTCCCTCCTCTTTAAAGGGAGAGGTTCCCTTATTCAGAAACGAAACCTATTTACACATGTACAGAGTATGGTTTCACTATGGAACTTGGATATCATGAAAGTGTTTTCTAAATAGATCATCAATCACAAAAGTACAGAGGAATGAAGACGTGGAAATGAGAAGAAAAACACTCTCTAGAATTATAGATGACAAAATAATTCCTTATGTGTGCCAGAATACAGCGAATTGGAATAAGATCATTTATACTTGAATTAATAAGATAAGGTTGGAAAATAACACTAGACCTTTCTCCCCAATACTTCTTCTTAATGTGGCATGAGATCACCCAAAAACTCACACTTAGAGTGACGATCGCCAAAAAAAAACTCATTCTTCACATTATTTTTTAGATCTTTTCTATCTTGTGCACTCATCATTGAGCAGTGCACATGTTTTTTATCTCATTTTAATAACCTTTTTACATACTGGATTAAACTATGACATATACACATATTTGACTAACTCTTTAGCTCTTCTCTTACAGGTACATCCTTATGGAAAGTAGTAGTCACATCATTGAACATATCGGGCACCAAAATGACAATAGGTAAAACAGGACACCATCACATACGCTCACCATAGGGTCACTGCCTCTTCCTTAAATTCCATGCTTCATTTGTTATTCACTCACCTTTTTCTTCTCTCCTCGAATTCTTTCACCATCGATATAACATGTATTAGGTACCATCTCTTATCTACTTTATATTATGAGCATTCGTTCAACAACATAAAAGTGGGGGAAAATCTAGAACTAAATCATGCACTTGGGTACATTCTAGTCCTAACACATACTTGCATGCATATGATTCCTAAAAGATAAAAGTATTATTTAAAAAAAAAATTATTGCCTCTTTGGTTTTCCTTCTTGGTCGTAAACACCCCACTACCCAGTTCTAACCTTTGTTAATGCAGTTACTCTGAGTTGGGAAAAATGACAACTAGCCAAGGAACACCACTACCAAGCACCCTTCATCCCAAACTCTGAGATCCCCCGACCTCTTTAATCTTATGCCATTTTTTGCATCTCTAGTTGTTAGGAATCTTGATTTCTTATGGGTGACCTTTAGTAGTTTAATTACAAATTTTAAAAAAAAAAAGTGAAGTGAATCATATAAATACAATATGATGTGATGAAATAAAGGACCATCTCAAAGCATCTACTATCATTCACCTAAGGTGCCATCCAAAGGAATTATACGAGCATCAAGATCCATCAAGCTATCTTTCAAGGGAGAAGATTGGCATTTTCTACATACAATTATTATAGGGGAAGTCATTTGACATTCCAACCATCTATTTTACATACTAACAGATAGTTATTGCTCGTTATCAAAGACATCTTGCCCAAGAGACTCCTAAACTAGAACACATGGATAGTATGGAATGTATTTGCAACACTAGACATAAGTTCACTCTGTCATTGTGACTGTCGAGGTCAGTACAAATCCCCTTGTATATTTTTTTTTTTAATATTTGATTGTTTTGGATGTTGTAGGTGGTAATTTTTTGCATGTTACATACGACTTCGGAAATCTTCAAGCTGATCAACAGTGAATATCTTTCCGACACTGCAAAATCATTTTTCTTAGGTTCTACGTAGTCATAGGATCATACGAAGGTCTTGAGTGCCTTAGGCATCCGAACCCAACATGCACCCTAGTCCCCAGCATTCGACAGTTTGTATTATTTGGGCTTGGTTGGACAATTTTTCCTCATGTTCCATCAATTTTCGAGCGGGCAAATCTTTAGGATAATATAAAAATCAGCTAGTACTTTATCCCTCCTGCACTAGGGTTCAAGTTATTTAGATTATGCTTAGGTCAATTTTACTTTATAACTTGCTGTTAATTGTGTTTTGATCTTTGTCAATTAGGGTTTAAACAATTTCTATAGTTGTTTTAAAATCACTATTTTAAAAAATGCTAAATGATATTTAGCTTAAAGCGCTACTTGAACATCAACGTAGGTGGTATTCTTATAAACTGGGCTCTTGAGAGCCTCATTACTTCGATGCCTAAAATCCCATGCCACCCGCCTCTATCAAAGCTATCCAAGAACTCATGAGGGTATTATGTGGTGGACACTTCAATAGTTTTGTTGTTTGCCAAATGGTTAAGGATGGGCTATTACTAGCCATCCTTTATCAAGATTTTTGTGCATATGTCAAAAAATGGCATAAATGTCAGCAACATTCACCTTCACGCATCTTCCTAGTCAAGACCTACAAATGCTCAGGATTGTGAACCTATCTCACAATGGGGTTTGGACCTCATTGGGTCTATCAAACCCTCGTCATCACAATGACACCACGATATCATCACCGGTACGAATATTTCACTAAATAAATAGTGGAAGTAGTTATTCGCCTTGTCTCTATTAAAAGAAAACAAAATATCGATTTTCATCTATAACATTTTCTGATGTTGCTTTGGCAATCCCTCACACAAAATTATCACTGACAATGGGAAATATTCAAAAAAATGAAGTAAAAAAATTATGTGACATTGTCAATATGCAAAGTAAGCTTCTCATCCCCTTTGATCCATAAAGAAAATGGAAAAGCATTAAGCTCTAAAAAACATTAATAAAATCCTCATTGGAAACATTAAAACCAAACAGGGAAGAAATTGACCATCTCAATTTCATTTTCTCTTTAGCCCTATCGAACTCGTATCCACACTCTTTGCAAGTGTTATACCCTCTCTTTATTTTATGGCTCTAAGGTAGTTCTCCCCTTGTGTAGTTCAAATCCCATTCCTCTACGTGTCCCTCAGAGATTTTTATCCCTAATGAGGATTATCGTAAGAACCTAGCACAACTCAAAACTATTATATGAACACTTCCTAACATACATAAACATCATATGTATATCAAGAACGCATCAGAACGATATACAAAAACGTGTCGTGTAGTTTTGTTGGTAGGGTCAAAGAATGTGACTTAATATTGGTGATATTTCATCAAAGAAAATCGTAAAATTGTCTCTACTCTGGGAAGGAGGTAAACATGGAATTTTACCCCTAAAGGGATGGTCCATATGTCATCACTCATAAGTATGGGGTTGGGAGAGCCTCCACATTGAGCTCCCTTGATGGTAAACCTAAAAAGGGAACCTCTAAATTCCTTGCACTTGCACAGAATTTTATTGTTAACACATCCATTTCAGGATATAGTCATGTCAAAGATCTTATCCGACCAGGATTAGCCTGTCATTCACTAACGTAATGATTTGGAAGCATGTGTCCTCTATAAGTACCATATAATCACGGCTTAAAATGAGCACCAAGATTCGTCCATCGCATTTTCACATGGAAAAGTTCCTCTGCAGAAGAACAGGAACATTACTCCATCATCCACTTATATAACAAAAAATGTTAAAAGGCCACAGGTGGTCTATAAACACCATTTTCCCTCCTCTATGGTCTCCTAGGCATGTGCCCTCACGTAATAAATTCAAAAATTATACATCTCATGCATACTATCAAAAATATATAGAAGTGGTCCCTGGAAGGACAACTATTAATCATCCAATCACAAAATACAAAATGATCCGTATGAACACTTCCTAACATCACTAAACATAATTCATGTCTATCAAGAATGCATCAAACGATCATACAAAAAAAACGTGTCACAAGAATGTGACCACACCTCTTAATATTGCTTATATTTTCCTCAAAGAAAATCCAGATAAAGTCTCACTCTGGGGAAGGAGTAAACATGGAAACACACAATTTTAACCCCGTAAATGGTGGTCCATATGTCATCACTCAGACGCTATGGGTTGGGGCCTACCATGAGCCGCCCTTGATGCGTAAACCTAAAAAGGCTAACCACTCTAAATTCTTGCACTTGCACCCAGAATTTGCTATTGTTAACACATTCCAATTTCATGATATTAGTCATGTCAAGATCTTATCCTACCAGTAAGCAGTACATTCACTAATGTAAATGATTTGGAAGTCATGTTGTTCCTCTTCATGTGAACAGTACCGTATAATAATGGGCCTTAAAATGAGCACCAAGGATCTGTCCCCTCGCATTTTTTCAACATGGACAATTCCTCTTCAGTTAAGAACCTAGGAATCATTACTCCCATCATCCACTGATCTATCAACAGGAAAATAGTGTTAAAAGGGCCATCATGTGTAGTTCATAAACACCATTTTCCAATCCTCATTATGGTCACTCCTAGGCATGCCCTCAGCGCTTAAATAAATTTTCAACGTTATTTTCCAAAATATACCATTACAGGCCATACTATCAAAAATATTATAGATTGGTCAGCCTCGAAGGAGAACTATCGTAATCATACAATCAAAACAAAATGATCGGTCAAATAGGATTAGCCGCTGTCCAATCAAAAAATGTATACTAATCCCTCACAGGATGGAATAAAAAATAAAATCAAAATCATAGACCACTCTTTGAAGGATGGTAACCATACAATTATTAAATGTCTACTGCATTGATCAACCATTTGTGTAAAGTCAAATATCAAAAAAGCATGCTAGGAAAGCTTCTGCATCGATCAACTTTCCATCAAAAGTAAACACTTCAGGGCATCTATCAGTTTGCACAAAAAACGTATAAGTAGGGGCATAACCCTTACAATTCAGTTACTAAGAGAGAAACTTCTCCCCCTTAAAAAATTACACTGATCTACACCCTTCTCATGTTCTAAGAAGTATAATAATCTCATTTCCAATCTATATCCAAGATCCTCATATGACTACTTATTAATTAGGGTTTTGAATGTTTAACTTGTTTACGAAGGCATCAAAGTGCACTACCATACATGATTTAATTTTCCATGCAGATCAATTATGCAGTCAATATGTATAGTCTAAAAAGCAAAATATTTACATTTATGTCTTAACACAATCAAAGTAATTTTTGAAATATATATCAAAATCACCCCACCTTGGTAGTACATCAAAACATGTATCAACAACAACCATACTACACATACTAAACATCATATAATACATCATAAAAACTATTAAAAAAAACATGCTTATCAACAAAACTTCATATATAAACATCAAATCAAGATAAATCAAGTAATCCATGAATCCAGAAATCACACACCACACACACGCTAACATCAGAGATCATCATCATTCATCATCATCAATCATCATCAAAGTCTCTAAACAAACCTCAAAGGGAAATTATATAAAAATCATCTACATCTAAATCATGTTCAAAAACCCACATACTAGGTTATAAAATCAAATTTTTGATACGCACTCACCACCATGGCATCTTTAGGTCCTCCTCTTGGCCCTCGGATGTCTTACGGATGTGCAAAACTCCTAGTGCTGCTGAGGATACATAAACAAGATGTGATATCTTCCCCACTCAATCTTTGATCCAAAGAATCATACGAGGAACACCAGGTATGCAACTCTATCCCACTAAGTGGTCATAGTAATCTCATCTCAATAATACTTGGATATTGCTCAGACGGTTCCAAAACCAGGAGGCCCCATCTTACCATTCATGTTCATGGCATTCCACCTATATGTATGAATGCATACCCTACATTTGGGCCCGATCCGAGATACACTCCTAGTAGCCTCTGATGTTGCCCGAATCTCCATACTTTTCCATGTTGCACCATCCCACGTATCGGTTTGATATTATCTATCTGCTATCTACTGATTATAGTATCATGTTGCTGTCTAAGAAGCGTGGTCTCTCTCTCTATGGCAGTGTGTTCGCTCCAGTAAGAAGACTGTCCACACTTGACCACCATTCTAATCTCTCAAATTGTAATATACATGAGTGTCTATATACTGAGTCACCTGCTATCTTCACTTTCAGACCTATCAATTACCTCTCTTACTACTCTGGCCTATGCCGCCCTCATACTCTATACCATAGAAAGCCCTGAAGTCTGTGTGCACCTCGTTGAATCCTCCCCACGCCCAGCATTCATTCAACATCCACCACCATTGGTCCCCTAGCTACCTCATAGATCCCCACCTCATCTTACATGTGGAGGTAAATCTCTATCGAGTCATCTTGTCGATATATCGTCGTCCACCAAGATATGTTATCAGAAAAAAAAAGAAAATTTGTCTCGCACGTTAGAAAATGGATACTACCTCTACCCATATCACCTCATGCCACAGCCCATCACATCCTCCTCAACCTGCCTAACTCCACATCATCCTTGCATGCAGGGTATTTCAATAGGTCTTAGACAATTTCATCTATGGATAAATCTTGTAGTCATCAGCATAGAGTACACCTTGTCTCACTCAACCCCGTCATTCTATCCAATAAAACTTGCCATCTTAGAACCCACAACCAAACTCCACCATTCTCTGCCTCCAAGGTAGTGTCAAGTGACTCACAACAATATATATGCGTGATGCCGAACAATGTTAGTATAAACTCCATATCATTCCAATTACCTAACATGAACTAAGATAAAAATATAGCACGGACATTATGGGTTCCAAATCCCCCTACTAATTTCACTTTTCCTAATAAATAAACAACTTTGAAAATCCTTTGGTCATTTATTTATCTATGCACTTTATTGTCCTATAAAGTCTACACGTTACCGGTACATGATTTATCTTATTTCTGCTCCAAACACTACTTCCATTTAGGACAAATATGCCTCTAGAGGCGATGACCTTTCCATGGCGCGAGCACCGCCCTTAACATGCTCTCCTTCTTCGCACCGTCACTGTACCATCCTTCCCGTCCAGTGTTCACCTTACGTGTTGCTGTTGTAAATCGAGTTCTCTGGAATAAGCTGTGTCTTGTTATGAAGGGACTTCGTAGACCTTGAGTCACGCTAGCCTATTTCTTACTCGCGCGCAATCGGTGAGATTTCAAGACCCCTTGCTTTGTAGCTCTCTTATTCTGTCCACTCCTTCCTGCTGTGCTTCTCTTTGTCTCGTCCAGCCTCCTCCTGGCCTTGATCCCCCCGCGCCACCGTGTCGTCTATCTTTCTTTCCCCGTCGTCTGCGTTCGACTCTACTCCCTCCCGTTCTTCTCCAACTCTATTAGCTATGGAGATCTCCCACTATTCGAGTTTACGCCCTTACCGATACTTTTTTGCAGCTCTGGTGAGTCAGGACTAGCAAGCCGACAGAAATCTCAGTCATCATCTCCTAAGAATAGTGATTTTCTAATATTTGCGATGTTCTTCGGCACCACGACCCTCCTTCTCACTTGCCCTTACACTGCTATACGCGCCCGCTTCATCTTGCTTTTCTGGTACTACTGCTCTCGCTCCCTCAGTTCCATCACCACTAGCCTTCCTTGCCCGCTCCGTTCTCCCTCCCTCTTCTTCCCTATTTTCTTTGCTCGCTCTTTCTTCTCACTATCCCTTCCCTATTCTTTCATGTCTCCTTTGATCTCTGCCTCATCTTTTAGGCTCTCTCCCTGCAATCGTAACTCCTGCTCGATGGCCGACTCTTCCTCATTGGTCGATACGCTCTTTTACTTCTCTCTCCGCTCCCTCGTTTTTCCTCCTACACGGTCGTAGTTCGAGCTCGGTAAGTCTCTCACTCTCTGCGCTCGTACTCTCTCGCTCAAATTTCCTGTTGTTCACTTCTCTCTCCTCTTTTTCTCTCTTATTGCTTCATGGTTCTCGCGGGTCTCGGCTCTCGCTCTGTCTCTTTTCCTCTTCCTTTCTGCTTCTTCTCTTCTCGCCTTTCTTCCGCTCCGATACTTCTCTCTCTCCACTTATCGCGACTTATTCTCCCCTCCCTACATCGTCACCTACCTGATTCGCGTTTCTCTACCGTCGTCTCAATCTCAGGTCGGTCCTCTCACAGTCTCCACTTCTTCTCCCCCGCGAAGCCGCTACCGACCAACTTTCATTCTCGACGCTTCAATCGGCAGCTTTTAGTTTCACTCTCCCTCCCTCCCTCACCGGTAGACATTTATCCGTCCTCTCCGGTTATCCCGAGTCTTTTGATCTCTCCCCCCTGCAGCTCACGTGTCGGACCTTGTTACGCTCGGGACTTTATCAACTCCATCGATCTGTCACGCCCCCACCGTTACATGTCTGCACTCATAGCTGCGTGCATCTGTCGTGGGATTGTATCCCAAGACCATCCCCCGAACGACCTCTGCGCCCCACGTCGAGCTCGCGGTATCTCGCCTTGAGGGTGATTGCCTCAGGACTGCGACGAGTCGACGAAACACTGTCAGCAGGAAACATGCCCGCCGTATGGAGATGAAGTGCTTGCGCGCAGCCTCTTTCAGAGTGTGGACCTCTGACTTTACTTAGCTTGTTTTATGTGAGATCTCATATGACACCTTCTCCAACCTTAATAGCGCGGATAGCGTCCCCGACTCCCCAGATCAGATTAGCGTTTCTCTACTCTCTCTGAGGCTAGTTCGGCTGCGCGGAGCTTGACCGGGGGTAGTAGTATCCTGATTCTAGACTGTTCGCAGAGTCAACCTATCTTCATCTCTCCCGTATCGCCTTAACGGCAGCACCTTCAGCTCCTGGCAGTAGAGCCCGTGGAGCCCGTGGAGACTGTGCCATTAATGCGCTGATACATCACAGTCTTAGGCCGACCGCCCTGCAGTCCACTTCTATGTAAACTCATATCGACTCGATTATGCTTCCTCCACGTCTCCTGATAGGCGGCGTATATCAATGCCCCGTCGACTACAGGGCACTTTGCGCAGTGACACGTGACTCGGCGCTCTGCCGCGGAGTCTAGGAAATCTCTGCGGTAGGTTTATCATCTACGAGTAGTAGGGCAAAGGTCTGATACCGTCAGCGCCTCCGGCCCCATGCGCCTGTCCCTCGCTAGCGGCCTGGCTCTGCGCGCTGCTAGGCGCTTCTGGCGGCTCTTCTCTTCCTCCTCTACCTCCCTCTCTCCTCTTTCTCCGGGTTCGCGCTTCGGCTCCCGGACGTTTCGCCGTTCAGCCCTTCTATTATGAGATAGAGTGAGACATCAGGGTACTCCGGACGCGTCCCACCAGGCGGAGACACCCCCTAGGTCTTAGTTGCGCAGCTGCCGGACGGAGTCCCGCGCCGGCGTAGTGTTTAGTGTTATACAAGACACAGCCAGGGGAGAGCACAACACACGCAGCGCTGTCCGCCCCGGCGGTGAGGGCGCGCGCTGCGCGCGCCCTCGGGACCGCAGCCGACGCGGGGAGCTGTTCGGGCAGTGCACAGCAGACAACACGCAGTCACACCGGGCAAAGTAAGGGGCGCGAGACTGAAGGGGGAGGCGCGAGGAAAGCGACAGCCTTCGAAATGGCCCATGCGCCACCCGCAGTCCCTTTCGAGGAGTCGTCAGGACGTGGGAAGGACCAGGATATAGTTTACGTTACAAATCAGTACTCTACGGTTCCTCTAGAAGGAAAGGGGCGAGGAGCCGGAACTGGAGTCATGTCCCAACTCGGCGCTACTGCTTAATAGGATGGTTTAGGAGTTAACGCGTCGTTGTCAACACGAACGAGGCGAGCGGATACAGGACGGATAAGAGACAAGCCGGCACCCTTGAGCAAAGGACACGCACGGCGCCAGGAGGCCGACAACCGCAAGCCGCCTACAGCCGAGCACCGCAGTACACGCAGCCGGCGGCAGACGCAGCCACGGGTAGTAGCCGGCCGACGAATAACTCCGAGAGAATGAGGGACAGAGACGGACAGGCGGGGAGCGCAGCATAAAGCCCGAGCGCAGGGAGACCGAGAGAGGGAGGAAACTGCTCCAACGGATAGCTGAGAATGACGAGAGAGCGCGGTAGAGGCTCGGGGGAAACGAGTCCCGAAGCGGATCAGAAGGGAGCGGAGCACGCGGGGAGGAAAAGACAAGTGTTCATGACTGAGGAGGACCCATTGATTTGAGGATCCACTGTCTAAATATTTTTAACGCCTCTGCTATGTATTTGCCACATGGAACTGATGTGTTGGCGGTGGACTGAGGCCAAAATCTAAGACATTTCTCCATCTCTTTGTCGAACTCGATGTGCGTATGATAATCCTTGCTTGCTTCTTTGATAGCAGATTGGAGAGAGAATATTTCTTTCATCTTTTCCTTTGTGATGGAATCTTCTCTAAACAGATTATCTTTAACAAAAGCTTTAAATTGAGCTTTGATTTCTTGCAAGGAGAAGGGTATGTTAGGAAATAAGGGATAAAATATGCGGAATAATCCCTTATAGAATCACAATAGTAGAAACTAATATGCAGAAAATATTGCAGATCTGAAATAAAAGTGCAGAATAAATAACACAACACAGAGAGACAATATTTAACGTGGTTCACCCAATTTGGGCTACGTCCACCAAGAATCACTTGCTCAGATTTTATTACAAGCCTCCACTCTCTCAATACAATACCCAGATCCGTTTGGAGCTATGCTCAACAAACTCTACAGAATTCACACCCGAATTCAAAACACATCTGTAATACATTTGCTTGTCTATCTATCATATGCATAAGACCATATAAATAGACAACTGCTTAAGCAGTTTGATACAAAACCGTGGGTATCAAAACAATGGGCAAAAAACTGTGGGTATCAAAAAAAACCGTGGGTATCAAAACCAAAAAAACCATGGGCCCAAAAACAGCCCATAACGGTTACCCATTACCCATGGGTTAATAAACCACCCATGAAAATTTGCTTCGGGGGCTTCGCCCCCGAACCCCCCTGACCCGCTCACTGGCGAGCGGGACCGCCGTAAAAATACCCGAGTGTAACACATGGAAGGTGTACCATACTCTAACATGAAAATAGGCTCCACAAACATAACAATCTCCCACTTGGAGACTGAGTTTCCACTGAGCAAGCTTCTCAACCCTTCACTGTCATCCGCGAAGGCCAACCAAAGCTGAACATAGCTTTAGTTTATCCCTTGTGACCACCTTGGTCATCATGTCTGCAGGATTCTGACTGGTATGAATCTTCTCCAACTTCAACTTATCTTCCTCCAAAGTTGTCCTGATGAAGTGATATCTCAACTGTATATGCTTCATCCTGGAGTGGAAAGCAGAGTTCTTAGCTAGGTGTATAGCACTCTGACTATCACTATATAGCTTACATTCCTCCTGCTTATGCCCCAACTCCTCAAGCAATTGTTGTAGCCAAATCATCTCTTTGCTTGCCTCTGTGGCAGCAACATACTCAGCCTCTGTGGTTGACAAAGCCACCAACTTCTGTAGTCATGAAATCCAGCTCACTGCTGTCCCACCTACAGTGTAAATATAACCTGTTGTGCTCCTCCTGCTGTCTACATCTCCAGCCATGTCTGAATCTACATAACCACGTAAAGTGGTGTCTGATCCACTGTAGCACAAAACTGTCCCCATGGTCCCTCTCAAATACCGAAGGATCCACTTTACTGCTTGCCAATGCTCTTTACCTGGATCACTCATAAATCTACTCACAGCTCCCACTGCATGGGCAATATCAGGCCTAGTGCACACCATAGCATACATCAAACTGCCAACTGCTGATGAGTAAGGTACCTTTGACATCTGGTTTCTTTCCTGCTCTGTCTTGGGACACTACTCCTTTGATAACTTGAAATGGCCTGCCAAAGGAGTCCCAACCGGTTTAGCATCCTGCATATTAAACCTCTCCAAGACCTTCTTAATGTACTCTTCCTGAGATAAAGTCAGCTTTTGTTCCTTCCTATCCCGAGTTATCCTCATACCAAGGATTTGTCTGGCTGCCCCCAAATCCTTCATATCAAAGGATTCACTTAGCTTGCTTCTTGAGTACTTTTATTTCTTGCATGTTTTTACCTGCAACCAACATGTCATCAACATACAAACACAGGATAATATAACTTCCATCCTCAAATTTCTTTGTATACACACAATGGTCAGAATGACATCTAATATAACCTTGCTCCATCATGAAGCTATCAAACTTCTTATACCATTGACGTGGAGCTTGTTTCAAGCCATACAAGCTCTTCTTCAGTTTGCACACCATCTCCTCTTTACCTTTGACTTCATATCCTTCTGGTTGCTGCATATATAGCTCCTCCTCCAAATCACCATGGAGAAATGCAGTCTTTACATCTAACTATTCTAAGTGCAAGTCTTCTGCTGCTACTATTCCAAGAACAGTTCTGATAGAAGTCATTTTTACTACAGGAGAAAAAATCTCATCAAAATCTATACCTTGTTTTCTGTGCAAACCCCTTGACCACCAACCGGGCCTTATATCTTTTCTTTCCTCCTTCTTCATCTTTAACTCTGTACACCCACTTGTTCTGCAATGCTCTTTTTCCTTCCGGTAGCTTCACCAAATCCCAAGTCTGGTTCTCCATGAGAGACTTATGCTCCTCATCCATGGCTTGCTCCCACTTCTTACTGGCATCTACCTGCATTGCTTCATCAAAGCTCTCTGGCTCTCCACTATCAGTGAGTAATAAATAATAAAGAGAAGGAGAAAAACGTTCAGGTTCTTTTCTTACCCTAGAAGACCTCCTCACTATAGGAGTTTGGGGTTCCTGTTGAGTAGGTTCCTGAACTGATTCATGGGTCACTTTCCCATCTGGAAGATCCTCTACCACTGCATATTCTTTCTTGGATTCTTCCCTGTTTTCCTGCAACTGTTGCTTATACATGACTTTCTCATTAAAGACCACATCCCTAGACCGAATGATTTTCTTGTCCTTAATACTCCAACATTTAAATCCAAAGTCATCACCACCATAACCAATGAAAGTACATTTTTCTGATTTAGCCTCTAGCTTGGTCCTATCATCCTTGTCTATATGAACAAACACCTCACATCCAAAGACTCTAAGAAATGAATAATCAACTTTCTTACCATACCAAGCCTCCTCAGGTATGCCTCCATCCAAGGCACTTGAGGGTCCTCTGTTTATCAAGTACACAGCTGTGCTCACCGCTTCTGCCCAAAAAGAAAGAGGCAGTCCTGCATGTAACCTCATGCTCCTAGCACGTTCCATTATTGTTCTGTTCATCCTTTCTGATACCCCATTCTGCTGCGGAGTTCCTGGAACCGTCTTTTGCCTGTGGATTCCATTCTTAGAACAGTAATCATTAAATTCATTGCTGCAATACTCCCCTCCATTATCTGACCTGAGACATTTTAGCTTAAGACCTGTTTCATTCTCTACCAAGGCTTTCCATTTAACAAAAGTGTCAAATACATCAGATTTGTTTCTAATACAATAAACCCAAACTTTCCTTGTTGCATCATCAATAAAAGTAACATAATAACTTGAACCCCCAAGAGATGATACCTGAGCCGGCCCCCACACATCAGAATGTACCAGCTCTAACTTACTCTCTTTCTTCGTAGGTCCAACCTTGAGAAACCTTACTCGCTTCTGTTTCCCATATATGCAGTTCTCACAGAAATCCAAACCTGTTTCTGTATATCCAGGAAAATTCTTCTTTATGATGTCCATGCCCTTATGGCTCATATGACCGAGCCTATAGTGCCATAATGTTGTATCTGCATCTGAAGCCACAAGATTACAATCATTAGTACTATCAGTGGTTAAATACAAGGTTCCAACCTTCTTACCTCTTGCCACCACAAGAGCACCCTTGGTAACCTTCCAAGAGTTAGCTGTAAATATCACAGTACAACCATCACTTCCCAACTGCCCTGCCGATATCAAATTTCTCCTTAATGTAGGCACATGTCTGACATCCTTCAATAGCCATGTATTCCCATTCTGCATCTTAACCTGAACAGAACCTTTTCCAACTATACTGCAAGGCTCATCATCACCAAGAAAAACATGCCCAAAATCCCCTTGAACATAATCAACAAAATAATGCCTATGTGGAGTAGCATGAAAAGAAGCCCCTGAATCTAAAACCCAAGATTCAGTAATATTATGCAAAGAAAGAATCAAAGCATCCTGACATACATTACCTGATGCCACATTTGCCTCCTTGTTTTCTTCCTGTTGTTTCTTCTTATCCCGAAGCTCCCAACAGTCCTTCTTTGCATGCCCAGGCTTTCCACAATTCCAGCATACAATCTTGTTCTTGGATTTTGACCTTGCCCGATCTTTTGATTTTCCACGGTTTCCTCTATTCTTCTGTCTCCCTCTAGTTTCCACTGTCAAAGCATTCCCTGAAGTAGAAGATTCCCCAGAGCTTTTTCTTCGCATTTCCTCACTTAGAATCACCCCTACAACATCCTCAAACTTCAACTTTGAGTTAGCTGGAACCGAGTTACTTACCGCCATTACCAGGCTATTCCAACTCTCAGGTAAAGAGCACAGAATTAATAAATCCCTAACTTCTTCATCAAATTCTATTGTAACCGAAGCTAGCATATTCACAACCGTATTGAAATCATTTAAATGATCTGCTACTGAACTATTCTCAGACATCTTCATATTAAACAACTTTTTCATTAAAAATATCTTATTAGAGGCAGAGGGTTTTTCATACAACTTCCCTAATGCATCCATTAGATCTTTTGTAGTCTTTTCCTTTGAAACATTAAATAATACCGAAGATGCAAGACACAGCCAAATCGTTCCAAGTGCCTTCCGATCCAACAAATCCCATTCCACATCTGTCATACTCGAGGGTTTGTTCACCTTCTCAGACAACGGAGTATAAAGATCCTTTTGATAAAGGTAATCTTCCATCTGCATCTTCCAAAGACTGAAATTCTGCCCGTTGAATTTATCAACCCTAGATCTTCCATCATCTGCCATAGCTCCCACTCAAGATAAAACTTTCCCTGCGATTCAACACTTCAGCAAACCAAACCAGGCTCTGATACCAATTGTTAGGAAATAAGAGATAAAATATGCGGAATAATCCCTTATAGAATCACAACAGTAGAAACTAATATGCAGAAAATATTACAGATCTCAAATAAAAGTGCAGAATAAATAACACAACACAGAGAGACAATATTTAACGTGGTTCACCCAATTTGGGCTACGTCCACCAAGAATCACTTGCTCAGATTTTATTACAAGCCTCCACTCTCTCAATACAATACCCAGATCTGTTTGGAGCTATGCTCAACAAACTCTACAGAATTCACACCCGAATTCAAAACACATCTGCAATACATTTTCTTGTCTATCTATCATATGCATAAGACCATATAAATAGACAACTGCTTAAGCAGTTTGATACAAAACCGTGGGTATCAAAACCAAGGGCAAAAACCGTGGGTATCAAAACAATGGGCAAAAGACCGATACAAAACAATGGGTAAAAAAACCATGGGCCCAAAAACAGCCCATAACGGTTACCCATTACCCATGGGTTAATAAACCACCCATGAAAATTTGCTTCGGGGGCTTCGCCCCCGAACCCCCCTGACCCGCTCACCGGCGAGCGGGACCGCCATAAAAATACCCGAGTGTAACACATAGAAGGTGTACCACACTCTAACATGAAAATAGGCTCCACAAACATAACAATCTCCCACTTGGAGACTGATTTCCACTGAGCAAGCTTCTCAACCCTTCACTGTCATCCGCGAAGGCCAACCAAAGCTTGAACATAGCTTTAGTTTATCCCTT
The DNA here is from genome assembly GCA_019776745.2 of Taxus chinensis. Taxonomy (NCBI): domain Eukaryota; kingdom Viridiplantae; phylum Streptophyta; class Pinopsida; order Cupressales; family Taxaceae; genus Taxus; species Taxus chinensis. Next base: position 97,595,129 of record CM034151.1, read on the forward strand.
GTGACCACCTTGGTCATCATGTCTGCAGGATTCTGACTGGTATGAATCTTCTCCAACTTCAACTTATCTTCCTCCAAAGTTGTCCTGATGAAGTGATATCTCAACTGTATATGCTTCGTCCTGGAGTGGAAAGCAGAGTTCTTAGCTAGGTGTATAGCACTCTCACTATCACTATATAGCTTACATTCCTCCTGCTTATGCCCCCGACTCCTCAAGCAATTGTTGTAACCAAATCATCTCTTTGTTTGCCTCTATGGCAGCAACATACTCAGCCTCTGTGGTTGACAAATCCACTAGCTTCTGTAGTCGTGAAATCCAGCTCACTGTTGTCCCACCTACAGTGTAAATATAACCTGTCGTGCTCCTCCTGCTGTCTACATCTCCAGCCATGTCTGAATCTACATAACCACGTAAAGTGGTGTCTGATCCACTGTAGCACAAAACTGTCCCCATGGTCCCTCTCAAATACCGAAGGATCCACTTTACTGCTTGCCAATGCTCTTTACCTGGATCACTCATAAATCTACTCACAGCTCCCACTTGCATGGGCAATATCAGGCCTAGTGCACACCATAGCATACATCAAACTGCCAACTGCTGATGAGTAAGGTACCTTGGACATCTGGTTTCTTTCCTGCTCTGTCTTGGGACACTGCTCCTTTGATAACTTGAAATGGCCTGCCAAAGGAGTCCCAACCGGTTTAGCATCTTGCATGTTAAACCTATCCAATACCTTTTTAATGCACTCTTCCTGAGATAAAGTCAGCTTCTGTTCCTTCCTATCCCGAGATATCCTCATACCAAGGATTTGTCTGGCTGCCCCCAAATCCTTCATATCAAAGGATTCACTTAGCTGTTTCTTGAGTACTTTTATTTCCTGCATGTTTTTACCTGCAACCAACATGTCATCAACATACAAACATAGGATAATATAACTTCCATCCTCAAATTTCTTTGTATACACACAATGGTCAGAATGACATCTAATATAACCTTGCTCCATCATGAAGCTATCAAACTTCTTATACCATTGACGTGGAGCTTGTTTCAAGCCATACAAGCTCTTCTTCAGTTTACACACCATCTCCTCTTTACCTTTGACCTCATAGCCCTCTGGTTGCTGCATATATAGTTCCTCCTCCAAATCACCATGGAGAAATGTAGTCTTTACATCTAACTGTTCTAAGTGCAAGTCTTCTGCTGCTACTATTCCAAGAACAGTTCTAATAGAAGTCATTTTTACTACAGGAGAAAAAATCTCATCAAAATCTATACCTTGTTTCTGTGCAAACCCCTTGACCACCAACCGGGCCTTATATCTTTTCTTTCCTCCTTCTTCATCTTTAACTCTGTACACCCACTTGTTCTGCAATGCTCTTTTTCCTTCCGGTAGCTTCACCAAATCCCAAGTCTGGTTCTCCATGAGAGACTTATGCTCCTCATCCATGGCTTGCTCCCACTTCTTACTGGCATCTACCTGCATTGCTTCATCAAAGCTCTCTGGCTCTCCACTATCAGTGAGTAATAAATAATAAAGAGAAGGAGAAAAATGTTCAGGTTCTTTTCTTACCCTAGAAGACCTCCTCACTGTAGGAGTTTGGGGTTCCTGTTGAGTAGGTTCCTGAACTGATTCATGGGTCACTTTCCCATCCAGAAGATCCTCTACCACTGCATATTCTTTCTTGGATTCTTCCCTATTTTCCTGCAACTGTTGCTTATACATGACTTTCTCATTAAAGACCACATCCCTAGACCGAATGATTTTCTTGTCCTTAATACTCCAACATTTAAATCCAAAGTCATCACCACCATAACCAATGAAAGTACATTTTTCTGATTTAGCCTCTAGCTTGGTCCTATCATCCTTGTCTATATGAACAAACACCTCACATCCAAAGACTCTAAGAAATGAATAATCAACTTTCTTACCATACCAAGCCTCCTCAGGTATGCCTCCATCCAAGGCACTTGAGGGTCCTCTGTTTATCAAGTACACAGTTGTGCTCACCGCTTCTGCCCAAAAAGAAAGAGGCAGTCCTGCATGTAACCTCATGCTCCTAGCACGTTCCATTATTGTTCTGTTCATCCTTTCTGATACCCCATTCTGCTGCGGAGTTCCTGGAACCGTCTTTTGCCTGCGGATTCCATTCTTAGAACAGTAATCATTAAATTCATTGCTGCAATACTCCCCTCCATTATCTGACCTGAGACATTTTAGCTTAAGACCTGTTTCATTCTCTACCAAGGCTTTCCATTTAACAAAAGTGTCAAATACATCAGATTTGTTTCTAATACAATAAACCCAAACTTTCCTTGTTGCATCATCAATAAAAGTAACATAATAACTTGAACCCCCAAGAGATGATACCTGAGCCGGCCCCCACACATCAGAATGCGCCATCTCTAACTTACTCTCTTTATTTGTAGGTCCAACCTTGAGAAAACTTATTCACTTCTGTTTCCCATATATGCAGTTCTCACAGAACTCCAAACCTGTTTCTGTATATCCAGGAAAATTCTTCTTTATGATGTCCATGCCCTTATGGCTCATATGACCGAGCCTATAGTGCCATAATGTTGTATCTGCATCTGAAGCCACAAGATTACAATCATTAGTATTATCAGTGGTTAAATACAAGGTTCCAACCTTCTTACCTCTTGCCACCACAAGAGCACCCTTGGTAACCTTCCAAGAGTTAGCTGTAAATATCACAGTACAACCATCACTTCCCAATTGCCCTGCCGATATCAAATTTCTCCTTAATGTAGGCACATGTCTGACATCCTTCAATAGCCATGTATTCCCATTCTGCATCTTAACCTGAACAGAACCTTTTCCAACTATACTGCAAGGCTCATCATCACCAAGAAAAACATGCCCAAAATCCCCTTGAACATAATCAACAAAATAATGCCTATGTGGAGTAGCATGAAAAGAAGCCCCTGAATCTAAAACCCAAGATTCAGTAATATTATGCAAAGAAAGAATCAAAGCATCCTGACATACATTACCCGATGCCACATTTGCCTCCTTGTTTTCTTCCTGTTGTTTCTTCTTATCCCGAAGCTCCCAACAATCCTTCTTTGCATGCCCAGGCTTTCCACAATTCCAGCATACAATCTTGTTCTTGGATTTTGACCTTGCCCGATCTTTTGATTTTCCATGGTTTCCTCTATTCTTCTGTCTCCCTCTAGTTTCCACTGTCAAAGCATTCCCTGAAGTAGAAGATTCCCCGAGAGCTTTTTCTTCGCATTTCCTCACTTAGAATCACCCCTACAACATCCTCAAACTTCAACTTTGAGTTAGCTGGAACCGAGTTACTTACCGCCATTACCAGGCTACTCCAACTTTCAGGTAAAGAGCACAGAATTAATAAAGCCCTAACTTCTTCATCAAATTCTATTGTAACCGAAGCTAGCATATTCACAACCGTATTGAAATCATTTAAATGATCTGCTACTGAACTATTCTCAGACATCTTCATATTAAACAACTTTTTCATTAAAAATATCTTGTTAGAGGCAGAGGGTTTTTCATACAACTTCCCTAATGCATCCATTAGATCTTTTGTAGTCTTTTCCTTTGAAACATTAAATAATACCGAAGATGCAAGACACAGCCGGATTGTTCCAAGTGCCTTCCGATCCAACAAATCCCATTCCGCATCTGTCATACTCGAGGGTTTGTTCACCTTCTCAGACAACGGAGTATAAAGATCCTTTTGATAAAGGTAATCTTCCATCTGCATCTTCCAAAGACTGAAATTCTGCCCGTTGAATTTATCAACCCTAGATCTTCCTTCATCTGCCATAGCTCCCACTCAAGCTAAAAACTTTCCCTGCGATTCAACACTTCAGCAAACCAAACCAGGCTCTGATACCAATTTTTAGGAAATAAGAGATAAAATATGCGGAATAATCCCTTATAGAATCGCAACAGTAGAAACTAATATGCAGAAAATATTACAGATCTCAAATAAAAGTGTAGAATAAATAACACAACATAGAGAGACAATATTTAACGTGGTTCACCCAATTTGGGCTACGTCCACCAAGAATCACTTGCTCATATTTTATTACAAGCCTCCACTCTCTCAATACAATACCCAGATCCGTTTGGAGCTATGCTCAACAAACTCTACAGAATTCACACCCGAATTCAAAACACATCTGTAATACATTTGCTTGTCTATCTATCATATGCATAAGACCATATAAATAGACAACTACTTAAGCAGTTTGATACAAAACCGTGGGTATCAAAACCAAGGGCAAAAACCGTGGGTATCAAAACAATGGGCAAAAGACCGAAAAAACCATGGGCCCAAAAACAGCCCATAACGGTTACCCATTACCCATGGGTTAATAAACCACCCATGAAAATTTTCTTCGGGGGCTTCGCCCCCGAACCCCCTTCCATCAGGGGGGCTTCAACCCCCCTGACCCGCTCACCGGCGAGCGGGACCGCCATAAAAATACCCAAGTGTAACACATGGAAGGTGTACCATACTCTAACATGAAAATAGGATCCACAAACATAACAGGGTACACCTAAGGTTTCATCTTGGAGGTGAAAATGGATATCCTTGAAAACTAATACCACCAAAGTCTTGAAGGCCTCACCCTTCTGCTAGCTATTTTTCAATTCTCCCAAAGCCTCCTCCAGCACCTTGATTTTCCATTCCACACTGTATACCAATAATTTTGACAAATTATCTTTTGTATCATCAAATACCTTGCTTTCCATTAAAATATTTTCATCAGTCTGCCCCATAAGGTGAATGTATAATATACAGATGCTCCAGAGTTTGAACTATTTATCTATATTTCCAATAGTTGAGGAGAGCTTCTGTTGCAGATTATTCACCTTCTCATTGAGTTTGAAGGCTTCACTAATGAAATTCAACCCTGCAACAAGCATATCATCCACCATGGCCTCCATATCTCTTCCATAGATGGAATATCTGTGTATATCTTTGATACTCTGGACTTCATCTTGACTGAGGATTACAGGTGGTGGAAGATTGGTCAGTGGGGTGGGATCTAAAACGTTATCCTTGGACAACAGTGACTTGATGAAACCTGGAAGAACCTGGGCCTGCTCTTCCAGCTGCTCTATAGTTTGTTACCCTTTTTCAACTCTCCCAATGACCCTGGTGATTGTTTCTTGAAGATTGTGAATCTCACCTTTAGGGGTAGACTCTCCCATGGGAATCCTCGAGAGCTCTAGATCAGATGCTTGCAAATCATGCTCTGGCTTGTCTACTTTGGGCTTGGCTATCTCCAGGAATTGCTGGCCCTAAGCATCAGATACTATTCTAGAGGTGGTCTTGGCCTTCTTGGTAGGATTAGGAGGAGTAGTGCCTAATAAGGCCGCCACAGCATCAAAATTGGGTCCTGATATTCGAGAGGAAGACTTTCTCTTCCTACTATCGACGAAAGGTTGTACCCATGCAAAAGAGGAGGAAGAAGAAGGTGGGGAAAGAGGGCCAAGAGAAAGGGAACTCATGGCACTCAAAGTGTGCACGACTATTGCCTCTAGTTGAGATATGAGTGGGGCGCTCTGGGGCTTCTGGTACAGAGGAGTCAATGGCACTCGGAAGCTCAGTGCTTTGTACTTCTTTCTCTTTATCCATTGGGACTTCTAGAGCACTCATGGACACTGGCACTTCACTCTCCTCACTTTCACTAAGAACAATAATGTTCTCTGGACCTGAGGGCAATTCTAAATGCTTCATCATGGGATCATCTTCAACAGGATCCTTCTTGACTTCCTTGATTTTCTTCTGATATAATTGGGTGGATGAGGAAGGAGTGGAAGATGTAGGACCTTTAGTTGATGAGGTAGGAGGGGTCTGTACAGGTGCTTCCGAACTAGGTGTCAATGCTTCCTTTCTTGGAGTTGAAGTATCCTTGGAGGAGGATTCCCCTGAATGCCTTCTAAGCTCATGAAATCTCCTATCAAACCAGATTTTGGTTCTTACTAGGACAAGGGCTAAGATTTCAGCTAGATCATCCTTCTCCTTCTTGAACCAATCCAAATCCTCCAAGGGAGTTTTTTTGACCAAGTTTTCATATTCATATTAATACAAGTCGGAATTATCATCCTGAAGCCCTTCAGGAACTTGGTACAAGTTAAGCTCTTGGATCAGTTTGAGAGAAAACCTACCATAAAGTCTTATGTGTCTACCTCAAAATCATCAGCACAGTCATCCCAATAGTCTTCTATGTCTTCCATATGATGGTAATTGATTCTGAGGTTCTGCTCAATAAATCTCTTCAAGTCAAAACAATTTCTTGGCCTGAAGAAATGGACGGTGATGGGGGCCAGGGATCTCTCTATGTTCTGTGCATCTAGAGCTGTCTTACAGGTGTAGTTTCCCAAAGATATAGGGAAGTGTAGGCTAGTGATTTTCTTATCCCTACAGGTACTGTGTAACTTGTCCAATTTCCTACATATTTTGATCAAGGCCATTTTATCATTACAGGAAAATAGGGAGCTTGAGAGGGGTGCTCTCATAGCCTACAAGCCTGATATAGGAGAAATTTCTGAATTGGATGAAGTAAGCACCGTACTTTGGTATTAGGCTCACGGCTTCATCCGAGAACCTCCTTACAGTGTCGCTCTCCAAGAGCCTTATAATGTACATGGTGAAGGCATCATTCACGCTCCTGAAGTTGCTATTGCTAGTGTCCAGAGTGAATTGAGGGAAATATGCATATATAGGGTCACCCTTATGAGCATCAATGTACGAGAATCCAAACCATTGCCTTGATGCTGCTAGGGTGTACATCAAATATGAAGTCATGTAGAACTTCTTGGTTTGTTGTACAATGGAAAGTTGTTTTGATAAGTTCATGCTGATGATTTCTACCCAGTTGATATTCTGAGTCCCTTCACACACCATGTTGATAAGGGGGCACATCCAGAAATGGAACTCGTTGGTAGAGGGTAAGCTCATGACCCGAGCTAATAGGATTATAAAATCAGACAGCTCCTCATTGAAATAAGCATGAAACAAAGCTTTGGACAGATGGGGTGCCCCCTTTTTAGGGTTTTTAAGCCAAGACTTCGCCACCCTTGCCTTGTATTTTTCACTGTCCTGGTCAAAGAGGGCATGTGCCTGGTTCTGAGAGATTACTATAGAATTTTCCATTTCAGTAATCCTTAGGGCAATACCAATGGAGGTAGCGTCGAGCTTGGCAATGAGCTCCCCATCCGCATTTGTTAGTTCACTCGAGTCAGGATTGAAATGAGCACCGCAGGCGAGCACCGTATCTGCACATTGAACTGAGATTGGGAAACCGGTGGCAAATGCCAAACCACTATCATGAATCATTTATGCCATAGGCGAGGGGTTGAAGTCTGTCATCCTAGTCTATAAATCCCCAAAGTCCAGGTAACAAACTTCAATGTCCCCAATATCAGGAATGGCAGACTCGAGCGGTGAAACTTGCTCTTGACCTTGGAATTTGATCTTCATGTTGATAGCAATCTGAAAAAGTCACAATCTGTACTCTTGATGAAATTACAGGGGGAATGGGTATGTGCACAGAAATTTTGATTGTGAGGGTTTGAGAAATTGATAAGAAAGAAGTGTGTAAAAATGCGTAGCGGGGCAGCTTATTAAATAGCCATTTAGGAGAGAGAAAGGTAATAAATGTGCATTAAATACAGATCCACCAACTTAAAAAGAAAGATATCTGGAAAGAGTGGGAAAAATAGCCCGGATGGCCTTTGGTTCATTTGGAACATGTGGGATGTGAAAGAGCGATCCGGCCGATGCGGGGAACGCGGGGACAGAAGACACAAAAGTTTATGGGAAATGAGGGATGCGAGTACGCAAAGTGCACGATGCAGCCGATGCGGGTGAAATTTGAACAGCGAGCCCGAGTGACTTGGGACATTTGGAACAAAAAGTTCCGAGGGGCCCACAAGAAAATAAATTTTTGGGTAAAGCGGTCGATCGGTGAACAGGGAGCCCGAATGAACTTGGGACATTTGGGACAAAAATGTCCGACAGACCCGCAAATCACACAAAATGACCCAAAAACGTAGATTCTTTCCAACTTTTTGACTTTTCCTCTTACCAAAACAACAGAAAAGGTGATTAACCCCAAATTTTCTGATTTTGAACTTCTTAAAAGAGGGGGGAAATTTTGAGAGGACAACAGCTGGTTCCTTCTGGGGATGACTTGGCTAAAGTCTAAACAAATGAGACAAGGCAAGAACTCTCAGAAAATCTAGGGAAAGTAGATCAGTGTCTCATCCATTGGGCCACGGAGTCAAAAGCAAACCAACACAGAAGACAACACACAAAAAAAACAAAACAACAAAAACAAGAGGGGGAAACACACGCACACGCTATACAGAATATATAAAGGACTTCCTGATCACCTAAGACTTAAACAATTTTAGGTTCTGCCCACTATAAGGAAGTGGGAGGGAAGTACTATCTATATAATCGAGGTAAAAATAATTCTCACCAACAAAGTGCTTGATCTTGAAAGGTCCGAGCCAAAGAGAATCAAACTTGCCATGGCTACCACGAGGTTCATGCCTTTTATCCCACAGCAAAACAATGTCTCCAACATTGAAATCCCTGGATCTGGCTTTTTTTATCAAACAAGGCCTTTACTTTTTGTTGGTGAGTAGATATTCTATCAGTGACCTTCAACCTGTCCTCGTTCAATTGGTGAAGGTACATGATCCTTTTATCCAAAGAATCATTAAAGTTGGTGTCTTCAATGGCCTTCATTAAATGCAAAGCTGGTCGTTCCACTATTACGGGCAATTGAGCTTCTACTCCATATACTACCTGAAAAGGAGACATCCCAATGGCTCTTTTAGGTGTGACCCTATCTACCCAAAGAGCATCATAGAGTTTCTTGTCCCAGTTCCTCTAAGATTCATTAACTAATTTCCTTATAATAGCCACCAGATTTTTGATTGTCGATTCTTCTTGTCCATTATCCTAAGGATAATAATCTGAGGAGTGAGCTAGGGAGATGTCATATCCATAACAAAAATCCATCATCTCAGTTGAAGAAAAATTTGAAGCATTATCTGTCACTATCTTGTTTGGCACACCAAACCTCACCAAGATGTTCTCTTTGATAAAACTGCATACTACTGCTGAAGTAGTACTTTTTACTGGAATGGCTTCTACCCATTTAGTAAAATAATTTGTGGTAGTTAATACGTGGGTGTGACCAGCACTAGAAGAGGGATTAAGTGTTCCAATGAAATCTAAACCCCATTGTTGAAAAGGATCTTCGATAACAACTTGTTTAAGGGGCAAAGAGGCCAATTTGGGTCTACCCACGAAGGTCTGATGAGCTTCACATTTATCAATCCAATTTGATGCATCTCGGAACAAGGTAGGCCAGTAATATCCTGCACAAAGAATCTTATGAGCAGTGATAGTTGATGAGTAGTGTCCTCCACATGCTTGGTTATGGAAAGCCGAAAGTAGCTTCCTCTGTTGTTCCTTATCCACACATTTTAGAAACCTTCCATCCAACCCGCACTTAAACAAGGAATTCTCCCACAACACATACTGGGATGATCTTAGCTTAACAGCTCTCCTCTCTTTGGTACTCAAATGAGAGGGACATTCTCCATATGTGAGAAAGTGTGCAATATCGGCATACCATTCATCAATTGATCCAAGAAACAGAATGGTAGGAAGATCAACTTTATCCTTTAGTAACTCGTGTCTAGCTCCCTCAGCGATGAGCTCACACAGGCCTTTTCCATAGACGAGCTTGGTCGATCTGATGTCAATGTCATATTCTTGGACCTTGGCCACCCAGTTCCCTCTCTTGGATCCAAACTCTTGTTGTGTGAGAATGGACTTGATGGTTGTATCCAGTACAGATACTGTGGAGTGAGAGTTAAGAATGTAAAAATGAAACTGCTTGATAGCTTTAACCACTGCGAAATCATGTTTCTCTATTATGGTGTATCTTAACTCATGATTTTTAAGAATGTAGCTCATAAATGCAATTGGGAGTTCATGATCATTAGAATCTTCTTGAGTCAAAACAGCAGCCAGGGTGTTATCTGTGGCATAACAATAGATAATAAATTCTTTGCTAAAATCTAGACATGCCAAGACGGGAGTTCTAGCAATAGCCTTTTTAATACCTTCAAAGGCTCTTCTACCTTCAGGAGACCATCCAAACGTCTATTTTCCCTTCATCATTTGGGAGATATTCAAGGTGAGCTCTGCAAAATTAGGGATGAATCTTCTCAGAAAGTTAATCTTACCAAAGAAAGAATGCACTCCCTTCTTGCTGGTTGGAAGAGGAATCTACTGAATAGCCTGAACTCGCTCAGGATCAATTTTTATACCATCTTTAGAGACAATATGCCCTAACAATTTTTCCTCTGTGACACAAAAGATAGATTTCTTAGGATTTAAAGAGATCCCATGTTTTCTACATTTCAAAAGAACTGTTTCTAGATGTTGAAAATGATCTGCCCTTGTTTTGGAAAATACAGTCAAGTCATCAAGGTGTATGACAATACACTTTCCTTTCAAACTTCCAAAGGCCAAGTCCATAGCTCTCTGGAAAGTAGCACCGGCATTAATGAGCCCAAAAGGCATCCTTTTGTAGGCAAAGGTACCCTGAGGGGTAGTGAAGGTCATTTTGTGTTGATCTGCGGTATTAACTTCTACCTGATTATATCCTAAGAAGCCATCAAGCATAGACAACATTTCGGATCCTGTTACAGCTTGTAAGACTTAATCCATAATGGGAAAAGGATAATTGTCCTTTAAATAAGCTTGATTCAGATTCCTGAAGTCGACACAGATATGAATCTCACCATTTTTCTTTCTAATAGGCACAATGTTGGCAATCCATGTTGAATGGTGGATAGGGAAAATGATCTTGGCTTTTAATAACTTCTGTATTTCCTGAAAGATGGTGTCATCTATCTTAGGATTGTACTGCCTCTATTTCTTTCTGAAAGGCTTAATCCCAGGTTTGAGAGGGATGTAATGTTGCATCTCCTTTGGTTGAAAAGCTTTTAAATCCTCATAGGAATAAGCAAGAACATCTTTATACTTCCTTAAAATATTAATTACTTTCTTCTTTTCTTCTGGTGTGCAACATTTTCCAATATTCACGAGTTTAGGGTCAATAGAACTCCCAATATTGGTTTTATCATATTCAGCTAATTGTTGTGATCTAGTAGAAGCTCTAAACTTCACATACCTGTCATGTTTGTCAAATAATTCTTCTAAACTCACCAGTCCCTTCGGAATCTTGTTCCCTTTGAGTTTGATACATCCATCTTGATCTGTCTCTTCTTCTTTGACATCTTCTTTATTGAAGGGCACACTTTCATGAGGCAAATTATCACTTCCTTCAAAGTACAATTGTTCAAAGTTATCCCTGAGTTCTAAGAAAGAAAGCAAATGTTGATCATCATTGAAAACTTGCCAGTTACTTGCATTATCAAGTACACTGGGCCTATGGATCATCTCGATGGTAAACCTATCTTGAGAAAAGTTAGGATGAGGTATCAGCAATGATCCTCAGACTACTAGTGAATCAGCCCTGGTGTTCTCCTCCCTATGCACTGCTTCAATGGAGAAGGCGTCAAGAAATTCAATAGAGTCCCAAACCTGATTCCTATAATGTTTCAATCTTCTATTTTTTACCTGGAAAAGGTTTCTAACTTGCTTGACAATCAGCTCCACATCTCCACGAGCTAGAAGATTCTTCACACCCTTTTATTTTTACCACATGAAGCCCAAGAATGAGAGCTTCATACTCTGTTGTATTATTAGTATTTTCAAATTGTAACTTGAATGAGAAAGGGCATACCTTTCCCTTAGGAGACACCAATATTACACCAGCTCCAGAACCAGCTGAGGAACAGCTTCCATCAAACTCTAATATCCAAACACCATTAGGATCCTTAGGTGATATTTTGGGGAGTTGGGTTTCTTCTGGAGACATAATCATATAGTTTCCATGCCCCATATCCTCATAAAGTATTTGTGCTTTGGGATCATTTGTTTTTTGTACAATATACTCAAACTGCTTCTCAGGCAGCAACTTCTTCATTTTCCCATTAACAGGTATGAGGGCATGTGACCAATCCATTTGAATTTCCCCACCCACATCCTTACAGAATTTCCTACTTAGCAGCATCCCATATGAAGGAGGAATGGTTGCTACTAGGATAGTAGCCAAAACTTTCTTCTCAGGCAAGGTAGCAAAAGCTACTTGTGCATCTTTAATTCTTCCGATTAGGGGCACTTCTTTACTCTCCATAGAATAGCAAGACCCATAAGTGTGTGTGAGATTTAAGCCTAAGGCATGGGCTACTTTAGCAGGCATTACATTGTCTGATGCCCCTGAGTCTATGACGCAGTTACTAAGTCTATGACTAGATATAAGGAGGGTTACATATAATGGTTTGATCTTGTCATTAGGTGAGGTGACAGAGGCTACCAGATTGGGTTGTGGTGCAGAAGATGGAGTGGGTAAAAGACCTTTAGAGGTGGTTTTGGAATGAGAATTGACAAAGTGTACCATTTTAGAAAAATCCTTGGGATGGGTTTGATAATACTCAGCCTCTGAGATTTGAACCTTGGTCCTTTTCAGGTGATCAATGATATCGAAAGACCCAGAAGTGGACGAGCTATCCTCGCTTGGAACCTTGGGCTTATCCATCTTAGGAGTTGAAAAAGAAGTAACTTTAGTATCAGAATTGATAGAACTTACTTTGGGTGTGGACGCAATGGGGATAGGAAATCCTATTTTTGCAATTACAGGAATAGTTGTTGGATTTTCCTTGGATCTTTTGGTCGGCTGCATCACTTTCTCCTATTTTTTTGTCTACTCTTGATTCATGACAGTGTATGATTCACTATTCATGTCCGCCACTACCTCATCATAATCATATTCTTCATCAATGCCTTCAGTAGTGAAGAAATTAACTCGAGATCCCTCAAGTTCTTCTGTTTCTTCATCAACCTCTTCAAAAAATTCTTCACAATCTTCACTAACTTCTTCATCCTCCGGCTCTTCAACTTCACAGGTTGCATTAACAGGGACTTTAATAGGAGGTCCTTCAAGTGCTAGCCTTGTTTAAGAAGCAGGTAAATGATTTATGGGCTGAAAATTCCTCCTTGGAATGTCTGCATAGGGGGCGTGCTAAGCCAATTGTTTCTTAATGGCGATGAGATCATTTGCAAGTTTTTGTACTAATGGATCAGTATTAGGCACAGGAGTGGAAGAGGAGGAAAGGAAAGACCTAGATTTAGAAGGATCTCTTCTCAACTTCCCTGACATGATTAAATCATCTTCGACACTAACAGCAAGAGTTTGATCTTCAGCCAACGTTGCAAGATTAGCTCTTCTTAATGCATAACTAACTTCGGGCAATTGGGCATTCAGGAAGAAGTATTTTTGAAATTGATCTATAGGTTGAGTGTCTGGTGGAATTTTGTTAATCAATTTGTTGAATCGAGCCACAAATTCTCTCATGGGTTCTTGTGATTCATTCTTTATTTGAGAAATTTGGGCCAGCAAAGCATGCACGTCTTCTGCTAGTTTGAAATGATTCTAAAACTTTTCCCTCATCGTGTTCCAGCTAGTGATAGCTCCGGCCGGAAGGTGATAGAACCAATCAGCCGCATTATCTTGTAAAGTCTCAACAAAAATCCTTACAGAGATGTCTTCATGTTCAACTCCCAGAACTCCACATGCAACTATGAAGGCTGCGATATGTTCATCAGGATGTACCTTGCCATCACCTCTAAACTTGGGAAAGTTCTTCCAGTTACCTCTGGGTAACTCATGCAAAGGCTGAGGAAGGGTGAGAGGCCCAACACAATGGCCCCAAGGTAATGGTATCGCCATTCTTGGAAAAATGACTTGAAGGGGAATTGAAATGCCAACAAGAATCAGAGCTCAGAGATTAGGATTGAGTTGCTCTGAAGGAATACCACCTGTAGGGGTTCTATTTTTGACAGGAGGAGTGCTTGTTGAATGATATTTTCTATTTCTTCCTGCTGAAGGGAAAGGAAATCCCTGTGGTTCCAAAAGCTGAAACTAATAATCTTCAATACCAAGGGCCCTTCTCCCTCGAGTAAAACATGGATTCGCCAGATCAAGAATGATCGATAAATGGTTAAGGCACTAGAAAATTCCTCCCCATTAATTCGCAAAAAACTGTTGGTCGTCGAAAAAGAACTTCAAGAAGAGCCACAGTCAAGGGACAAGAAGTCCTTCCTCTTTAATGGGAGAGGTTCCCTTATTTAGAAATGAAACCTATTTACACATGTACAGAGTATGGTTTCACTATGGAACTTGGATATCATGAAAGTGTTTTCTAAATAGATCATCAATCACAAAAGTACAAAGGAATGAAGACGTGGAAATGAGCAGAAAAACACTCTCCAGAATTATAGATGACAAAATAATTCCTTATGCATGCCAGAATACAGCGAATTGGAATAAGATCATTTGTACTTGAATTAATAAGATGAAATTTGAAAAGACACATAGTTCCATAAATAAAATCTACAAGAATACAAAGCTCCTCAGCATAATGCAGACAAATGATCTAACAATATTCAATGGATAGCTTGCAAATAAAAGAATCGGATGGACAAAGAAAGAATATCCCTTTGTATTGATTGCTTTAGTATTTCTTACACTTTCAAAAAATGAGCCAAGTTCCCCCCCTCAAAATGGCGAAGAGAGACCATTATATAGTTTACAAATCAGTTACTCTTGGTAACTACTTCTTTTAATTGATGTTTACTTAAAGCGTTGTTAATTACAATACCCCAACTAATTACCATAACTCTGAGATGAAAAAAGGAAGAAAGGAGAAGAATCAGGAGGAAAAGACAAGTGTTCATGACTGAGGAGGACCCACTGATTTGAGGATCCGCTGTCTAAATCTTTTTAACGCCTCTGCTATGTCTCTGCCACGTGGAACTGATGTGTTGGCAGTGGACTGAGTCCAAAATCCAAGACATTTCTCCATCTCTTTGTCAAACTCGATGTGTGTATGATAATCCTTACTTGCTTCTTCGATAGTAGACTGGAGAGAGCATATTTATTTCATATTTTCCTTTATGATGGAATCTTCTCTGAACAGATTATCTTTAACAAAAACTTTGAATTGAGCTTTGATTTCTTGTAAGGAGAAGGGTACACCTGAGGTTTCATCTTGGAGGTGACAATGGATATCCTTGAAAGCAGATACCACCAAAGTCTTGAAGGCCTCACCCTTCTACCAGCTATTTTTCAATTCTCCCAAAGCCTCCTCTAGCACCTTGATTTTCCATTCCACACTGTATACCCATGATTTTGACAAATTATCTTTTGTATCATCAAATACCTTGCTTGCCATTAAAATATTTTCATCAGTCTGCCCCATAAGGTGAAGGTATACTATATAGCTTCTCCATAGTTTGAGCTCTTTATCCATATTTCCAATAGTGGAGGAGAGATTTTGTTGCAGATTATTCACCTTCTCATTGAGTTTGAAGGCTTCACTAATGAAATTCAACCCTACAACAAGCATATCATCCACCATGGCCTCCATAGCTCTTCCATAGATGGAATATCTGTGTATATCTTTGATACTATGGACTTCATCTTGACTGAGGATTACAAGTGGTGGAAGAGTGGTCAGTGGGGTGGGATCTAAAACTTTATCCTTGGACAGTAGTGACTTGATGAAACATGCAAGAACCTGGGCCTACTCTTCCAGCTGCTCTATTGTTTGTCACCCTTTTTCAACTCTCCTAATGACCGTGGTGACTATTTCTTGAAGATTGTGAATCTCACCTTCAGGGGTAGACTCTCCCATGGGAATCCTCGAGAGCTCTAGATCAGACGCTTGTAAATCATGCTCTGGATTGTCTACTTTGGGCTTGGCTATCTCCAGGAATTGTTGGCCCTAAGCATTAGATACTATTCTAGAGGTGGTCTTGGCATTCTTGGTAGGAGTAGGAGTAGTGCCTAATAAGGCCGCCACAGCATCAAAATTGTGTCCTGAGATTTGGGAGGAAGACTTTCTCTTCCTACTATCGACGAAAGGTTGTACCCATGCAAAAGAGGAGGAGGAAGAAGAAGGTGGGGCAAGAGGGCCGAGAGAAAGGAAACTCATGGCACTCAAAGTGTGCACTTCTGTTGCCTCCAGTTGAGATATGAGTGGGGCACTCAGGGCTTCTGGTACAGAGGAGTCAATGGCGCTCGGAAGCTCAGTGTTTTGTACTTCTTTCTCTTTATCCATTGGGACTTCTGGAGCACTCATGGAGATTGGCACTTCACTCTCCTCACTTTCACTAAGAACAATAATGTTCTCTGGACCTGAGGGCAATTCCAAATGCTTCATCATGGGATCATCTTCAACAGGCTCCTTCTTGACTTCCTTGATTTTCTTCTGATATAATTGGGTGGATGAGGAAGGAGTGGAAGATGTAGGACCTTTAGTTGATGAGGCAGGTGGGGTCTGTAAAAGTGCTTCCGAAATAGGTGTCAATGCTTCCTTTCTTAGAGTTGAAGTATCCTTGGAGGAGGATTCCCCTGAATGCCTTCTAAGCTCATGAAATCTCCTATCAAACCAGATTTTGGTTCTTACTAGGATAGGGGCTAAGATTTCAGCTAGATCATCCTTCTCCTTCTTGAACCAATCCAAATCCTCCAAGGGAGTGTGTTTGACCAAGTTGTCATATTCATATGAATACAGGTCAGAATTATCATCTTGAAGCCCTTCAGGAACTTGGTACAAGTTAAGCTCTTGGATCAGTTTGAGAGAAAACCTACCATAGTGTCTCCTCCTTGCCTCAAAATCATCAGTACAGTCAGTCCAATAGTCTTCTGTGTCTGCCATATGATGGTAATTGATTCTAAGGTTCTGCTCAATAAATCTCTTCAAGTCAAAAAAAATTCTTGGCCTGAAGAAATGGATGGTGATGGGGGTCAAGGATCTCTCTATGTTCTATGCATCTAGAGTTGTCTTGCAGGTGTAGTTTCCCAAAGATATAGGGAAGTGCAGGCCAGTGATTTTCTTATCCCTGCAGGTTTTGTGTAAATTTTCCAATTTCCTGCATATTTCGATCAAGGCCATTTTATCATTACAGAACATAGGGAGCTTGAGAGGGGTGCTCTCATAGCCTACAAGCCTGATATAGGAGAAATTTTTGAATTGGATGAAGTAAGCACCGTACTTTGGTATTAGGCTCATGGCTTCATCCGAGAACCTCCTTGCAGTGTCACTCTCCAGGAGCCTTATAATGTACAATGGTGAAGGCATCATTCACCCTCCTGAAGTTGATCGATTGCTAGTGTCCAGAGTGAATTGAGGGCAATATGCATATATAGGGTTACCCTTATGAGCATCAATGTACGAGAATCCAAACCATTGCCTTGATGCTGCTAGGGTGTACATCAAATATGAAGTCATGTAGAACTTCTTGGTTTGTTGTACAATGGACAGCTGTTCTAATAAGTTCATGCTGATGATTTCTACCCTAATTGATATTCTGAGTCCCTTTGCACACGCCATGTTGATAAGGGGGCACATCCATAAATGGAACTCGTTGGTAGAGGGTAAGCTCATGACCCGAGCTAATAGGATTATAAAATCAGACAGCTCCTCATTGAAATCGGCACGAAACAAAGCTTTGGACATACGGGACGCCCCCTTTTTAGGGTTTTTAAGCCAAGACTTCGCCACCCTTGCCTTGTATGTTTCACTGTCCTGGTCGAAGAGGGCATGTGCCTAGGTCTTAGAGATTACTATAGAATTGTCCATTTTAGTAATCCTTAGGGCAGTACCAATGGCGGCAGTAGCGTCGAGCTTGGTAATGAGCTCCCCATGCGCATTCGTTAGTTTTCTCAAGTTGGGATTGAAATGAGCACCACAGGTGAGCACCATATCTGCACATTGCACTAAGATCGGGAAACCAGCGGTGAATGCCAAGCCACTATTGTGAATCATTTGTGCCATAGGAGAGGGGTTCGAGTCTGTCATCCTAGTCTAGAAATCCCCAAAGTCCAGGTGACGAACTTCACTATCCCCAATATCAGGAACGACAGACTCGAGCGGTGAAACTTTCTCCTGACCTTGGAATTTGATCTTCATGTTGATAGCAATCTGAAAAAGTCACAATCTGTACTCTTGATGAAATTACAGGGGGAATGGGTATGCACACAGAAATTTCGATTGCGAGGGTATGAGCAATTGATAAGAAAGTAATGTGTAAAAATGCGTAGCGAGGCAACTTATTAAATAGTCGTTTAGGAGAGAGAAAGGTAATAAATGTGCATTAAATACACATCCACCAACTTAAAAAGCAAGATATCTGGAAAGAGAGGGAAAAATAGCTCGGATGGCCTTTGGTTCATTTTGAACATGCGGGACGCAAAAGAGCGATTCGGCTGATGCGGGGAACGCGGGGACAGAAGACACAAAAATTTATGGGACATGAGGGATGCAAGTACGCAAAGTGCGCGATGTGGCCAATGTGGGTGAAAGTTGAATAGCGAGCCTGAGTGACTTGGGACATTTGAAACAAAAAGTTCTGACAGGCCCGCAAGAAAACAAATTTTCGGGTAAAGCAGCTGATTGGCGAACAGGGAGCCCAAATGAACTTGGGACATTTGGGACAAAAATGTCTGACAAACCCGCAAATCACACAAAATGACCCAAAAACGTAGATTCTTTCCAACTTTTTGACTTTTCCTCTTACCAAAACAACAGAAAAGGTGATTAACCCCAAAATTTCTGATTTTTAACTTCTTAAAAGAGGGGGGAAATTTTGAGAGGACAACACACATAGATGCTCTTATTCCTCTTGGGAGATTTTTAACTTCTTTAGCTTCTTCGTTCTCTTTTGGGTATCTTTTACCTTTTGGTCACCTTTTAAAACTTTGGGTCAACCTTTTAGCTGTCAATTACGAAATTCAAACAAGGGAATCATATATATACTTAGTTATTGCTCTCAAATAAAGGGCCAATTACTCAGTATTACTTATTATCACCTAAGCTTACATCAAAAGGAACAAGAACATTACAAAACATCCACCTAGGAAATCCATACAAGGGATAAGGGCTACACCATTTTGCATACACAACATATGAGGGGAAGTTCATTCTATTTCATCTCACACATTTGAATACTTGGATCAATCTAGATCTAGCCCACTATCATAGTGCAATTTGCATAGGGGAAACTTAGGGCATCATTGGACACACATACACACAGAACTACATGGATTATGAGATGTAGTGCAGTGCTCGGTCATAATTTCACTCTTCAGGGTGACCACTGGGGTCAGTCTGAATCCACATTTTTAATAGATTTGATGTAGTTTGTGGACATGTGTAAGTTAGAAAAAAAATTTGTAGGTTATAGGTGTGATCAGAAACAACGAAGTCATAGTGACAAAACAAATAATGGAGCGAATACCTTCTGACCCAGAAAAATTTAGAACTTGTGCATCTAAGTGGAAACTAGCACTCAGATCGAACACTAGCACATGGGGTACTATTGTCCTCTTGTGGGAATTTTTTCCTTCATATTTATGTACTTATGAATCTTCATCAAGCCTTTACGATGTTGTTTCCAACCTATTCCAGCAATTACTCAGTCCATATCATTTCTAGATCGCACAAAATCAGCTAAGTCATCTCCCCCTCTCATTTACTTAGGATTTTACATCATTAAATGCTTATTGATTGTCCATTAATGTATATTATCATTTGTATATCACTAATTACAGTAAGTTACTCTCAAATAAATTCTTAATTCTATTTAAATCAAGTCATTTGGTGAACCCCAACTTGAATCGAACACTCAGATCCGTATTCGCACACTAGATCTTAGTCTTGCATATTACCTCCATCTTTCTTATCACCCTAGATACCCTTGAATCTTTCCATTTTCACCAACATTAGTGTCTGTCTTCCTATTTTCTTTAAGGCCAATCTTGAATGTGTGTGCAAAACACAATCCTTTTTGTCTAACACTTACCTTCATACTTTCACTTCTCCTGAGTATGTGTATCATAGATTAACTACAACATTATCTTTTACCAAAGAACATATTACCTTTATAGTTGATGAAAATTATTCTCAATCTATTTTAGATAATGATCCACCCATTTACATTCAAGTTTGTATCAATAAAATATGTGTTAAGCGAGCTTTAGTTGATAATGGATCCAATTTTAACATTTGCAATCTAGCATTCCTTCAACAACTTGGCCCTTCTAAAGCCTCCCTAACTCCCTCATCTATTTCTATCCACGGATTTTATAATATTCCTAAAATCATTTTAAGTATAATCACACTTCCCATTATTGTTGGGCCATGCACGTTTCCCATCCTATTCCATGTAATGCCTAATAATCTTAATTATAATATTATTCTTAGATGGCCTTGGCTCCATGTCATACATGTGGTCCCTTCAACCCTTCATGCCCGTATTAAATTCCTATACTAGGGTGTGGTCTATGAGGACTTAGCATATCCCTCCCCATTTTAATTTTTCAACACTATTGATCATTCACCTAAAATCCCTACTTCTACCACATCTCCTCCTAAGTTCACACAATATGGTCCTGGGTATTAGTATATGCTTCGTTGTGGTTTCAATGGCATTAGATTAGGAAAAAATCTAAAGGGAGTCACATATCCTCTTTCTAATCCCACACAATCCACCAAAATCGGCATCAATTTTCTCCCTCTGATTCCTCCTTTTATTATCGCCACATATTATTCATAGGTTTTCACTACTTCACTATACCCTGAGCCTATTGGTGACCCCACTTCTCCCACTTGGCCTGCATTAGACACTTTCCTTATTGATTATGCTTTACTAGAATACATGGGGAACTATGACCATTCTAGTTCCCTTACCATCACACAAAACGTTTTCCATTTGTTCACAAAGTTACATCATACTTTGGAAAATGTGATCCTCCTAACACCAATACTAATACTCCTGAGCCACTTCAACATCCGCCACCATAGCATGGTCTCTCTCACATCATCATATATATCTCCATCACTCACACACTTTGAGGGCATCAAATCCCCCCCCCCCCCCATAGTCACATGTTCTTATCAACAATTGCCTATACATACTACTCGCATACAAACCTATACCTTAATTTTACTTTGCACTTCAAGTCAATATTTCTAGAAACACTCTTTCTTCTTTTCACTATGGGAAACCTTGTTATATTTATCTATGTTTATGGCTTCAATTTCTGCTCCTATGACATCATTCCATACACACTTTACTACCCATGATTACTTATGAATACTTTTATCCACGGCACGCATACTATTTTCTATATATGGTTTACATCCTTTCGTGCACTATATACACTCTGACTATTCTTTCTCATAACAATCACATATATTTTCCAAAAGCTCATGATATACACACTTTGGGGCATCGTACATCCCCCCATCACTATTCGATGTCTCTATCACCGGACTCATAGGATTATCTCTACCATTCAGTGTTGTGTTCATGGATACCTATTTCCTAGATGACAACACATTGGTAACAAAATTTAAATTAATTACTCGAGGTTTAGAAACACTATAGGGTTACAGTTAAAATGACTATTGAGGAAACAATTCTCAATAAACCTCACATCATTTACTTTGCTACACTTCATGCTCAATTATTCACGTTACATCTTTCCTAGCATCTAGTCTCATACAATACATTCATTACCCAATGACGCACTTTAGTTCTACAGTTAACTCTTGATTATTGAGAGAAAAATTCTTCCATGAACCTCACATCATCTATAATTAATGTTTAATACTCCATGATACATATTTCGTAGCATCTACCTTAATTCATATAGAATACATTCATTGGTACCTGATGACGCACTCTTGTTCTATGGTTCACACTTTACTGTTGAGGGCACACTTCTTTCATGAACCACACATCATTTACTTTGGGTACACTTCACATTCATTGCTTCACGATACATATTTTGTAGCATCTACTCTCATACAACACATTCATTACTTGATGATGCACTATTGTTCCATAGTTCATACTCGAATGTTGAGGGTCCAATTCTTAAATGAACATCACATCATCTACACTTTACACTTCGTGCTTCACAATACATATTTTCTAGCATCAACTCTCCTTTGCACACATAACACTCATTTCCTGATGATGCACTCTTGTTTTATGGTTCATACTTGACTATTGATGGAAAATTCCTAAATGAACCTCATCTCACGCACATCCGTTGGGGGGAAACGTTGATCCTACCATCTTCACATCTTGCATATTGCAACACACCATCATTTTCACATAGCATCTACATATCTTGGTTGTATTTACTCTTACAAGATTATACTATTCACATGTTACACTTTGTTTCCTATGCTATTTGGATACTTAATATGTCATCAATTTTTCTATATCCACATGTGCATTCACTTGGTATATTGAGGTGAATGCAAGACATTTTTAGATTCTTACACGATACATGATGCTTGACACTTATCTTTACCAGTCCCATCAAGGATCCTAGGGGATATACCTTTGATACTCTCACACTCCATATATTACAGGTTTTATTACATTATTCATTACTTATTACTACTACCACTTACTTTTCACTTATTTATACAAGCTTTGACATACTACTTATCTTTCTAACATATTAATGGGTGCTTCATGTGTAGAATTTACTATGTAGGATATATATAACCATGGGTATTTATCACTTCTTACTTACTATTGCTTGTTATTATTTGCAGGCTATGCCCTATGTCTTTTTTTTTCATTGTTTTCTTATGGCCACTTCAGTCACGATTGTCTTGAGACATTATGTGTGATTTCCCATGTATAAAACCCACTTTTTATAGTCCATATAATTTCTTACTACATTATCTTCTATTTCATGCTAGCTTTTTTTACACTAACACTTGTTTCTAGCTTATCTTATTTACATGTTCCTTGGTTCCTACCATGCACATCCTCTACCCGTATAGGAAGCCACTCTCAGATATGTATATCAGCTTCAGGTCCTCTCCTTTCAGCCACATTCTCCTACAATCGTCACATGCACACCAAATGAGTGTGGGAATCTACTGTGTGAACAAATCACCCCTACAATAGATAAGAGATTCATATCATATTAGGACAGTAAAAATGGCACAAGCACACAATTATAGAGTGGTCTAGAATCAGACTTGAATCATAGACATAGAGTAGACACTAGCACCCTGTATTGGACAATAGCAGTGTGTGCTTGTGCCCCCTGAGAGCTTGTGTCCATGGGTAAAAAAAATTCAATTTCTTAGTTCAACATAATCTCTAGTAATTTATAATACAGTTCTCTAGTAGCAGGAACTCACCTCAAGTTACAAAATGCATTCAATCAGTTACAACAGGAACAACATGAAAAATAGACGATAAACAAATATTAAAATGAATAAATGTTAATCTAAATATGTAGCAGCGTAGTAAATAAATACAAATATGCAATAAATTACATATTTGACTCAAGAAAGTAAGCTATAAAATATGAAACCCTAGTTGCAAATGAAATGATATAATACTTAGTTGATTCACAAATAATCCTAGACTGTGTCGAGCTGATAAACTAATGAACAGGAGGAGGGAAGTGCAGCACCGATTGATTATCTAAAATTATGTATTTTAGAATTAATATAAATAATTACATAAATGAAATGAATGATATAAACCGAAATATAAATTCCAACTAATTTTATTTGATATTCTAAATAAAATGAAATAATTGAATTTGAGGAAAAAGGTACTAATCTGAAATGAAATTACCTTGTAGTGATCTAGAACTGTACTCGATGATGCACAGGTGGAAAAAAGTATGACAACACACCTCATGAAGTTATAGAACATGAATATTTTTCTAGATTGGGGCACCTATGGGAGGATTAGGGAAACTGTGGGCACCTTGGTTTGCAGTATGGGTACCCTAGCTTGTAGAATAGATCAGAACCTAAATTTGAGTTAATCGATCAGTTTTCAAAATAACTTGGTCTTTTTCATGTGTATGTAACACTAGCTTTTCTGATGTCATTATAATTGTTCGATGAATAATCTCCTACAAAACTCCACACAAAAGCATCAAACCCAAAAAAAGAAAGATGCAAATGAATGGGTCAGACTATCCTCATTTGCCAAATGGATGGAATTACGACTGAGTGCTTCACTACATCTCAGACCCAATGTAGTTATATGTGCTTGTATGTGCAATCACGTGCCTAGGATTCCCTAGCGCCAATGATGCCAAAATTACGGGAAATATCTAGATGTAAGATGAAAATGGTGGATGGAATAAAATGAATACAACCCTTCCTATGTAGTGTGTGATGTAGAATAATTCCCAAATGTGGTCCCTTACCTTATGTATATAGTTATCCCTTGGTAGAAATAGTCCACCCTTAAGATAGTGTGTATGTTGTGTGTATAGAGGGTCTCTTGCTCAAATTTTGACACTAATGACTTGACATGCCGACTAGTACCTAGGGGAATGAGAGGGAAAACTACAAAGAGTGAACTTGAGACTCTAAATGAGAAAAAGGTGCAACCAAGACCAGGGTGCCTAAAAATTAGGACTGGGGTGCCAACGAGTGCCCCAATCCCTTCCTAAGCATCTTAGTCAAAGACTAGAGATGATTACTGAGTAAATAATGATAGCTGAGACTCTATGAGAGATGACCATAACTATGTGAGTAACTGACAACTGTTTAAGACACTTTATGATAATGACCAACTAAAATGATGATAGGACTAGGGTATATCCATTAGTGAATATTTTTCTTACGTGAGATCCATATATAAAACAACATATTTGGCGGTATAATAGTAGTAGTAAGTGCATTATTTTGTTACTACATTTTTCCCCACTTTATGTTGGTGAGCGGAAAGCTTGTTAACATAAAGTAGATAGATATGTCTACCGGAGAGAAATTTGGAGAAACTCATGTTGTTGAAGAATGTGCAAATGTGGTGGTAAAAGCATACTGAAAGAACCATATAGCGTTTCGAACTATGGATCAATGCGTTGATCTATGTAACATAGAAAAAAGTGTAATGTTGTGATGAAATGAACTAAAATGAGAGTGATGATTGTAATGTTGGGTGATTTATGACTTCGAATGCATATGATGATGATAAGATGGGGTAGGGAGTGATCAATTCCCAACCCGATTGTGTGTATACGAATAGTCAACCAGAGGATTTGGGCTTACTGCCACCAAAGAGAGAGTGTAGGGAGAAAAGTGTGTTAATTTCCAATCTCTAACTACATCCTCAAGATCTAGCCACTGCAGAAAGACTCAGATCAAAAATTTGTGGTTTTTGGATCCAAGTAATTTTGACCAAATATTTGACCCATATAGGAGTGGTATAGGAAAGGAAATCTTTCCCCCAATCCACGGGTGTCGTCAGAATGTGATGGCTTCCAAGTTAGGTCATCTAGGAAAGTAATAAATGTAACTTCTAAGTTAGGTCATGTGGGAGGTCATATATGTTATATTGTTTTGATTAAATGATGATTGTTAGAGGTTTGAATGCGTTGGTAGATTAATTAATTGTCTTGATTGGTTACTCATGGAGATATTTTATTTTATTTTCCCCAAAGTTATGTCATCAAGGGGAATTAATAGAAATTGATGTATGGAAATATTTTAACGCTTGTTTCCCCCATGTTAGGTCATTAGGGGGAAGTGATGAAATGTCACATGGTAAATTAGTAAATGTATAAAAATGATGAATTGGTATTATTGATCAAACACATAGTGATATAAGGGGAATTATAGGATGACCCCAATGATATACCCCTCTTTCGATGAAAGGGGAAGTGATGATAAGCACGAATGTTAATCTGAAAGTAAGCACAAGATAAATAGGAAGTGTGATAAAGATCATTAAAATGTGTGTGGATTGATTAAAGGAAAATTTTAAGGAGAGATAACACGTGTGTAATGTGTACGGTATGATGGTAGGTAAAATTCTAAAAAGAATTCCACAAACAGGGTGTAAATCACAATAGAAACACTCAATCTATGACAAAAACATAGTAGTGTGTATTAGTTGCGAGAATAAGCATGAAATACTAACCATAGTAAAGTAGGTGATGAAAAGTAACTATAAGTAGTGAAGTGAAATTTTTTTTATTCACTTCATTTGGTTTTGACGTGATTGTGAGAGTGAGTGCTAAGTAAGTGAAGATGTCGCAAGTGAGAGCAGCATGTCCTAGCCAGTTTGAGAGGGTGGTAAGTGCAGTAGCATCACGGATGATGACAGAATTGGTAAGTATGGTGTTTTTTTCACAAAATATGTGTGTAGTACTTGGTTTTATCATATTTTTGCAAATTTGAGATTATGAAGTTTTTCAGTGTTTTAGACCTAGACAAGAACGATGAGGGTAGCAGTGACCCTTGGGACATGAGTGCCCAGACTTGGGCATTGGTGTCCTACTCATAGGCACCCCAATCCTGCATCTGAGTGCCCTATTCTAGAATGTGTGCATTTGATCTATAATGATGCAATTGAGATTTATAGTGCATGTTAGTGTGATCAATGACTACATGTGGACTTATATAGTGTTTTAACATTGTGTTTGTTGTTGTTTTGTGGTGCACAGAAGGATATTCACTCAAGGGAATTCCACGGAGATCTTCATTTGAGAAATTTGCTTGGGTTGGGCCTGTCAAATGATGAGTGGGATGTTATGGACCATGCCGGCCTACAACATGTAGCACAAATGGTGGATGTGCCCCACAATATGGCTATGTTGATAGCATTATGCGATAGGCGGTGTGTGGATATGTGTACATTTTGGTTTCTTATAGGTGAGATGAAAGTTACTTTGGAGGATGCATATTTCATACTGCACTTGTCATTTATTGGGGAGAAAGTACAGGTTATGTCGTTGGAGAATATGGAGAGACAAATGCAAGCTCCTAAATGGTATTTTGTGGGGACTCGAGTACCTGTCGAGGCCCATATCATTTTAGGCATTATTATGAGATCTAGGGTTCCATGCTTGCGGAAGTTCACAACCATTGTGATTGCTTCATCTATAGTGGCAGAGGGATGAGGTGTCAACATCTTATCTAAGATGCATGATATATGCCAATGGATAGAGAAGGAGAGCACTAGATACATGTGGGTACGATCTGTGTTGGCCCACTTATACATGGATCTATACAGGTTTACCCATGATGATAATGGTGGAGGGATAAGAGCCACCACACTATTGCGTGTATGGGTGTATGACCATATAGTTGTGTTAAGACTAGTTGGAGGTCCACGAGGAGAGTGGGATGGACTAGAGATATACGTGAGGAGGTGGATTAATGTTCATGGGTGTAAGATGGACACTGATATTTATAGGGAATTAATAGATAGGATGGGGCCCAAGGTAGTTGTATAGAGGCCATACCATGATTATGGATGGTGGTTAGAGGATGTTGTAGAGTTGCGATGTATTCGTAGGACTATGTGGTTATAGGATCGATTTCCAGGAGTGGCTGATCTATTTCAGGTAGAGATATTATCACGATAGTTTAACATGGCTCGGGACGTTCCCTCAAAGCTATATATATGGTTACGAGAGAATAGAGCACCGAGGAGGGCCGGGGCTAGACCAGGGCCGATAGTAGAGTAGTTAGTACCTCCTGGGATGGATTAGGAAAACGTGGCAATAGAGTCGATAGATTTTGATGATGCATGTTGTACAAAGGAGTATCATGCATGGTGGGTGACACATTGATGGGTATTTTTATTTCCATTATTTTCAGACGTAGTGTGGTTAGCACATGGAGGAGGAGGAGAGGGGGAACCCCACGCCTCCGATAGTGTAGCAGTAGTTGTAGCTGAGCATAAGTATATGGATAGTTTTATTATGTACTTTGTTATTTTTTCTATGTGGTAGAAATATGTATCCAATTCGTTGTGTTATTTGTGTTGTAGGTGACGTGTATTGGTCCCTGATAGTAGACATATCCATCTACATATTGACATGGAATGTGTCAACCGATATACTTGGTTGAGGGATACTTGAGCATGTGGACAATATTATAGGGGAGTATGCCCATTTTTTTGAGCTTGTGTCCATAGCAAAAGCGACGTGCATTGTATTGCTAGGTGAGAGGGAAAAGGCACATGAGGAGACTCGACGAGCTAGAGAGGCATTGGATGGTGATCCTTTAGTGTAAGATTTATTTTAATGATACGTGGATTATTAGTGTTATTTTTCAGTGCAGTCGACGAAGAACCTTATTACGTAGCAAAGTGGAGAGGTATCGAGGCCATGAACAATGGAAACCATTTAGTGGCGAGGCATCTAGTTTTAGGGCCTTCACAATACCCAAGAGTGATAGTGATGATGAGGTTTGATTTGTGTTATTGTATATTATGTGGGGGAGTTGCCCCCTAGTGATGAAATGGTTTTTGTAATGATGACTGTATTCAATATATATATGGATAGATGTTATTGATATATGCTGAGTTTATTTCATTATGTGTCTATGTCGCAATGTGACTCAATGTTTATTGTTGTTAATGTGTTATATATCGTTCTTATGTATTGATGTAGACTCGCACTATAATGTTGATAATGATATACAAAATGTGCAATATGAATGATGGTAGATAACATATATAATTTGATTGATGAGTTATATGAGATGTACATTTGTTGAATGGAACTTGTAATGTGTAGTTAGTGTAATGATGATGGTAAAATGTATGGAAAAATAGATAATGTATGATTACTGAACTAACATGTGTTGATGAATTTGATAATGGAATATGATTGTATTATGTTAGTGTAATGATCGTGAGGGGGGGACTATTAGTGACCCCCCCCCCCCCCCGCGCAAGCGTGTGAATGAATAGGATCATTTAGTTAAGATGCCTCAGTAGTCAAGAATGAGCCTCGTAAGCAAGAGCGCATCATCAAGAAATGATTGAGTGCACTAGAAAAATCGATGAAGGGCATGATCAAAGGTTCTTAGAGAAAAACCCTCAACAATTGTGTAAGAATTGTACACAATTGTGTCATCGGGGGGTAAGGTGATAGTAATCATGTACCAAATACCAAGGCAACGCAAAGTGGTGGAAGCATGTGGGATGGAAACAATATGAGTGTATGAACCGAACTGAATTTCATATAGAGCTACAATGAGATGGAAAAATGCAATGGGTTGTGGCAGCTGATGTGAAGCAATAACATGATGTGATATATGAGATGGATGGAGTTGATGTGGTGGATACGATGGTGTAGCGATGGATGGACACACTGAAGAGCACACATGAGTGAAAAAATGTTGTGGTTGACACATAATAACCTTAGTATTAGATGGAGGAGATAAGTCAACGTGGGTAGAAATGTGTTGAGGAGGTAGAGGAGAGATAGACCACTCATGTGAGCGAGAGCCAAAGGAAATGATGTCCTTATCTTCTAATTGTTGTAATATATCATGAAAGGAAAAACAATCATTGTCCTTATAGACATTGATGCAATGATAATTACAATAGTGTTGATCATGCTAACATTGTAGAATATGTTGTGGATGATTCTAGTTAGAGGGTAAGCAAATTAGATGCTCATTAAGTAAAACACACAGCACGTCCTCCTTCAAAACACTCCTCATTCCTGTCATAGTGCATTTGATTATGATCCTAATCCTGGTGCTTATTCTTACCCTTATAATTATTTGTTACACTTGTCTGTCGTACCCTAATATCTATAGCATTCTGGATCTGACCAATCAATCGACAATCTTCAGTATCATGGGTCATGGACTGGAAAATTTTATAGTAACAAGATACATTCTTCCTTATCATGCACTGTAACAAAGGACAATGACTAGCATCATGATTCAAATGATAGATCTCATAATCCAACATTAATGAGCGTACAGATATGCAAGGGTACCTATCCTTGGTGTGACCTTCCACTTCAAAATCTGTACACCAAATTCCTGAGTGCATTTCATGGGCTGAATTTACTGATAGCTTCTCTAATTGTTTTGCCATAGCTGCAATATGTGCCTCTAAGAATGGACTAACGCTAGTGTTAATGCTCCTAATGTCTTAGCATGAAAAGTTGCTTCCAGTGCTTTGCATGGATCAGTGTATGTCTTATGTGACAGTGCTCTTCTGAAGGGTGTAATCAATCCTCCAACAAACCATTGTGCATGCTGGCTGGCGTGAATATCATAAGAAAGCTTAGATAGGAGTGTTTTAAAATGAGCATTATACTCACGTACACTTTCAGTAGTGCCTTTCTTGATATCTTTGAGTGCACTTATACTCTTCTACTCAAATTAAGGGATATAGAACTATTTCAAGAAAGCATCCTTCAACACTACATAATCCACGTAAGTTTGATCAGGGTTAAACTTCCTATACTAGTTGTGTACACGTCCCTATAGTGTAGTATCAAATTGACTTGCCTTGCACTTAGAAGTCGTGATCCCTTTCACACACCATAATATTTCACACATATGCACATGTTCAGCAGCATCCTTTATACCTCTATACTCTAGGAGATGAAGAAACATCTCCATATATATTATGTGGTTGTTACGGGCCTTGACCACCTGATCCATAACCTCATGTGTTTCCTATGCCTCCAGAACCACCAGATCCACTGGAACTAGAACCACCTATACCTCCTGATCCTCCACCTGTACTTGGAATAGGACTTGTAGATGTACTCCCATGTGCTCTGACAGTAGTACTATACTAAACCCCTACATTTTGTGAGGTAGTTCCACTTCCAGAGGTGAATCTAACATTTGGCATGCTTATATTCTGTGCAGATGATGTGCCTGAAAATGTTCCTCTAAATAATATTGAAGCCATCTATCCTACCATTGATGTACTTACTCCCTAACTTACTCCTACTCTCCTACTTCCCAAGTTAGCTTATTGGTTACTTGTCGTGCAAGATACTAGAAAACCAAGCGCAAGGGCTAGGTCACCAGGTGGATTAAGATGTGTGTCTGTGGCCCAGGTAGTCTTTGTTGGTGCAATTCTGTGTGAGGAAAAGGGGTATCTCTGTCATGTTTTCCAAGATGGGGGAGTTCCTGATGCTCTGGCTCCACGTCTTCTACATGAGCTTCAAATCCTTCATGAGCCATCTCTCTCCTCAACACCATACTTTCTGCAATAGAACACTGCTTCAATATCTCCCTCTCACGTGCCTCATTATACTTAAATCACCTTTCCTCTCTCTTCCTTTCTGCTGCTAGGTCTGCCATCTTTCACCAAGCCTATTCCTACCCTCTCTCATGGTGAAGTTTAGTTAGCCATCGATTTACTCTCCAAGTTCAAAGTTACCATCAATATCTTGATCGCTAGTGGAATACCTTGTAGATATGCTCCTCTAGGATATTGAAAAAACTAGAATTCAACTACCTCAAGGTAGGAATACGTAAAAATTGAATATTCTAGAATATAACTGTTTAGAACACCACGAAACCATGTATCCACAGCACAAGTCCAGATCAAATCAGCATCGTCAAGGGCCTGAAATTATTCCTATGTCCAGAAAAGTGCGCGATACCTCCAATTCTGCTTAGATGCATAAGCAATCATCCACTCATATAATTCTACTGGAAAGATGGAAAAAAAGCTTTCATATAAGTTGTCATGTAGATTTTGTTCTACTCAATTGTGTGTGTTAAAATCAGATCTAATGCTAAACTGTCATGCATATTCTTCCTCTATATCATGTATCCATTCCTTTAGATCGTGTATCCATTCCTTAATACTTGCTAGAGTTAATCGATACGTCTTCATTGAAAACAATCCTAAAACTAACTAAAAAAGAGGTCCCGGCAACAGAACTAATGATGCAGCCTAGAATTTACCAGATAACACCCTAGTCACGCTGGCACATCACTCAGCCTAGACTGAGTGCTCGCCCGAAGCGCGTAAAGGTACCAGGTCCCTCTTTAGGGTTGATGTAGCAAGATGTTAGCATGATGAAGGAAGAAACATATAGATCCATAACTAATCCATCATTCTACAATGCATGCCATAATCAGATCTATGAAAGAACAAGCTTAAACAATAACCATGACTAAATCAAGAACATGCACTACCCAATTACACACAGGAATGACACTTAGATTTAGCCAATATCTTCCATCTATTAATAAACACAGAAGCTCCTTAAAATAATGGCATTCTATACCGATGCACGCATGGATCTGATATAGTAATCCAGTCATATGCACATATCTTTATATCTCCATATATCCACACATATCATCTCTTTCTATCTCTCTGTATATCTATATATTCTACTATGTGCCTCACATCATATATATAGGGAGGGGACTTTCCCTTCACTGCTTATCTATTCCAAAAATAGTTTGCATGTTATTAATAACCACGCGCCGTTTACTGGCATAGCCACACATGCAAGTGTGTTATCTATAGACCTCTTATAGTTAACTAAAGTGATAATCCTATACTTAGCTCATCTCCATGCAAAATTATTTGATCCGATCCTCCAAAGATAGACAATGCATGCCACATCATTGGTGTGTTTCACATGCCATCTTCTAAAAATAGGACTTCATGCTCAAAATCGGCTAAGTCCTAAATGCTGAATTTTCCCTCCGCGCACGGGTTTTTCCTATCCATTTGTGCCCTTAAACCTGGCTTGTTTTCCTGAGCAGACTTCTTGTGTGAGTTCTATTAATTTTTCTCTGATCAACATTACCCCACACTAATCTCATTGTCACCTCGACAATGGTTATCTCCAAACATTGAAGTAAAGAATAGAAGAATGGAAAGAATAAGAATGAAAGAGTGTAGATGAAAAAAGAAGTTTTATGAGGCATCCTCCTCTGTATCAGTTTGAAGTATCAACTCTAGATACTCCTCCTTTATTTCAGTCTCTAAGGTATGTCATTCAACGAGTGCTTGTTCTACTTTTTCTGAAATGTCCACAACAATGGACTCCAATTCATCCCTTGCAATCTCCCCTTTTTCATTTTTGCAGAACCAACACAACGCTAGACATTGAGGTCATTCTTCCTTCTAGAAGATCCATATTCTATGCAATGAGCTTCCTAAGCTCTTCCAGCCAAGTCTTGTGTGGCTCTTGTGCTGCTACCAGGGCCTCACGCTTCTACTTAACCATTGACAATATTTCTGCGTGGCCCAATGTTTCATCCTTCATTGCTCTCTAGACCTCATTATTTTCTTCCAGGTTCTTTATGTTGATAAGCACCTCTCAAGTTGTGCAGATGTTCAAATCCTAGTTTTTTATCTTCAATACTTCTTGTATCACTTGTAACAGCCCTTCATAGGATGTAATCTTTCACATCACTGAACCTTTCTCTCATTCTACCTCTTCTTTTGAATTCCTTGGCGCTGGCATGCGCAGAGGTTCATCCTCAAGTACCAGGTCCACCAACTTTCCTACATAATGTATCACTGAGGGAAACATTTTTGGTACTGTCATCACCAATCCGGCACTATGATAATTCTTCACCGGGAACTCCTCGTGCTATGATTATTTACTAATGCACAGCCTTTAGTTTGGTGGATGTAATATGGAAACACAACAACAAACATAACACAAGAATACCATAGACTATGATAAGAAGGAATGATGATAAATCTGAAATATCATAGTAAATTATAATATTAACATGAAATTGTTACAATCTCACCCATGAGGTACTTCAAGTGTTATTGACTTCACTTGCCTTTCACCAAGATTATGGGAAAAACTTTACAATTACACCTCTTAATGGCTTCTTCAACACACCTTTAAACTGATGGCTTCCTTTGCACACTTCCTACAATATTTCTCACTACTTCCTTCTATGCTAAATGAGGGGGGTGGCCTCTTTATTTATAGAACTTCCAGGCTTATCCATCTTATCTCTAAGATAGGATAAGAAATCCACTCTGACGAATCATATTCCATACCTTAACTCTTATCTGTACATGTAAGCTTATCTTTTAAGATAAGATAAACCTTATCATTTAACATGGGTTCCACATTTTTAGACTTTTTACAAATAAAATACACAAAATATTTATGACCTCACTCCTTGTCCTTATTACCAATATAATATTTCGAATTCCTAATCATGTAGACCCTACTTCTCTTCTTACCCCAACTTTGATATTTTAACATTACTGGACCACTTACGACAGCTATTTAATTTTTACCACAACATTCCTATTGTACTTTTGACTATTACCGTACTATACATTATTGGCGGCGTCGTACTGGCAGCGCCGTTATCTTCTACGGATGCTACTACTAATTATACTTAACAACATCCTATTCCTAATAAATACATTAATGAAATAGAAATTACAGAGGAAAATTTTAGTGTCGACATCTTCCCCCTTCCTAGCTTCTACTCCGTCTTCAGAGTAGACTCTTCTGGTGCTTGGAAAATCTTCAACTTGTCATGGTTGACCCATTTCGTAATGGGAGTGCCATCCAATTCCTCCAGTCGGTATGTACCATTTTCATGCACAGCTGCTATTTTGTAGGGCCCCATCCATTTTGGAATAAATTTTCTCTGTCTTCTTTTTTGTATCTGGAATCATATACTAGAACCAAGTCATTCACATGAAATGGAGACCACCGGATCTTTTGATCAAAGTATTCCTTCTGCTTCATTTTCTTCTTATAGCTTGTATCCTTAGCTATTTCCATCATTTTCTCTAACAAATGAAGATGTACCAACCTTTCTTTTACTGAATCACTTTCATCGATTCTTTCATTTTTCATTACTCTAACCGTGGGAATATCAAACTCAATAGGAAGAACTGGATCAATGCCATAAGCCAACTGAAATGGGGAGTATCCTGTTGCTAACTTTGATGTTTCCCTATATGCCCACAATGCTGCATGAATCCTTTTATCCCATTTATGTACCTGCAAGGCTGCATCTTTTGCTAGAATTTGACACAACACAAAAAAAATCGTTCCACCTGTCCATTTGTGCTTGGCTTGTATGTTGTTGCCTTCCTGTGCTTAATAGAAAACTTATTGACTAGGGCTTCTACCACCTCATTAATGAAGTGGCTTCCTTGATCTGTTACAATTTCTAATGGACAACCAAATCTGGTGACAATGCGTTCATATATGAACCTTGCCACTTCATCCATGGAAGTTGTTTTCAATGGCCTAGCTTCAACCCACTTGGTTAAATAATCTGTGGCAACTACAATATACTTATTTTGGCGTGAGGTAGTTGGAAGTGGACCTACAATGTCTATTCCCCACTTTTCAAAGGGACCAAGTGGAAGAATAGGACATAATGGAGCTGATGAAGTCTTACGGTTACCATGTGTTTGACAAATATCACATGTCTTACAATAATTATAACAATCTTTAAAAAGAGTGGGCCAGTGATAACCTGCATCCAAGATCCTTCTTGTTGTAAGTTGTCCAGAGAAGTGCCCTCCACATGTACCATTGTGGAATTCTTCTAGCAGTTCCTTCCCTTGATCACGTCCAACTGCCCTCTTGTACTGTCCATCAGGTCCTATTCGAAATAATACTCCATGCAGAATAGAATATGGACGACTGGCTTGAGTAATCTTTCTCTTAGTCTTTGCATTAGCACCATCAGGAAACTTGAATTCATTCAGATAATTCCAAATATCTATGTATTCACTAGGGATTGTGTCAAGGGATAACAATGTTGCATCGGGAAATCATCATCATCACAAGATGATCCTAAACCATCATAGGCTTGAGAGAGTGCATCTGCATTGACATGCTTCTTTCCTGGCCTATCTATAATATAAAATTCAAATTCTTGTAGCAAAATTATCCATCTTGATATCCTCCCTGATGGGTTAGGCTTATTTACAATATATTTTAGAGCCTGATGATCTGTTACAACTAGAAAATTTTCCCCTAGCAAGTAATTCCTAAACTTCTTTACAGCAAAAATGATAGCCAGAGCCTCTTTTTCAGTTATCAGCACTGCTCATTTGTCTGCTCCCAAAGTAAATTGGATGTTCATTCCCATTTTCATCCTTTTGGCTCAAAGTACTTCCTAGTGCTGCATCTGAGGCATTAGTGTACACAATGAATGGCTTGCTCCAATCTGGATTCTTTAAAACAGGTGAAGACACCAGGGCTTCCTTCAGTTGTCCAAAAGCTTCATGTGCCTTATTTCCTGGTTCATAAGTAACATCCTTCTTCAAGAACTGGGTTAGTGGCTGTGCAATCTTTGAGAAATTCTTGATGAACCTTCTATAGTACCCCACATGGCCTAAAAATGATCTCAACTTACTTCTATTCATAGGAAATGGTAAATCTTTGATTTTTGAAACTTTATCAGGATCAGTACCAATACCATCTCTGGATACAACATGCCCTAACAAAACACCTTTAGAACATCCAAAGACACACTTTGTAGGGTTTAGTGAGGCTTGTGCTTCATCTAACCTTTGAAATGTTGTCTCCATTTGGTGCAGGTGGTCCAACTTGCTCCCATAGATGCAAAAATCATCCAAAAATACTCTGATGAAGGTCCCAATGTAGGGTTCGAACACCCTATTCATCAAACGTTGGAATGTTTCCGAAGCATTACACAACCCAAAAGGCATAACTCTATAAGCAAACGTTCCCCAAGGAGTGGTGAACGTGGTCTTCAGCTGATCTTTCTCTACTATACGAGCTTGGTTGTAGCTGCTATATCCATCAGCAAAACTATAGCACTCCTGGCCAGCTACTTCGTCCAAGATCTGATCTGAAAATGGAAGAGGGTAATGATCCTTCTTTGTTGCTTTATTGAGCTTCCTGTAATCAACACAAATACGTAGCTTCCCATTTTTTTTTATTGGGATCACAATGGGAGAAACCCATTCTGAATTCTCCACATCAAATATGAATCCTGCATCAAGCAACTTATCTATTTCTTCTTTTACAGTCTTGGAAAAATTAGGATTCATTCTATATGGAATTTTCTTTATGGGCTTAGCACCATCTACCAGCTCAATAGAATGTTCTACCCAACTTACTTGACAGAGTTCCTTGTAATCAAAAGTGAATATGTGTATGTACCTTCGAAAGAGCTGGAGCTAGGATTCCTTCTCACTCTCCATCACAGCATCACCAATCTTTATTTGTTGGAGACGATCATCAACTTCTTCTTCAGATAATTTTATGGGGTCATGAGTTGGTGTGACTGGAAGGATATCCATGACTGAAACATCAACCTCACTTTCTTCATCTTCAGTGTCCACTTCACTGGTACTAGAGTAATCAGAGGATGTCCAATCATCAGTTTCATCACTTGAATCCACAGGTTCTACCTTATGATGTCAAGGGATCACGTTTATCTTCACCCTCTCTCTACCACGTCCAAGTGTCATGAAACCTTCATTCCAGTAGTTTCTTGCATGAACTCTCCTTAGCCATGGTCTTCCCAGTAGCATTGGGTATGCAACAGTACCATTTTTCATCACCTGAAAGTCTACCACACATACAACACCCATAACAGATATTGCCACATTTGAAACTACACCTTCTGGTTTAGTTTTTCCTTTATTTAATGACCTTAACATAAGTGTTGAAGGGCGATCAATTTTTAAACCCAACATATTCATTACAGACTCGGTCATTACATTAACTGCAGCACCTCCATCAACTAAGACATCATGAATTGAAATACCATTACATAATACCTCAGCTTGTGGAGCATAGGGATCCGCCTCTGCCTCCAAAACAGGGACCTCAACCTCCTTCCTTCGTCGAGCATTGAGTCCACTTCGCAACTCCTGCCTCTTCTCAGAAGACATAGCCAAGAGTTGACCATATGTAATATTTGCAGGCCTTTTGGACAGATCTTCCAAGATGGAGTATGGTCCTTGCCCCTGTGAAATCAGAAAATCCTGCACACCCAACTTTCTTCTCCTATGTTTCTTACTAGTTTCTCCTTTCATCTTCTTAGGATCATTTCCATCTTGATTATCTTTTTCTTTCTTTCTTTTTGTTACAAACACATCTACTTCATTATTTCTGCTCTTATCTACTACATCAAAAGAATTCACAGGTGCTTTTCCTTTATCATTATCTCCTTTACCAGATGTAGAAGCTCTATCTGGACAATTATACTTATAATGACCCTTTTTATAACAACCATAACATACAACTTCAGAAATATTTCTTTTTGGACCTCTATCTCCTCCCTGAGAACTAAATTCTTTTCCTTGAAGAAGATTAATAGTTAACTGACCCATCTTTTTGAGCAGATCTTCATACTCAGTAGATGTACTAGGAGAAATATTTGTGCTCACCGGGAGTGGTTGTGGATTCTGGACCAAAGGTGCTGGTGTAGGCTCTACTTTAGCAACAATTTCTTTGGGCTCCTCTTCCATGCTTTCTTCTTGTTTTCTTGCAATCTCCTTTGCTTGTTCAATGGTAGCTGGGCGGTCATACTTCACTCATTGTCTGATCTCTGGCTTCATCCCAAGAATGAAGTGCTTACATAGGAGATTATCCATGTCGTTCATCAACCCATCCGCTAATCCTTCCTTCCAGATCTGGGCATCGAGCTTCCTCCTTAGCTCTAGAACACGAGCATGATAATCCCTTATCTTCTCCTTCTCTCCTTGGGATAGCTTTGTGATCTCGATCATGAGATCTGCATATTTCAGTTGTTCACCAAATTCTTCAAGAAAACTTTCAGTTAATAAATCCCATGAATTTTTCACATTTTCACCTAGTGTTTCAAACCACCTAAGTGCTGAACCATCCAAAAAGGTAGGAAAAAATTCAGTCCATTGTTCCCTTCTTATAAGGCCATTACAAATACAAGATCGTTTAAACTCTTGAATGAAAGAGGAAGCATCTTCATTAGATTGGGCTGAAAAAACAGGAATCTTCCCCATTTTCAAAAGTAACCACCGTAAAATACCAACCCACAAGTACAATCAACAAGACTTATGTGCACAAATAATTGGAATCACTATAATAGAAAGTGACTTTACACCTTTCTACAGTAAAATAGAAATGACCATGGTAACTATGGTAAAACTTGACTTACTGCGGTAAAAACTAACTTTACTGTGGTAAACACTATTCATAGGAAAAAGTGAAGTTACTGCGGTAAATACTATTTACGGTAAAAAGTGACTTTACTGTGATAAATACTATTCACAGCAAAAATGACTTTACCATGGTAACTACTATTCACGGTAAAAAATGACTTTACCATGGTAACTACTATGCACAGTAAAAATAAGGTTACCCTCCAATTGATTTTTGACTAAGTGGGAATATCTCTCCAGAAAATCCACCAACGAGGAATGGTCCCGGCAACGGAACCAAAATGTCATCACCAATCCGGCACTATGATAATTCTTCACCGAGAACTCCTCGTGCTATGATTATTTACTAATGCACAGCCTTTAGTTTGGTGGATGTAATCTAGAAACACAACAACAAACATAACACAAGAATACCATAGACTATGATAAGAAGGAATGATGATAAATCTGAAATATCATAGTAAATTATAATATTAACATGAAATTGTTACAATCTCACCCATGAGGTACTTCAAGTGTTATTGACTTCACTTGCCTTTCACCAAGACTATGGGAGAAACTTTACAATTACACCTCTTAATGGCTTCGTCAACACACCTTTAAACTGATGGCTTCCTTTGCACATTTCCTACAATATTTCTTACTATTTCCTTCTATGCTAAATGAGGGGGGTGGCCTCTTTATTTATAGAACTTCCAGGCTTATCCATCTTATCTCTAAGATAGGATAAGAAATCCACTCTGATGAATCATATTCCATACCTTAACTCTTATCTATACATGTAAACTTATCTTTTAAGATAAGATAAACCTTATCATTTCACATGGGTTCCACATTTTTAGAATTTTTACAAATAAAATATAAAAAATATTTATGACCTCACTCCTTGTCCTTATTACCAATATAATATTTCTAATTCCTAATCATGTAGACCCTACTTCTCTTCTTACCCCAACTTTGACATTTTAACATTACTGGACCACTTATGACAACTATTTACTTTTTACCACAACATTCCTATTGTACTTTTGACTATTGCCATACTATACATTATTGGTGGCGTCGTACTGGCAGTGCCGTTATCTTCTATCGGACGCTACTACTAATTATACTTAACAACATCCTATTCCTAATACATACATTAATGAAATAGAAATTACGGAGGAAAATTTTAGTGTTGACAGTACCTTGGTCTCCAAGTGTGGCCTAGCTCTTATGACATTGTCTCCAATCTCCTCTATGATACTGATAAATACTTCGTTCTTCTTCTATGCTAATTCCCTCTCTTGCATTATGCGCACTATCTCTACATCCTTTGTCCTTAGCTCCTTGTTCAACACTCTTATCATTGCACCTTTGTCCATGTTTCTTCTCGCAACTTCAGTAGAAACCTTCAACAATGCGTTATTGACCTACTCATCTGACATGACAATAGGCTTTACTGTCATATGTCTAGCTTGGGGTGCCTTCTTCAACCATCTCAAAACACATGACTCTTCGTATACATCAAAGTTAGGCTCATCCATGTGGGTGTGCATTGACCACGATAGTTTCTTTTGAGTGCGCACAGTTGATATATCCTCATCCATTAGCTCCCAACCGAATAAATCCTTCTGTGGTATCGTGCTCTGGAAGTGGGCATGGAAAATTTTACCTGCATCCTCTGGATACTCCATGGCTAGTGGAATGTGCTCTCCACTCATCCTCTTCGATCTAGGACCCTTGGGAATTGTAACTTCAAGGTTTGGAGCCTTCCCTGTTACACCTTGATTAGTTGCATGCATGGATCTGGAGGTTTTCTTCTCTCTTTCTTCTATATCCTTCATCTCTTCATCTTTTTTCTCTTCCTTGTTTTGTGGCTCATCTTCTTGTTCGAGCAGGGTAGGAGATGCATGCTCACTCTCCACTGATTCCTCCACTTCTTCACCCAACTTCAAATTTCTTCTCCTCTTTGGCTCAGTTTTCTCCTTGTGTGGAGAGAGATGAGGTGATTTCCTTACTGTTTGCAAGGTTGCACTTTGAGTCCTTGTGCATCTGAACACTTTCTTAAATCTTTGCTCTCCCTGCTCAACCTCCGTATCTTCCTCTTCTTCATGTCCCTGAGGTGGAGTGGTCATGCATTATGACTCTTCTCTATCATATGGTTTTTTTCTTTTGTGCTCCAAGCCTCCACTATCTTCACGCTCCTCTTCTTCATCCTCTATTTCAAAGGTTTCTGTGGGCCTTTACACCGGTATGTTTTCCATTGTGTGTTTACCCTTCGGTGGCCCTGGGAGCGCGAGTTCATTCTCCACATACTTATTGTTATCCATCTTGGGCTTCAGCTGAAGATATACTAATGTTACCCCTACATCTACTATAGCCAGACTTATTGGCTTAATATTCAACACCTTTGAAATGAGCCCCTCGACATAGGCACTTCTTCCTAGATACACATACTTCTTCCTCAACATGTGGTAGTTACATTCTACCTTATCTACATTGAATACCAGTCGGTGCGTGTCTATGAATCTATGAACAGATGCTTGGAAATACCTTGCAGTGAATGTGTAAAGAAATTTACACCAAGGGCTCCAACCTCCATCTCTCATTAGGAAGTGCACGATGCAAAAATTTTGATATACATAAAACTGGACTTGTTTCCCCACTACTGATGGTAAATCCTTCGGGATGTGCCACTCTTCTCCCAATGCCACGCGGAGCCTGTCGTATCATTTCTCCGCCCTTTGCTTGATGTCATCTATCATGGATCCTTTACATCGATACTTGCTAAACCTTTCAGTTGGTGACTTATTCTGCATGGGGTATTCCCATATCTTTTCCTTCGGCCTGTCTGGTACTCCAATTTCCATGAATACTAGTGATAATAGAACAGCCCCAAAGCTGATCTTCCCTCATATGTGTGCTTCCTCAACTATTTTCTCTACAATGTAGCCTGTAATATTGTAGACTGATCCTTCTGACATCTTGCGTGCAATGTGTAACAACATAGTATTTACCTATGACCACCACTCCTAGTCATTCAACTTTGTAACAAGGTGTGTTGCTACTTGCACAACCAAATAGTTCTTTAACTTGTATATATACATACCGCATGGACCCTTCAGGTATCCCAACTCTTTCCTGGTCTTTAAGATTGTGGCTTTATCTGTGAGGTCACTCTTTATATCTTCTCTTGTGGCCTTCAAACTTGTCACCAATGAGATAAGCGCAGATGAGATTCTAACTTTGTGTCCTACAAAGTAGAAGGAGTCATCATGCACTCTGCTCATGAGCCACTAGTAAAAGGGATCATAATTCCTGAAATATGGAAGCTCATATAATTGGTAGACCCTAAATATCTTCAGAATCTTCTCACCTGCATCATCATAAACTGGCATGTCATATGTTGTACGTTTGTTCATTCTCGTAGTGAGCAAGTAATCGAGCTCCTTCTTATTCTCTGCGGTCCTATCATTGTATTCGCTTACTTTTCTCTTTTTGATGGGTGAATCCCATTCTTGGCTGAAGATGACTCCTTGATATTGCATTTCTGAAAAATCACTTTCTGGTGCCATCTCTTCCTCCTCGACAACCACCTTCTTCTTTCTTTTTCTCCTGCTATAGCTGCCTTATTGGGTACCATTTTTACCTTATAATTGTCTCCTCTTTAACTCTGTAATTTGTGAATCGAACCCTAGTTTGATTCAATTGTGCCCTTAGTGGAAACTTTGGGCCCTAACTCCTCTCTATCGCCTTGCTTTCCTCAAACCCTTCACCACCGGGGATGTAAGATTATTTTCACACAAATATGTTTGTCACACTTGGTTTCACACCTTTCACACTTAGCTCTTTCCTCAAATACTCTTAGTCGCAATGGTAAAAATGAATTCACATCCCATCTTTATATAATTTTTCAAATTTTGATGCATTTATTGCTCCTTCACCTACCAAATATCCTCTTATTCATTGACCAAATTCATCCATTCCATGCGGTACATCTTTGTGCCCTAGCTATAACCTTCTAGCACACCTTCCTACCCTCTAGTCATAGACTTCTATTCAGCATGTGCCCTTGTGCCTGAGTACCTTGTCACCGTGCCTTCTCCTGGTAGTTATCATGGCCTCTACTTATCTCGCGTTATACTATCCTTTCATTCATCTCCATCCTTGGTCACTTTTGAGAAGCAATCTTCTTTTGACTTAAAGCACACCTGTAGTAGCTTATTCCTTTCACCTTTCAATTCCCATAGTCTTTTACTTGGATAACTCCAACCACCCCACACTAAAAGTATGTCCAGTCCTCTGTGCATAAACATTATTCACATAGTAATCACCTTTATGCACACAAGCATGCTTATTACACAAGAACAACAACTAAATTTACAAAGCATACTGAAAATGAAGGAAATGCATTAAGGAAATATAGAATTGAAAACCTAATCTAAATGGAAATACTACCTTATTACAAACACCAAGAAGACTTATTTATAGTAGGGATTTAGCCTACTCCCGTTAAAGTAACCGTGTAACCATGTTCCATCAAGTGCTTCTAACTAGCAAGCACCTAATTCAAGTATGTAAGTGATGACATATGGCCCCAACCAATGTACTTTGAGCTTTCTTGGATGGTGCAAGAACTTAGAGTCATAAAGAAGTACCATTTTTTCAATCTCAAACTTCTTATCCCTTATGTTTATGTCATTCTATGCTTTCTACCTGGCCTTTTCCTACTTCTGACTCCATTGTGCTATGGCTCGTTGCTCATCTAGTTGAATCATCTTCTCAATATGCACTTCTAAATCCTTCTCATCATCTAGACCTCCAGAACATGCAATGTGCAAAGAAGGTAACATAAATTCTATAAGGAGAATGGATTTTGCACCAAACACCAAATGAAATGGTGTGGCTTTGTTCAATCTCTTTTAAGTTGTTTTATATGCCTAAAGAACAACTGAAACTTTATCATCCCAATCCTTTCTTCCAACATCACAAACTTTTTTCAATTTCTAGCTCAAAATCTTGTTAAAATCCTCAGCGATTCCATTTTCCTGAGGATGATAGGGTGTAGTCTTATGGTGGGCAACCATAAACTCATCTAATAGGATCCTGATTTTCTCATTCAAAAAGTGTGTAC
Source organism: Taxus chinensis (assembly GCA_019776745.2). NCBI lineage: Eukaryota > Viridiplantae > Streptophyta > Pinopsida > Cupressales > Taxaceae > Taxus > Taxus chinensis. The sequence continues at coordinate 97,639,343 of CM034151.1, forward strand.
CCCTATCACTTATCAAACTTAAAGGAAATCCATATCTTATAAGAACATTCTCCCATAGAAACCTAGCCGATGTATCCATTGTATAGTCCTTCGTAGGTGTTGCTTCTGTCATCCTTGTGAGATGAACTGTATTATAAGTAATGATATAGCACAACCCAGACCTAGGTGCGGCTGGTGAAATATGTCCTATAAATTCAATGGCCCATTTCTCAAATGGTTTTTCACTGATAATAGGTCTTTGTGGCATTTCATCTCTTTGTCCTAGTTTTCCTAGGTGCTGACAATGGTCACATGCCTTACAATATTCTTTACAGTCTTTATACAATGTCTCCCACCATAATCTAGCAAGTAGGATCTTCTGGGTAGTTGCATCACTTGCATAATGGCCTCCTGAAATACCACCTTGGGCTTCTTCCATAATATCCTTGTGCTCATGCTCTAATACACAACGGCGTAATACTTCATCTCTACCTAACTTATAGAGGTCACCACTGATTAACATAAACGGTGCCATGCGTATAGAAATTTGTTTCTTTTCTCATGCCTTCATTCCTTCTGGTGCCACACCAATCCGTAGAAATATACTAATGTCTTCTAATTCTTATGGTGATCATTGTAACCTATATAGTTGTGCATCTGGCAAGGTTTTTTCAATTGTTTGTACTTCTTCTCTTGAGTGAATTCTAGACAAGTGGTCTGGTCCAGAGTTACTTTTCCCTAGCTTCACCATAACTATGAAGTCAAACTCTTGAAAGAGGAGTACCCATCTGCATATGCACCCTTGTAAGACCGATTTGTTCACCAAATAATTCAATGCCATGTAATTCCTATAAAACACAAATGGTGTTGCTAACAAGTACTGTCAAAACATGTGCAATGCATAGATCATTGACAAAGCTTTGCACTCTGTAGTTGTATAATTCTATTCAGTAGGGGTCAACTTCCTACTAGTAAAGAAGATAGGATGATCGACAATACATTTGCCAGGTTGAGCTAACACAGTGCCAATGGCCATGCCAGAAGTGTCCACATGCACATGAAATGGTTTATCCCATGAGGGAAAGCACAGAATGGGCGCAGTAGTAATTTTATCCTTTAATATCTCAAACGTGCGCTACTGCAGTTCTCCCCAATAAAATGTACCTTTCCCTTTTAGTAATTCTTCCAAGGGTGTAACAACTTTGGCATACCCTTTTATGAACTTCCAATAATATCCTGTGTGACCCAAAAAACCGCGCACCTCACTTTGAATGGTAAGCCTTCTGACCCTAAAATGACTGCAACCTTAGCTAGATCAACAAGCAATCCTTTCTTGCAGATTATGTGTCCTAACAATATTCCAAAAAGTGTAGCAAATATGCACTTATTAATTTTCAAAGAGATACTCAATTGTTTGTAACATTCAAACATTAAGCGCAGATTGTCACAGTGATCCTTAACAAGCCCATATATTGTCCAATCATCTTGGTAAACCTATAAGAAGTTGTGAATAAAGTATTTGAATTCCTAAACAACTATTCACGAGAATATAGTAGGAACGTTTTTCATTCCAAAAGGCATCACGGTATAGGCAAAGCTACCCCATTCAGTAGTGAAATTTGTCTTTTCCTAATCAACCTGAGCAATTCTAACCTGATGATACCTGGAAAACCCATATGTGAAAGAATATATTTCACACCCTACTACTCCTTCCAGTATTTCCTCAATGAATGGTGTAGGAAAGGGATCTATGACACATGCAACATTTAGCTCCCTATAATCGACACAAATTCTGATTCATCCAATCCTTCTTGATACTGATCACCATTGGAATAGCCCATTCTGACTCATTAAGGGGCTTGATAATTCCAAATTTCAACATGTTATCAATCTCTTCCTTGACCTTTTCACACAAATTGGGGTTCATTCTATAAGGTCGCTTCCTAACTAGGTGTGCACCATCCTTAAGCTTTATCTTCATTTCCCAAAGTGATTCATGTACACCTTTAAGTTCATGATACCCTTGAGGGAATAAGTCCTGATAATCCCTGAGTAAATCAATGATCTTTTCCACCTCTAATTCTGACTAATAGTCTCTAATTATGGCATCCTTAGGCTCAGCCTCCCAACCTATATTCACCTTCTTTGTCTTCATGGGTTTGTGATAGGCACGCGTATCCTTGTCTGCACTGTCCAAGACCTCATGCACCCCTTATGAATGTTCAATATCTAGGTTCTCAACTTCCTCATCATCCAAAATGTAAACCATCTTTCATTTCTCTTTCTCAAGGCAAGCACATTCAAGTAGTATGGAGTCTTCTCCTTCTTCTTCAAATCATGCTCCAGACTCTGTCTCACCAAATAATTTTTGAATATGCTCTTTTGATTTTGCGTTATCTCTCATAGTTAAGCGCTTGAAAAATGTTAATGCTTCTTCTACTAGAGGTTTAGTTGAGTAGTCAAAGGTCAGGAGCATTCCTGCAGTCAAATTCTACCAATTCCCAGTCTCTCGATGTAGTTCTGCATATATATACCAGGCACGTGCACATCCTTTTAGAGTAGAGTACAATCTATGCACCCAGATTAAAGGTGGTAATGCTTCATGTCCTGTTGTCCAGAGTCTCTCACACTGCTGAATGTGGTGTTAAATAGGTTGATCACCATTATAAGTTCATATCTACATAGGTGAATTGCTCCTTACAAACCTAGTAGATAGGGTGATTCCAAGCTCCTCCCATTCTATAAGATTATCCTGTGGACTACCCACCAACGCGTTGTTGTCCCATGCAAGGTATATGCTAACATATTTCTTCTCTTAATTTGATCTGTCCACTATGCTTCCATGGCTTTCAAAAATACAGGAAGATCTTCTACTCCTATATACCAAGGTACTGCGCCACCTATCTGTAGAACAGAACAAAGTCCATTCTTACACGCAACCACACTTTTTACCTCACGTCCTACTAGTTCATATGTACCATGAGCCCAACTATCACAAGCAATACTCGTAGTATCACTAATAGAACAAGAATCCTCCCACTATAGGATGCCTTGCTTTGATGGCTCATTAACCTCTAGGTCCTGAATAACACGTACATAGATTCTATTTAAGTCCTCCTCACTTAAAGGTTCAACATACGGTGTAGACTTCCCATCTGTCAAAGGTATTACAACCCTTTCCTCCTTGTTCTCAAAGCTGATATACCCCTTATTGAATATCAAATCGGTAATATTTGCATAACACCAAGGGCAAGGCTAGAAAATTGTTTGCTTCTACAAGTGCTAATACCTCAAAATCCCCCGTGAACTTGGCTCCTTGTATGGTTATAGATGCATCCTTAAAAACTCCTATGGGAGTGGCCTTAGTCCAGTTTTTCATAAACAACACATTAGATGATGGTTGTAATGAAGGCCTCCCCATTTGTACCCATGCATCTAATGTAAGCACATTTACTTCCACACCTATATCAATCAAAATATTTCTCAATAGCCATCCATCCATAACAACATTCATAGTAATTTCTTTTTCATAGTCAATGCTATCAGGGGGAAGATTTGCATGTAGGATCTGTCATCCAATCTCAATACTTACGTGCAGAGTGTTCCCTTTTAACCAACTTCCTAATAATGGAATTATGTTCTCTTAGTGTAACATTTTGCACACTTCTCTCAAATCATCGATATCAATTTGGACTATCTCTGATGCTTTCTTCTACTCCTTTAAGTATTGTATCTCACCCTAAAGATTCCTTTGCACTTCCATGGTATCCTCGTAAACTTCCTTCTAATGAGCAAGATCTGGGTACCTTGCATGCAAAAAATCATCCTTGGTGATTGTAGGCTTCTGGTGCAATTCCTCTCTTATGTGCACCGCTTTAGTCTCGTGTAGTAAATCTTCACTATCAATGCCTCAAGTCCTTCTGTTATCTTTGGCATCTATTGATCTTCTCCCAGCATGTTGGATTCTAACCATCCCGAGCTCCTTTGTTTTCTTACTTATACTACTTACTCAGATGCTCATATAATTCCAGGCACTCCTCATAGCTATGGTTTTTTCTACAGAAAGAACATATAACATTCTAAGGACATTTACACCTATAGTGGTCAGGAGATCTGCACGTATAACATGTTCCATGAGGGAACTCACCTCTTCTTCCACCACGTCCTCATCCTCCATATCCACCATGATATCTACGTCCCCTTCTATGACCTCCTTCAAAACACTCCTCATTCTTATCATAGCGCGTTTGATTACGATCACAATCCTGGTGCTCATTCTTACCCTTAGAATTATTTTTTATACTTTATTTCTCAGTACCCCAATGTCTATAGCATCTTAGATCTGAGCAATCCAACTCGACAATCCTTAATATCACAGGTTATGGACCTGACAAATATTACAGTAATCAAGATATATTCTTCCTTATCACGTGCTATAACAAAAGGAAAGTGCCTAGCGTCATGATTCAAATGATAGATCTAACAATCCAATAGTAATGAGCGTATAGATCTGCGAGGGAAACTATCCTTGGTGTGACCTTCCACTTCACAATCTGTACACCAAATTCCTAAGCGTGTTTCATGGGATAAATTTGTTGATAGCTTCTCTAACTATTTTTCCATAGCTGCAATTTGTGCCTCTAAGAATGGACTAACGCCAGTGTCAATGCTCCCAACTACCTCAGCATGCAAATCTTCTTCTAGTGCTTTGCATGGATCAGTGTATGTCTTATGTGACTATGCTCTTCTGAATGGTATAATCAATCCTCCAATAAACCATTGTGCATGATGGCTGGCATGAATATCATAAGATAATCTTAGATAAAGTGTCTTAAAATGGGCATCATACTCACGTACACTCTCAGTAGTTCCTTGCTTGATATCCTTGAGTGCACTTATACTCTTCTGCTCAAATTCAGGGATATGGGAACTCTTTCAAGAAAGCATCCTTCAGTGCTGCATAATCCATGCAAGTTTGATCAAGGTCAAACTTCCTATACCAGTTGTGTGCATGCCCCTATAATGTAGTAGCAAATTGACTTTCCTTGCGCTCAAAATATCGTGATCCCTTTAGCATGTGCCACAATATTTCACACATATGTACATGCTTAGTAGCATCCTCTATACCTCTATACTCCAGGAGATGAAGAGACATCTCCATATAGATATTTTGTGGTTGCTGTGGGCCTTGACCACCTGATCTAGAACCTCCTGTGTTTCCTCTGCCTCTAGAAACCACCAGATCCACCAGAACTAGAACCACCTATACCTCCTGATCCTCCACCTATCGCTGGAATAGGACCTATAGATGTACTCCCCTATACTCTGACAGTAGTATTATATTGAACCCCTATAGTCTGTGAGGTAGTTCCACTTCCAGAGCTGAATCTAACATTCAACGTGCTTACATTCTGTGCAGATGATGCAGCCTGAAAATGTTCCTCCAAATAACATTGAAGTCCATCTGTCCTACCATTGATGTACTTGATCCTTGACTTAATCAGTTGCTCTCCTACTTCCCAAATTAGCTTGCTGGTTACTTATTATACTAGATACTGAAAAACCAAGCGCAAGGGCTAGGTCACCATCTAGATTAAGATGCATGCCCACGGCCTATATAGTCTCTACTGGTGCACTTCTATGTGAAGCCAAGGGGGATCTTTGTCATGTTTTCCAAGATGGGGGAGTTCCAGATGCTCTGGCTCCACGTCTTCTACGTGAGCTTCAAATCCTTCATGAGCCATCTCTCTCCTCAACATCATACGTTCTGCAATGAAACGTTGCTTCTCTATCTCCCTCTCATGTGCCTCATTATACTTAAGCTTCCTTTCCTCTCTCTACCTTTCTACCGCTAGGTCTGCCATCTTTCACCAAACTTGTTCCTGCCCTCACGCATGGTGAAGTTTAGTTAGCCATCAGTTTACTCTCTAGGTTCAAAGTTACCATCAAGATCTTGATCGCTAGTGGAATACCTTGTAAATATGCTCCTCTTGGATACTGTAAAAACTAGAATTTAGCTACCTCTAGGAAAGAGTACGTTGAAATTGGATATTCCCAAATATAACTATTTAGAACACTACAAAACCGTGTATCCACAATGTGAGTCCAAATCAAATCAACATCATAAAGGGCTTGAAATTCTTCCTGTGTCCAAACAAGTGTGTGATACCTCCAATTCCACTTAGATGCATAAGTAATTAGCCACTCGTATAATTCTATTGGAAAGATAGCAAAAAATATCTCATATAATTTGTCATATAAATTCTTTTCTACCCAAGAGTATGCATTAAACTCAAATCCAACAATGAACCGCCATGTATATTCTTCCTCCAGATCGTGTATTCACTCCTCAATACTTGCTAGAGTTAACTGGTACGTCTTCATCGCGAATGATCCTAAAAACAACTGAAAAAGAGGTCCCAACAACAGAACTAATGATGCAGCCTAGAATTTACTAGATAACACCCTAGTCATGCTGGCACATCACTCAACCTATACTGAGCGCTCACCTGAAGCGTGCAAAGGTACCAGGTCCCCTCTTTAGGGTTGCTGTAGTAGGATGTTAGCGTGATGAAGGAAGAAACATATAGATCCATAACTAATCCATCATTCTACAATGCATGCTACATAATCAGATCTATAAAAGAACAAGCTTTAAACAATAATCATGATTGAATCAATAACATGCACTACTCAATTACACACAGGAATGCCACTTAGATTCAACCAATATCTTCCATATATTAATAAACACAGAAGCTTCTTAAAATAATGTCAATCTATACCAATGCACGCAATGATATGATACATTAATCTAGACATATGCACATATCTCTATATGCTTACCTTCTATACACTATGCATATACACTACATATCTCTCATATATCTATATATTCTACTATGTGATTCACATCATATATATAGGGTGGGGACTTTCCCTTCACCACTCATCTATTCCAAAAATAGGCTGCATGCTATTAATAGCCCACACACCATTTACAGGCATAACCACACATGCAAGTGTGCTATCTATAGACCTCTTACAGTTAACTAAAGTGACAATCCTATTCTTAGCTCGTCTCCATGAAAAATGCTTCGATTCGATCCTCCAAAGATAGACAATGTGTGCATGCACATGTCTCTGCATCATGTTGGTGTGTTTCTGCATGCCATCTTCTAAAAATAGGTCTTCATGCTCAAAATCGGCTAAGTCTTGAAAATATGAACTTGCCCTCCATGCGCGCGGGTTCTTCTTGTCCCTTCCATGCCCTTAATCCTGGGCCTTCTATCCCACATGGACTTCTTGTGTGATCTTTGACAAGTAGTTCTTTGATCAACAGTGCCCTTTAGCCCCTTATGGGTCAAAATGTGTGGATGGAATAGCATGAAGTACAACGGTTAGCTATGCACATGTTTCAAGGCCAGAATAGTTTCTTCCTATAGGGCCTTGCCTTAAGGGGATATACTTTGGGCCCTTAGTAAAAATAGCTTCAAACCCCAATCAAGAAAATAGTGTGTATGTTGTGTTTATAGAGGGTACTCTTAGTTCATAGTCTTCAACACTTGAATGACATGATAAACATGCTCTACAACCTAGGGGAATAGACTAATAGGACTACAAGATACTACCTTGTCACCAACTCTAAAGTGATGAACCTAGTCATCCAGTGTCTGCAATGGCACCTAAAAATGAGTGACTCAATGGTTACTCAACGGCAATGCGCAATCAGAATTTCATACTACTCCATTGTAGTTTAAAGACTAAATGATTACTGAGTAAATAATAATAGTGTGAAGTCCTAAGTGTTGAGTCCAACTCAATGGTGTCAAATAAGGTACAACAAATATAAGATCTGACTTAAGGATCAATAAGACCAATGGAAATGTGATAGGACTATTGTGTATAGAGATGCTCAATAAGATGAATATCCTCCCACTTCTTTACGTGATCCATCACATACATTATTAAGATGTCACTGACACTATGATTAACTCTTTCTGTCTGGCCATTAATATTGAGGTAGGTTAAGATCACAACTCAAATTGATCTGATAAAATTGATGATCCCAAAATAAATGCCTAGAATATCTCAGAGTAAGTTAGTATCATGGTCAGAGGAACGTAGGGTGGTGCATAGACCTCTTCTGGGATTCCTGTGACTATCTCAGGAAACCCTCAGAAAATGGGGATCTTCGCAGGGTTGTAAGTAACTTTGGTTTGCTGAAAAATGTAGCAACCTTGGATAATTTTCGCATGTATGGTTGTCTATAGTTTCATGTTATGTTATAGAATTGACCTGGGAAACCTGCAATAACAAAAAGACCTTCTACATAAACCCCAAAACACATCAAATATTAAAAATAAAAAGATGTAAATGGGAGTTAGATGACCCCGTTTGGTTACCCAACTAGTGAACTTATGATCCAATGAGCTACTATACTACATTTTACTACTCCATGTAGTCGCTTTTACACGTGATGTGTGTAGAATTAGGACCCTAGTTGGCTCTTAAAATGTGAAGACTGGACTTGAATATCTCCCTCCGAGCAATAGCTATATGTAGAAAATGTAGATAGACCATGTGGATAAAAAAAATGAACTTACCCTCCCTATGAAGTGTATGTAGACTCAATGCATCTCCCTTGTCCCTTGAATGAGTCCCGTTAGATGGATGCTTGAGTGTCCTACCTTGAAATACCTTTAGATGTAACGTCTTAGGTGATAGAGTAATATATGCTTAGTTGATTGGTCATTTATTATGGTCACATTCATCTTTATATTTATATGATTCTTTATCTTGAATTTCATAATTAACACTAAAAGGAAGACCATCCAACTAAAATAAGATATTCAATTTAGCTAAAAGATGAAAAATGTGTGAGTAAGATATAAAGAGGTTAGGGTGCCTCAGAGAAGGATGGGGCTACTGGGTGACCACACATCCTGGCTGGGCTAGTGTCTAGAGTGATCCAAACATAAGAAAAATTGAAGTGTCAAAACATTCATAGGCTATAGGGTAATCTAAAGTCTCTGAGACTAAGAAGGAAAATGAACAAAAAGCAAAGAGGCCAAAGACAGTTGTTAATTAGTAATTTTCTTAGCTTAGGAATCATATGAACAGTAATATGTTATTTGGACCTAGAAATATACCCAAAGTGTGATCAATTAGGTGTCTACATATTCGTGGGGCTCCCCACTTTATTTGTTGAGTGAATAATCGCATAACATAAAGTATATAAGATATGCATGTACCTGATAACCATATAGATGTGATGGTTCGCCAAAAGCATGACGAGGAGACAAGAAAAACATGTGAAGTGATGGCAAATGAAGCATGGGATATAAGCTAGGAAAGAGGAATTAGGGAAAAATGATCATGATGACCCTAGAAGGTAGGACGAGGTACAGGTTTTCATTGTCTCTTAATGTGTAGGATAAACTGACAGTTATTTCCCATAAGGATGGACCTGCAAAAGAAAAAGAGATAATTAGAATAGTTCAAATATGTGTCAATATAGAAGAAAGTTACAATGATCCAAGTTAGTGGGACCAATGATGTAAAAATATGAAAAGGACACAAGGTTCTTAGATTCATCCATGGAGGATGTAATAAGTTCCTCTAGAACACTGTGTTTGCAAAGTGCTATTAAAGAGACAAGTATAAGAATGATATCACATAACAAGGTAATTTTGTAGGTGATCTCACGCCACATGTATCTTTTATTCCTTTTTGGGAGATTGATCTAGTGTAATTATCCAACCCAAAATAATTCTTGACAATTTCTACACCACTGTATATGCTATGATCCTGATTTAGCATCTAGTTCAGAGATCCAAGTTGAAAATGAAGATATAATCACATTTCAGAATGCTAGAGGATTGCAATGTTAATGTGTTGTCTCATATTCCACTCCAGATAAATTGCTAAAAAATGTGATGATTCCACTGAGAAAAAATTAGTAGCAACCCATTAGTCGTAGGCTCCCATTAAGTATTTCTCTTATAATTTCTAGAAAATCATTTAACAATATATCTAGGTGCTATGCATTTGTGTAAGTGAATAAGGAAAAAATTCAATGATCTACATCCCAATCTGTAACTAGAATAGGGTGTTGTTCATTGTAGGGGGCAGGTCTAAATAGAGTGACTGTTAATGTTGAACAAGATGAAGAAAATCCACTCCTCAAGTGATATAATAGAATGCTCTTAATGCAGTGGATGTGACTGTGAATGAAGAACTTTATGCAGCTCAATAGGAAAGGACCGTAAGACTACTTCCAAAATTGTGATACACTATACAGCCTTGAGGGAATGTGATTGCACCATGAGCAACCACGGACACACAATGAATGATCAAAAATTGCATCACATTAGGTAATGTGTGAGTGAAATCAAGTTGGAAGCACTTGATCACTAGATAGACTTTATACAATAAATGATGTCCTCACAATACTATGAACAGAACATGAATAGAGGCTACTCCTTTGTTTACCGATCATGCATATGAATGAATACTTGAGATAATTTGCTTGCACAATGCAACCGTGATGATTTGGGCTGGATTATCATCTGCTCATATGGTTTGGGTTTCAAGATATCATAGTGATGAGAGCATTCTAACACCAATTATGCATCTTTAAAGCTAACACTATATGGCCTCATGTGTGCATTCACAATTTCTCAGGGCATAGCCTCATCAACCACCGGCTCTACATGGGTCCAAATAATGATAAATAGTGACAATTTAGGAGTAATAGATAAGGTCCATGTGTGTGAAAATACTATCCCCCACAGAAAAATGTTACCAAAATGAGAGACCACTTTCTGAGACATGGTTTGAAAGCATGTAAAAGTGAATGTCAAAGAGTTGCTATGATCAATGATATAACCCCTCTGCTACCTATGAATGAGGATATTACTATATTTATTACAATAACACATGTACTGTGTACGATTATTAGATCCCACTATCGATCAACTTGTTTGTGGGACTGGTAAACACTACCTTGTAAAAAAATGCCAAGCATTTGTGTTGCATGTAATGATATGGGATGTAGTAAGGATACATTCACAACTAGAAGACAAAAAGAATATGCATGTATATATAAAAAATATATTGTTGTACTAGATATTCTGACTATCATAGTAAGGAAATTGTACATTTAACAAGTATAATTAAGCAAGAGAGTAGGTATAACCAAGCTGTGAAACATGTTATATGTATGAGTAATATGGAATGGAATGCAAAGTGAATGTGATAGGGTCATTTTCCCCCCTAGGAAGATGTGTATGAGTATATATGATATGAGGTTCATTTATAAAATACTCCTCGACAGTCAAGAATGAACCATAGAACGAAGAGTGCGTCATAGGGAAATGGTTTGAATTGTGAACTAGAAATATATGATAAATGAAGCATAAAGTGTGAAGAGTGAATGTCATGAGGTTCCTTTCATATTTCTACCCTCAGTAATCGAGTTTGAACCATGGAATTAGAGTACATCATAGGGTAGTGAGTGCAGTGTATCAATGTGTGTTAGGAAAATATGTCGTGAATGTGTTGAGTGTGAAATGTGTTGTGTGATGTGATGTGAGATTCATGAATGTAGTAAGCCCTCAACAGTCAAGTGTGAATAGTAGCACGAGAGTGTTTCATTGGGTAATGTGTGTTGTTTTATGCTTAATATCACTTAAGATGCATAATATTTAGTGGGTTTTTTAATGGCTTACCCAAGAGATTGGCAAGGTGATAGATGTCGCCACCAATATGGTGAACTTAGCTCACCAAATCCACCCTCACTATTAGTTCATGTTCTAGTATCATGTTCTAGGATTCTTTCCAAATCTGGCCTCATACCCTTCTTGGTGTATTCACTTATCTCTATATATGCAGGGTTCATTACTCATTTACAGTCATATAGTCAATGACTAATACCCCAATTCTCATTTCACCATGTACTTACCCTTCTCTTCCACTCTAAACAACTCTCCCCTAGTTCTCCTTCTCAAACCAATATCTTATACCATCTCACTCCCCTAACATGGCCTAACTCGCTTGACCTAGACCATCATACTTTGTCTTCCATAAGTCATACTTATCTCAGCTCACTCCATACATCTTCTTAGCATGCTCCACAGTTCCACTATTCACTCAATAAGTGCCTAAGGACTGTCCTTCTATGATGATATTGTCCTTTCCTTATCTTTTTCCTTTTGTGAGCCTTAGCACCTTTTGAATGCATATACAAGACTTCAAGTGTCAAAATACTAGGCCATGCATAGTTATAACATAGATATGTCTTAGTTTCCCTTTATCTCAGATTTCACTTATCAATAATTATGTAGTTAAAAGCCTTGTTGTACCTTGTCTGATTCATGCATGGATATCACCTTGTTTAAATGGATTGAAGGCCTCCAATTCTCAATCATGGCTCTTGTATCACCTGAGCACCATCAAGTAGATGCCAATTACCTTTAGTACATCTCAAATTCCCTATTAATATGCATGAAGTAAAAAATCATCACCCATCACTACAATACTACCTTGTTTAGTCCTAGGTATAGTTTTGGCTCCTTTTGCTCTTGTCATGCTTGTCTTTGGATACAAAGATTGTTATTCATCACCTTGGCAAGTAGTAATCATAAAGCACATCCTTATAGATATATAAACCTCTATCTTCTCTTTACAAGACTGTCTTATACTACAACTCCACTCATGAGGGTTCTAGACATACCTCTTAAGTTCTCTCTCCATAATTTACCTACAATGGAGTCCATATTCTCCAAATATAGTCATAAGGTCCTATATACACAGTTGAACATGTTTCAGACATCATATTTGAGATTTAACCTTACTTACCATTTTGTTCTAGCAATAATCTCCCATTCTGACTGAAATACCCTATTTTCAACCTACTCAAGGTTCTTTTATGGTCACTTCAAAGCCTTAGATATTATTTGAAGGTCTCCAAGGCATGATCAACTATTCAGTAGACCTCTCTCATCATGATTGAGGTGATATCACTCATCATGATCTAGGACCCTATACAGTCATTTCTTTGCTAAAAATAAGACATTTACTCATGAAATTTCCTTTGAGCTCTTTAAAATACATGAATTACATCTAATACCACCTCTATCCCTAGTATAGGGTCTCAAAAATAAACCATTAATGACAATTTTATCTTTTTCTCCTTAAATTTGTACATTGTAACCTGTAATTTTAGCTCAAAAAGAATATTAAGTAGATATTTTACTGTACCCAACCATTTACAACTAAACTTTGGGGATATCTTCTTCACATCTAGACAAATATATCTTGAAAATTTTAGTTTGATTCATCCATACACTTAAAATATATGATAGGCCCTAGTTCAAGGCTGAGAACTTATAAAAGGCTATAAAAACCATATGAAACAATTTCAAAACATATAAAATTATACTTTCATTCCTTGAGGCATGTAGAAGCTTTTAGTCTTGATAGTAAAAAGAAACTAATCACTTTAAGAGGATTGAGGGTTTAAAGATTGTTGTCTTGGCACAATTTACATGCACAGTCCCTTATAAACATCCAATTTCATTCAAAACAGAGAAAATTATGTATTATCATACTTCATCCATATATCGTTTATCCTTATCTAACATGTTACTTGCTTTCTCCATCGAATTCTTCCATTCATTATGTTTTACACCCCTATTCTAGCTCCCTAAGAAGCTCAACTAGATTCTATATAGACCAAGTCATCCTAATAAGGCTCAATTATGCCTATAATCATAGTAAGAATGAATAATATTAATCTAATAATACCTCACACTCGTTACATACATGTTCGTATGGTCTTCATGACCTTATCTAGCTCATTCCAACTCACATTCACCTATTCAACCTTCATACCTTGTCAAACTTGACTAATTACCCTTGGTTACAATGCTTTCACTTTCACTATGACAATATACCATCATATTTGAATTTGAACAATACAAACAAGGAGATCGAAAACTTTGACAATCCCTTATATATGTTTAGTGCCTTTCATAGGCTTATTCAACCTTTATTGTCTACTTCAAACTATGAGGATGATGCTCCTACATCACAATCTTGTCAGTAATGATATAAGGACCAAACCAGTTGTGCTTGAATTTTCCTTTGACAAGAGCTTCATTGTTCATGTTTTTCTGATTTTATTTTAACACAATATCACCCACATTGAATTCGCAAGGATGAGTTTTATGATTGTATGTATGGGCGATATGAGATTGATATGAATGAATATGTTATAGAACTTCAACATGGTGAGAGTCAAGCATTTCAAGCTCATGTAGGAATTTTTGGGGATATTCGTTGTTGTTAAGTATACCTTTGAGTGAAATGTGTAATGACAGTATATCAAGTTCTAGTGGGATGACGGCCTTAGTACCGTAGACTAGCGAGAAAGGGGTGGCATTAGTTGGCATGTGCACACTAATACGGTAATCCCAAAGAGCATATAAAAGTTGATTATGACATTCATCACCACTATTGGTAATAGTTTTGCGTAAGATTTTGACAATAGACTTATTGGTGGCTTCAACTTGCCCATTTCCCTATGGGTAATAAGGAGTAGAGAATGATTGTTTAATTTTGAATTTTGCACAAAAAAATTTTAACATCCTTATTTTTGAAAGATTACCCATTATCATTGATAATGGCGAAGGGAATACCGAAGTGTGTAATGATATGAGTAGTAATGAAACCAAAATTTTCAGAACCAGTTGTAGTGTGTAGTGATGGTGCTTTAACTCATTTAGTACATGTTATGTTTGTGGAGCCTATTTTCATGTTAGAGTGTGGTACACCTTCTATGTGTTACACTTGGGTATTTTTACGGCGGTCCCGCTCGCCAGTGAGTGGGTCAGGGGGGTTCAGGGAGTGAAGCCCCCCCGATGGCTGGGGGCTCGGGGGCAAAGCCCCCGAAGTAAATTTTCATGGGTGTTTTATTAACCCATGGGTAATGGGTAACCGTTATGGGCTATTTTTGGGCCCATGGTTTTTTGGTACCCATTGTTTTGATACCCACATTTTTTTGCCCATGGTTTTGATACCCACGGTTTTGTATCAAACTGCTTAAATAGTTGTCTATTTATATGGTCTTATGCATATGATAGAAAGACAAGAAAATGTATTGCATATGTGTTTTGAATTCAGGTGTGAAGTCTGTAGAGTTTGTTGAGCATAGCTCCAAATGGATCTGGGTATTGTATTGAGAGAGTGGAGACTTGTAATAAAATATGAGCAAGTGATTCTTGGTGGATGTAGCCCAAATTGGGTGAACCACGTTAAATCTTGTCTCTCTATGTTGTGTTATTTATTCTGCACTTTTATTTGAGATCTATAATATTTTCTGCATATTAGTTTCTACTGTTGTGATTCTGTAAGGGATTATTCCGCATATTTTATCTCTTATTTCCTAACAGTACAATACTTTGTGGAAGTAATAATATACGTGTGGTCATCATTTGATTCAGGATTTATCATGCCAATAAGATCGAAACTCTATAGAGAGAATGACCATGTTGAAGCAATTGGTTGGAGATCATATGTAGGTGCATGGTGAATATTGTCATGATTTTTGAATTTATCGCAACGTGTAGCATATTCTAGGAAATCCTACTCCATGGTAGGACAATAATAGCCCTAGCATAAGAGTTTTTATGACATATATTTTCTAGCGAAGTGGCCATTGCATAAGTTATTATGTATCTGAGATATAGCGGTAGGGATGTCAGCGAATCTGAGACATCGTAGTAGATGGCCATCAAATGAATGTTTAAACAACTCATCCCCTATGATGACATAATGTGTCTTCTCACGTCACAGGCAACGATTTTCATGAGGTTATATACCATCAGGAATGGTTCATCAATAAAGAAAATTGTAAATTGGAGTGAACCATTCGGGGTTGTCATGACTATGCATGATGGCATAAGCTACTAAAGGAAGACTATAAGTGGAAGGTTGTTGCAAATTTTTAATGATGAACTTGACTCACTGATTGCTCCTAAGGGATAAGTGATGTTGAACTAGCCATAGCATCCACATGGTGATTATCTTTATGGGGGATGGTAGTAAGAGAGTAAGACTCAAATGTAGTTAAGAGATCATTGACAATCATATTATATGGGATTAGGTGCTCCTCTTTTGTGTGATATGTGTCATTAAATTGATTAACAATAAGCTATGAATCACCATGTATGTGGATATTTCAGATAAAGATATTTTGAGTAGTGATAAAACTGAGAATGAGGGGTTTATACTCAGCGATGTTATTCGTATAGGAAAACCCTAAGTGGTATGCAAAGGGGAGAGGATCACCATGTGGAGTGATGAAGACTATCTCGACCCCGACACTTGAGTGATAATGAGATCCATAAAAATACATGGTCCAAATATTAGAGTCGGTGGCATAAGTAGTGAAATCATTGCAAAAGGAATAAGAGACATGAGATGCATCAGGAAAAGGTGCTTCAGGTAGTTGATCAGCAATGACTTGGCCTTTGATTTCTTTCTTTGGAATGAATTAAAAATCAAATTCAGTGAGTAGCATGACCCAGCGTGCCATACCTCCCAAGAGATGTGTATAGGGAAAGAGGTGTTATAATGGATCTAATTTTCTAATAATATGGACCTCATTATTATGAAGAGTGGCATAACTTTTCTGCAACAAAGACAAGACCAAGACATAATTGTTCAACATAACTATAGTTTCTCTCATAAGAGAGTAAAGTCTAACTGATGTGATAGAAATCCATTTCGCATTGAGAATCGACATCATTCACTAGTAGTGCTCCTAAATCATGAAACGTGGTATGAAATTGATCATCATAGACAAATTTAGTGTCCTTCTTCATCAAGAGTGTGAATGGTTTGGTTGTATCTATAATTTGTGCAATAAATCGTCAAATAATTTAAATTTTCCCTTATAACGAGCGTATTTGATACAAATTGTGAGGTGGAGGAATTTCAAAAATTACCCTAATTTTACTGGAATCTATTTCAATACCACATTGTGAGATAATGTATCTAAGGAGCCTGTCAGTTATAACACCAAAAACACACTTCTTTGGATTTAAGTGTACTTTATATTTTTGTAAATTTTCAAAGAGTGTGTAGATATCTTAAGCATGTGTAGAATGATGTATTGATTTAGCAAGTATATCATAAACATATTCTTCAAGAATCTTGTGAATGTAATCATGAAATATGTGTGTCATTTCCCATTGATAGGTGACCCCAACATTTTTAAGGCTAAAGGGCATGACATTGTAACAAAATGTTCCCCATGGCGTAGTAAAAGAATTATTTTCTTGATATGTTGGATTGATTTTGATTTGGTTGTAACCAAAAAATTCATCCATGAAAGAAATAATATCGTACCTGGATGTGGAATCCATAATAGCGTCGATGTGCGGTAAAGGATTTTGGAAACTAGGACACTGAGAGGGGGGTGAATCAATGTCTAATAAAAATTTTACAGACGTTCCCATTTCCTCAATCTTGCTATGATGAACACATAAAATCATACAAAAGCAAATAACATGAGAATATACACAGAGACACATAATTTAATGTGGGAAACCCAAACTAGGGAAAACCCCACTGAAACGAAGAAATAGGATTAGGACATGAATGTCATTTGAGAATGTTACATTGATTTCATGGTTGAGCTACTACTCATCATGGAGTTGTAACTCCATAATTCAACCAAGATGCCACTTATTCTTTGACAAGCTTGTTACCTGCCTAGAAGCTTCAACTCCCAAGTTTAGTCTAGTAACAACTAGACCTTTACTAACCCTTAACTTATAGACAAGAAACAATTCCCCCACATGTTAAGCTGTACAACTTATATTTTTATAAATATTTTTGTCACTCATTGGTTTTTTGTCTTCCTACAACTGATGGTAACTTCTAAATTTTCTCACTTCTTCTTCTCTTTTCATCTCTCATTCTCATCACTCTATTCTTTGAATCACTAACCTTTTGTCATGCAAGGCTCGATTTGATCTACACTTTCATAGTCAAATCATTCACTTGAATCACACAATCAAGCTCCAAATTTTGATAGTGCCATGCTTATCTAACATGTTCATAATATTTTCAAGCTAGTTCCTCTTTCAATATGCTTCTATGCAACCTTTGATAGAATTTTTCTTTCATGCACTATACATCTAGACATGATTTTCAGTCCAAGACATCTTCTTAATTATACCCTTTCTCAAATGTCCAGCATCCTCAAGGATCAAACATATCAAGAAGGAATTGTAATCATCACATCATAATTATCATCTTTGGATATCCTCCAAAGCTTTATAAGTCTATCTCATAAGAGCACCAATCTCTACATCGGGTAATATGAATTCACTTACTTGCAATTAATCTCTTCACTTAAACAACTAGTCTCTTCCATCTAAATTACTACATAAGCACTATTCTCGAGTCTTCAATCATGCATTAGTGATCAGGATTTCATCTTCATGGAGATCATATATTCCCTAAATAATATTGCTTTGCTCTATTTGAGTTCTTAAAATCATCTTCATTCAACCCTTCATATATCAGCAAACACACACCTCCTTCAACAACTTCTCACTTGTCTTACAAGACACTTAACCTATTTTTATAAGCATGCATCATCATAACCCTCTTTACACTTACACAGTATCAGCCTCTAATTAACATATGCATTGACAAATCTGTAAAAAATTATCCACACATGTATATTTGAAATGTACTCAGCAAACCTTCAATGTATCCAAGCATTACACACTATCGTAAGGCTGTCATCTTCACATCTACACTCTTTTATTGTTCATTTAACTATTAAGTCCTTGTATCACATAAAATCCTTCAGACCAAAAACATTTCAGTCAGACTGCACCACATACCTGATATGATTCCAACAACCAATATTTCATTTCTTGTCTTTTTGGAGGCCTCATTTCCTAGAATGTTAGAACATTTCACAACAATTGTATAGCATGAGAAATAATAATTGATAGGAATTCTCTGTGATCACTCACATAACTTCAGTAAATCATTCAGTTTATAACTCAACACATTTACTCTATCCTTTGACATGTTCTAACTGGTGATTTCACTTCACTTTTTGACAGTCATTCAATAATGACACATGTAATAAGGTGGAACTCCCTTTCTAGTTTCCATTGACCGATAACATTACAATTGAACCTTGATATCCTTATAATGATATTTTCATGAGATGGAAACATCCATTTATGGAACAGAAATTTTACAACTATCTCATAGAAATAGCCATGGCTTGGAAACTGTAATATTCCAACATCATTCTGTTTTGGTCAGTGGTCAAGATTTGACTTGCAACCTCTGGAGAGAAAGCATCATGTTCGCCAATTTATGGAGCATTCCAGCTACACTTAGGACTGAGTAATTCTTGTTACGTCATTGAAGAACCTTGGATACATAGCTTTACCAACCCTTATACATACATGTTCATGAAGGAGTGTTTCATTATCATTTAACCAGCATTTTCCAAGATACTTAACGAGAAAGTTTTATTTCATGCTTGTGGTTCTTAAATGTCTTACTTTCAAGTTAAATTATCACTTCTAACACTTGTGAATAACAAATATATATGCTTAGTACATCCTATCCTTTGATCCTGTGAAGGCATAGGGGCAAGAGTCTCATGGCATTTGGGACTGTAGAGAAACTGAAATCCTTTAAAGATGTTTTGCATCAATAAGAGGAATCTGATATTGAAACTAATGTCTCATAAGTTAACCGTTAAGACAGAACTCGAGTGTACACTTAAAGATTTGAATTACATACTAGAAAAATATGATATACATTTAGTCTAAACAGATGTATGCTCAAAATTTCAATAAATTTCATTGGTTCAAACTCGAGAACATATTAAAGTGATAAGTTTTCAATAGTTCAAACCCTAGCCTAAGGGTACATTCGCTTACTGTAAAACATGCCCAAGAGAGATTGAACTTGATCTTATCTTCTGGAAGAAAGTTATGTATTATTAAAATTAAAAACTTCTCAAACCCTAGGCAAACATTGTAGAAGAGTACAACTACGTCATCTTTCCTATTGTTGCAATTGAACTAATTTTTCTTCTTCACTAAGAGTTCTTATCTTGAGACTTAAGTCATTTTTTTCTCCCAGTAATTGAAAGTCAGTGTAAGTCATGTATACTAAAAATTAATGACAGGTTATTAAGACAACCTAGATTTCAAGAAAAAATTGCTTTGATACACTACCTTTGATGAAAAAAATTAGTGGGAGAGGAGCTATAGATAGTCTTATAGACCTTGATTAATCATCCTATATCTTCCTGGAGACCACAGATTTGACTTGAGTGAGAGGGCCTTTAGGACTTGTCAAAGACATTGTTTCCTTGCATAAGGTACATGGATGTCTACAGATTTTGTATGTTTCATTGCAATCTTCAACTTTACTTGTGTGATACATAGCCATAAGGGGGGACCTTGAAACAAAGGATCACTGTACATTTTATGCTTACATTTCAAACACTCTTGAGTGTAATGCTTTGAAGAAGAAAAATGATCTTCATACAGGTCACAAACTATAGTATTCTTGCAACTCAAAGAGTAGCACTTCATAGTAGTTTAAGGACATAGGAGCATTAAACACCAATGATTCATTAGAAGGAAATTTGGCTTCAACATCTTCCTATCTAACACACTCTTGAACATTTATCATACACCAAAGAATATTATATGGATTGTTAAACACGTTTTTCAAGTTCAACATTTGATCCAAACTCAACTACATGACTGTACTCTTTAGATCACAATGACATTTATAAGATACAACCTTACAGCACCACTGAGTAACCCTTATATTAACACTGACAATTGTAATTGGAGGAGCATTGATAACATTAAGGGACTTAGAGATCATTCACAATAAACCTTAAATAATTATTGAAATATCTCAAATCAAAACATTTGGAGGATACCAACAAACCTTAATTTACTTCCATCAATTCAGGAAGATGCTTGGGAAAGAGAAAAATAAGGCTTGGAAAATTGATGAGATAACTTTCTTATTCTTCCACCTTTGACCCTCAAAAATTTTTACAAGAAATAAAGCTTGGCATTATATTCAAAATATTTATTATATGATTTATCTTGAAGGAGGATCGATATTTTTTCTTGGATGCTAAGAAGACAGGGTGCTTGATTTGCATTCCTTAGGAATCCAGTTTTAGAAAAAACTGCATAACTTCCACAAACCTCTTAAAAACTTGATGAAATTTGACATGAAACACTAAAAAACACCCCTCTACAAACTCCATGGCTTGGTTTTCCATAAATATTCATGTACAACTCAAACCTATCTCATTTACCTCATCATTCATTGTCAGTCCTCAAAGGTAATTTTGATGAACAATTTAATATTGCCTCCAGGAGTTAAAGTAAGCCTTGTGGATGCTCAAAAATTTCTTAGGCAATGTTCCTAGGCTCCTCCCATGCTTATCTATTATTTTCGGTTCCTACATTGAACTCTTACACTCCATTAGGCTCTAGAACTAGGCCTAAATGAGTCAGTTACAACTATGAATGATGTAATATTTTTAGCAGAAAATTGAAATGGTCCTATATTTTGATCTGGGTGTCTGTTTGAGTCATTTTTTTAAACCACTTGTTTCGTTAAGATGAACGCACCGGTCAAACTACCCTACCGGGTATAGCCACTTTCGGCACATTTTTGGGCCCAAAATCTACCATCTAAGGGCCGAAAATTAGGATTTAAGTTTTGATTTAGTTTTTTCCTATTTTAGGGAATTAGTTAATTTTAGTCCTTGAGTGAATACTAGGTTAGAAATTTGGAAATTCCTCTAATTTAGCTATGTAGAAGATGTGTGGCAATTTTTTTTCCTCTATGAATAAGTATGCAAATTTACTAAGAATAACAGGTTATAGTAAATTGCTAAAAATAGTAATTTTTGCCATCTAGAGTAGATTTATTCAAAGTTAGTTAGAGTTTACTTAGAAACTCGAGTTGAGGGTTGTTTTCTTATTTATGAAGTATTTTAATTCATCATTAAATAATGAAGAAGAATATTTATTTTCTTTGAGTTCAAGATATATGCAACATATTGTGTGTGTGTATTACAGTTTGGCTACATTATCTGGTATCAGAGCAAGTTTGAGTCTTGGTGGAGAAAAAAAAACAATGGCTAGAAGAGGATGAGGAAGAGGGGGTGGTATTTCCAAAAGGAATAGAAACATGTAGGATCTACAAAGGTAAGTTGTTGAGATTTATGTGATTATAACCCATAGAGGAAATCAAGGTGCAAATGACAAAGATGAAGAAGAAGTTTGTGAAGAGGAGGAAGCACAAGGACCACCCTTAATTTTAAACAAATAATTCTTCGAGCATTAAAATGAAAGAATGATGGGATAAGAGTTGATGTTTCAGAATATGGAGGTAGCCTAAAACCATGGAGGAACTGATGGACTGTTTGATTAGCATGGGAAATTTTTTTGATTGGAAGGTTGTGTTCGAGGAAAAGAAGGTAAAATTTGCATGCACGAAATTAAAAGGTCATGCTATGTTATGGTGGGATCACCTACAAAAGGAGAGGTCAAGAAAGGGGAAAGAAAGGATTAGGACCTGGAGTAAGATGGAGAAGAAGCTAAAAGAAAAATTTCTCCTTGTAGATTATGCAAAATCCCTTTAAAAGAGGTTTAAGAATCTCAGACAGAACTTAAACTATGCAAGAATACACAGATGAGTTTTACAAGTTGTCCATTTGTGTAGAGCATGAAGAAAATGAGGAATAAATGGCTTCAAGGTATGTAAATGGATTAAAATTTTCTATTCAAGATGAGCTAAGCATGCATAGGAACAAGAGCATGGAGGATGCCTATCAACTATCTTTAAAGGCCAAAGAATAAACAAAACTGTCAAAATTTTAGGAGATCACCTGGGATGAATAGGGGGCCTCATCCTCTTTCATGGGGATGAGTGGTTTAGCCAAGGTAGAGGAGAAAAAACTCGTGGAGTGGAAAATCAATAAGATACAAGATAAGATCTCCCAAATTAGAAAATAGGTAGAGAATTTTCTAGGGGCAGAGGATATGCTGGCAGATAGAGGATGGGAGGCTCCATGAAGACTATTTGTTTTCTACATATTTGGTGAAGAGGATAATCAAGCATTTAAATTCCCACATTATTATACACATGACAAGAGAAAAGCAAATCCTCTAAGAGTAAATCTTGTTGAAGTTGAACAAGAAGAAGACGAACATGACCTATAAATTCCACCAAATGTGGGAGAAAATCTGATGATCAAAAGGATGATGATTGCTCCAAAAAAGAAGATCAATAGGGATGCATAGCTACATACAAATATTTTCAAAACAAGATGCACTTCAGGAGGAAAGGTATGTAATGTTATTATTGATGGTGGTAGTTGTGAGAACATGGTTTCAAATGAGATGGTTGAGAAACTAGGCCTGCATTGTGAGAAGAATCATATAACCCTTACCGTATTGCATGGTTTAAGAAGGGTAATGAAGTTATTGTTGATAAAAGATGTTTAATAAGTTTTTCTATTGGGAAAAGTTATAAGGATGAGATTTGGTGTGATGTTATTCCTATGGATGCATGTCATATGCTTCTAGGCAAGACCATGGAAATTTGATAGAAAAGTTATTCATGACCGGGGAAAGAATACTGTATAATTTTTGGAAGGATGGCACAAAAATAGTTTTGCTACCTCTTAAGGAAGAGGGGAAAGGATAAGAATATGCTTTATGCAAAATAATTTGTGAAGGAGGAAAAGGCAATGGGGTTTTGTTATGTGTTGGTCGCAAATAAGGATGAACCTGCAAGTGCACAAATACCAGTAGAAGCAACAAAATTAATAGAAGAATTTTATGATGTTATTCCTGATGAGCTACCAGATGGGTTACCACCCAAAAGAGATATTCAACACCATATTTATTTGATCCTAGGGTCTTCACTCCCAAATCAAGAGGCTTATAGGATGAGCCCAACATTACATGTAGAATTAAATAAGTAAGTGACAAAGCTTGTGAGAAAGGGTGTAGTAAGGGAGAACATGAGTCCGTGTGCAAATCCAACTTTATTAACTCCAAAGAAGGATGGAACATTGATAATGTGCATGGATATCATAACAATCAATAAAATTTCAATCAAGTATCAGTTTCCTATACCTTGCCTTGATGATATGATGGATGTGTTTTTTGGATCTAGATATTTCACCAAGATTGATCTTCATAGTGGTTACCTTCAGTTTCAGATCAAAGAAGGAGATGAGTGGAAAATAACATTCAAGACATGGAAGATGGATTATATGAGTGGTTGGTGATGCCATTCAGATTATCTAATGTACCTAGCACTTTTATGAGATTGATGAACATTGTGCTGCGGGAGTACAATGGTAAGTTTGTTGTGGTTTATTTTGATGATATCTTGATTTTCAGTAAAAATAAAGAAGAACATTTGAGGCATCTGAGGGTGATATTTGAAGTGTTAAGGAAAGAGAAGCTCTATGCAAATTTGAAGAAGTGCACGTTTATGCAAGAGTGTTTAGTATTTTTTGGTTTTATTATTTGAGCAGATGGGGTACATATGGACTCAGAAAAGATAAAGGAAATTATTGAATGGCCTACTCAACAGAGTATAACAGAGGTAAGAAGCTTTCATGGTTTAGCAAATTTTTACAGGAAAATTTATTAAAAAATTTAGCAGTATTGTAGAACCTATAACAGATTGCACAAAAGGAAGGGAGTTTTTGTGGAAAAAGGCAGGTGAGGATATATTTAACTTCTTAAGAAGAAGGTGACAAAAGCACCTATTTTGGCACTACCATATTTTGATAAAGTGTTAGAGGTTGATTGTGACACCTCACATGTGGGAATTGGTGTTTTCCTAAGTCAAGGTGGAGAATCCAATAGATTTCTTTAGTGAGAAATTGAATGAGGTAAGGAAGAAATACTCTACTTATGATGTGGAATTTTATGCAATTATACAAACATTAAGGCATTGGAGGCATTACTTAGTGCCTAAGGAGTTTGTGTTATTTATAGACCACATAGCCCTGAAGTATGTGAATACCAAAAAGAAGTTGAATAGTAGGCATGCAAAGTGGGTA
The DNA here is from genome assembly GCA_019776745.2 of Taxus chinensis. NCBI lineage: Eukaryota > Viridiplantae > Streptophyta > Pinopsida > Cupressales > Taxaceae > Taxus > Taxus chinensis. The sequence continues at coordinate 97,664,505 of CM034151.1, forward strand.
TCATTTTTGTAGGGTTATACTTTTTCTCTAAAACATAAATCAGGAAAACATAGAACCAAGTTACAGATGCATTGAGTAGGCGTGTGACTCTATTTACAACTATGGAGAATGAGGTGGTTGGTATTGAAGCAATAAAGGAATTGTTTTTTTCTGATTCTAATTTCAAAGATATTGTTGCAAGGTTAATCCAACCATTTTCAAGTGATGCATGTGATGTCCAAGATGAGTACCTTTTGCAAGGATGGCTATCTATTTAAGGGATGACAACTATGTATTCCAGTTGGGTCTATGAGAGATAATATAGTGAAAGAGCTGCATAGCAGAGGATTGGCTGGGCACTTTGGTAAGGATAAGACTATTGCTTTGGTAGAAGAGAAATACTATTGGCCAAAGATGAAAGAGATGTGGTAAGATATGTGGAGAGGTGTATAATTTGGCAAGTCTTGAAAGGCCATGCACAATATACATGGTTGTATATGCCATTGCATATTCCTCAAAGGATCGTGGATAGATTTGAGTATGGATTTCATTCTGGGATTACCAAAAACACAACGAGGTAATGACTCAATTTTTTGGTTGTTGATAGGTTCTTGAAGATGGTTCATTTTATTTCCTGTAAGAAAACTAGTGATGCAATAGGAGTAGTAGATTTGTTTTTCAGAGAAGTTGTTTGGTTGCATGGTGTTCCAAAAACCATTACTTCAGATAGGGACACAAGGTTCTTAAGTCATTTATGGAGGAATTTATGGAAGAAGTTGGGAACTAAAGTATAGTTTAAGTAGTGCCTATCATCCTCAGATTGATGGGAAAATAAAGGTGGTAAATAGTAGTTTGGGAAACCTTTTAAGGTGTATACTTAGGGAAAATCCAAAACAAGGGGACTTAGCATTACCACAAGCTGATTTTTCTTATAATAGCATTGTAAATAGATCCACAGGAAAGTATTCATTTTATATTGTTTATGGGACTAATCAAAAATGGGTGTTAGATTTGGTACAGCTACCAATTGATGGTATAGTCAGTGATGATGCAGAAGCATTTGCCAAACATATACAATAATTAGCAGGAAGAAGTGCAGAAGAAGTTACAGAATAGTAATGATAAGTATAAGGAAATAACAAGATGTGCATAGAAGGAGAAAGGTGTTTATAGTGGGTGAGTTGGTTATGGTATACCTTTGGAAGGAAAGGTTTCCAAAAGGAACCTATAACAAGCTGAAGTACAAGAAGATTGGTCCCTGCAAAATCGTGAAAAAATAAATGATAATGCTTATGAGGTAGAATTGCTAGGAAATTTTGATATTTCTCCAGTGTTTAATGTTTTAGACTTATAATCTTTTCATGGGGATGGTGAAGAAGGGGATGTTATTGAAGAATTAGTATATTGGAGGTAACAACTTCTTGTGAAAAAGAAAGAAGTGGCTCAATTTTAGACAAGAAAACAATGCACATGTAACATGGACAATACAACAAATATTTGGTACATTGGAAAGGATTGGAACAAGAGGACAAAAATATGGGTCACAGAGTGGGAGATTAAGAAGCTGGATAAAGATAAATGGAAGAAATTTCAAGAAGAAGACTTGCAGGAGCTGATTTTTTTTCAAGCAGGGGAGAATGATGCACTAATTTTAGCAGAAAACTTGAAATGGTCATATCTTTTGATTTGGGTGTCCATTGAGTCAGTATTTTTTAAACCACTTGTTTTGCATGAAACACATTGGTCAATTATGCCCTACCTGTTAGAGCCAATTTTGGCATTTTTTTGGCCTGAAATATGCCATCTCGAGGACGAAAATTAGGATTTAAGTTGTAGATTTGTTTTTTTTCCTATTTTAGGGCATTAGTTAATTTTAGTCTCTTGAATACATAGTGAGGTTAGAAAGTTGGAAATTCCTCTAATTTAGGAATGTAGAAGATGTGTGGTGATTTTGTGCCTGTACGAATAAGAATGCAAACTTACTAAGAATAGAAGGTTCTTAGTAAATTGCTAAAAATAGTAATTTCCGCCATCTAGAGTAGATTTAGTAAAAGTTAGTTAAAGTTTACTTGGAAACTCGAGTTGGGGGTTGTTTTCTTATTTATGAATAATTGTAATTCATAATTCAATAACGAAGAAGAAGATTTATTTTCTTTTGAGTTCAATATATTTGCAAGTATATGTGTGTGTGTGTTACAGTTTGGCTACATTACATATTTGTATTGCCTTTGCTATTTTTTTTTGCATTTTTAGCTGGGTAGTTCTTTATTGGATGAGATGCAACCATTGTACATGTCAACTAGGGGTAGTTGTGGCTCTGTTTGTATTAATTCAACTCGTCATTAGACATTGCCAAGTTGCTGCTTAATCCATCTTGGAACTCATAGAGCTTGGGTGTGGCTTTGATTTGGGGATCCAATGTTCTAATTTAGACAAGATTTGAGCTTAGGCTAGTATGGTAATGGATCGGCTTAGATATAACCTAAAATCATTTCCCCTTTTTTCGTGAATAGGGTAGCTCTGTCTCTCTCATGGTTGTTTTTACTAAGTTGAGTTTGTCATTTAAAATCATTGTTGTGTACACGATTAGGGTTCCAGTTTTTTTCTCAAGCTTTGATTTAAGTACCCAACCCTTACATTGTTTTTATTTGGGACGCCTAGCCTGGTGATTTCCATGGCTTGAGGATTTGAGTATATGTGATGAGTTGTCTTTATATTTGATTTTCAGACCAATATTTGAGCCATTGACACATTATGCTTAACAACTAGCTCGGCTTGGTAGCTTTTGTAGATCTAAGTTTTGATTTCCTTAGCATTGGATGAGCTACCCATGGATTGATTTGTTGAACGAATTTCATCACTCATTACATGACTGTAAGTTTTCCTTTTTGTGTAAGCAATTCACTCTGTAATTTACTACGTTAGCTATCATGGTTCAATTTCGAGCTATTTGTATATAGCCAAATCTGTGTTCATAGACCAATGTTAAAGATAACTCCTTCTACATTTGATTGCTTTGTGCTAAAAAAAGATTTTAAAAAACTCAAACAATTTACAATGTAAGCTCCGAAAGAAGAACAATTTTGTAATTGTATTCATCATACTTTCTAAGCCCATTGCAAGACTATTTTGAACTCACTACTATAGCTCTGTTTTGTACATTTTTTGCCATGAATCAATTTTAAGCTCATTCTTTGTACTTGGATTAGATATGTATAAGTTTCTTTGATGTTAGTTATATGTGCTTGTGTGTGCAATAATGTGCCTAGGGTGCCCTAGAGTCAATAACACCAAAGTAGTGAGAAATAGCTAGATAAAATGAAAAATGGTGGATGGAATAGAATAGGCTCCCCTTCCTATGTAGTGTGTGATGTAGAATAGTGCCCAAATAAAGTCCCTTGCTCTATGTAGATAACTAGCTCCCTTATTAGAAAATAGTATGCCCTTAAAGTAATGTGTGTGTTGTGTTTATATAGGTATATCTTGCTCAAATTTTGACACTAATGACCCGACATGTTGACTAGTACATAGGGGAATGGGCATAGAAAATCATAAAGACTGACCTCAAACCTCTAAATTAGAGCCAAGTGTGATGGGGACTAGGGCACCCAGAAATAAGGACCAGGGCACCCCAATCACCTTAATTCCTTTATATCCACCCTAGTCAAATACTAGAGACAACAACTGAGGTGAATAATGACAACTAACTCCATGAGAGATGACCAGAACTGTGCTAGTGACTAAGGACTATGCAAGAAAAACAACTGAAAAAAGGCCAACCAAACTGACGACTGGACTAGGGGATGGGTCATTAGTGAAATACTTTTCTTACACAAGATTTGTACATAAAACAACATACTTGGTAGTATAATAATAGTAGTAAGTGCTTGATTTTGTGACTATATTTCCCCCACTTTATGTTGGTGAGTGAAATCTCATTTAAGATAAAGTAGTTAGAGATGCATACCTGAGAGAAATCCAAAGAATCCCATGATGTAGAATAACGTGCAGATGTGGTAGAAAAGTCATACCAAGTGCGAACATAAAGCATGACGAACCATGTATCAGCGTGTTGATCCATGCAGTGTAGCGAGTAATGAAAAACCATGATGAAGTGCACTAGATGAAAGTGATGATTATAAATGTTGAAAGATTGATGATTTCAAATGCTAAATGATGATAAATGTAATGGGGTAGGGAGTGATTATTTCTCAATCCAATCACATGTGTATGAAGAACCGAAGTATTTGGGTGTCCTACCACCAGAGGAAGAGTGTAAGGAGAAAGTATGCATTATTATCCAACCTTTAACTACATCCTCAAGATCTAGCCACTGCAGATGGAATCATAATCAAATTTTCAGTGGTTTTGGATACGAATTTTTTTTGATTAAACATGTGTTAACCCATTTAGGAGCAGATATAGGTAAGGAAATAAAGTCTCATTCCCCTATAAATCCAAGGGTGTCACTACAATATAGTTATATGGATTCCAAGTTGAGTCATCTAGAAGCAATGTGAAATGTAGAATAACTTCCCAAGTTAGGTCATATGGGAAAATAACAATATAGCTGCACCCAAGTTAGGTGATCTGAGAGGCTTAGGAATGTGTTGTATTGTATCGATTTAATAGTATGATTTCAATTGTTAGGAGATTTGAACGCATTTTATTGGTTTATTGATTGATTGATTGATTGGTTTACTCATATAGATATTTTATGCTTAGGGTTTTCCCCTAGGTTAGGCTCATTAGGGGGAATCGGTAGACAATGATGAAATATCATGTGGTGTATTAGTAAAATGTTTTTAAATGAAGAATTCATAATTGTCGAACAATTGTGTAGTGGAGTAAGGGGAATTGTAGGATGACCCAAAGTGTATGCCCCCCATTTTGGCAAAAGGGGAGGTGATAACAAGAATGAACGTTGAGCTGAAAGTTAGATTCCATGTTAATAAATAATGTAGAGTAGGTATTGTGAAGATGTGTGTATATTGAGTTAAGGACAATGTCATGGAGAAATAGTGTGTGTGTCATGTTTATGATCCGATAGTCATGAAAAATTCTAAAGAGAACGGTGTAAACGAAAGAGCAATCAGAGTAAAAATGCTCAAGATATTAGAAAAATCACGTGATTGTGTATTAGTTGAGTAGTAAATGTGAAGTATTACCATAGTAGAGTGAATAATGAAAAGTGACTATAAATATTAAAGTGAAAAAGTGATTGGTCAAGTCATTTGTCTTTTTTGTGAGTGTGAGAATGAGAATTTGATTGTGTAAGGATGCTCAAAAAAGACAGTAAAAATAGAGCAACATGACCTATCCATTTCAGGAGTGTAGTGACAACTCGTGGCATTGCATAAGATGGTGGAGTTGGTAAGTGCTAGACTTTTTCAAAAAAATGCATGTGTAGTAGTCATTTTTAGCAATTTTTTTACGAAATTTGGAGTTTTTTCGTTTTCTTGGTGTTTTAGACCTAGAAAAGGGTGGTGAAGGCACTAAAGACCATTGAGACATGAGTACCCAATCCTACTTCTGGGAACTCCAGTCCATAAAGTGTGTAGTCAATCCTAAGCGGTGTAAATGTGATTTTTTTCTTGTGTAGTAATGTCATGAAGGTTTATATTTTCCTATTTATAGTGTTCTAATGCACTGTTTGGTGTTGTGCAGAGGGATATCCATTCGAGGGATTTTTGCGATGGTCAGTATCTGAGTACTTTAATTGCGTTATGTTTACCAAATGATTATTGGGGGGTTATGGAACATGCCGGCCTATAGAACATAGCTAGGATGGGGGATGTGCCCCATAATATGCCTATGTTGACTTCTCTATGTGAGATATGTTGTGCGGGTACTTATACGTTTTAGCTACCTACAGGGGAGATGAAAGTCACACTAGAGGATGTATATTGCATAATGTGATTACTTGTTTTTGGGGGGAGAGGGTACACATCATGGCTATGAAGAATATGGAGAGATAAATGTAGGATGTTAGGAGAAATTTTGTGGGGACTCGAGTTCCTGCCAAGGCCCATATTAATTTGGACACAATTTTGAGGTCAGGGGTTCCATGCTTGCATAAGTTTATAGCCATAGTTATTGCATCATTGATTGCAGTGGATGAAGGTGGTGCATGGGCATCTTATATAATATCCACGATATTTTCTAGCGGATAGAGGAGGGTATTAGGTATGCATGGGCATGGTGTGTGTTATCCCACCTATATAGAGATATCTATAGATTTACATAAAAGGAGTATGTTGGGGGGATTGGACTGACTACTTTATTACATGTATGGGCCTATGAGAATATAGTAGTAGTCTGTGAGTAGAGTGGGCTAAGCAAGACATATTTTCTAGGAGATGGGCTGCTGTGCATGGGAAGAAGATGGATACTGATACCTATAGATCCTTGATATATTAGATAGGGCCAGAGGTAGTGATATGGAGGACATACCGATATCATAGAGGATGGCTAGAGGATACGGTAGAGTTACAATGCATATGAAGGACTATGTGGTTGGAGATTCAGTTCCTAGGTGTGACTAAGTTATTTCAGGAAGAGAAGATATCTTGATAGTTTGGTATGGCCTAGGATGTGCCTCCAGATCCATATGTGTGGGTTAGAGTTGTTAGAGCAATGAGGAGGGCCAAAGCTAGACCAGGGCCCATAGGAGAGCAACTAGTACCTCCTGGGATAGAAGAGGCTGATGCGGCCATAGAGCCTATTGGCACAGATTATGCGGGGTGTATGAAGGCATACTGCGCATGGTGGATAACGCATCAATAGGTGTTTTTGTTCCCATTATCTGTGGATGCATCAAGATTGCAATAGGGAGGCAAAGAAGAGACGAAAGCACATGCCCCTAAAAATGTAGCAACAATGATAGCAGAGCATGAGTATCTAGATAGTTTTATTATATGATTGGTTATTACATGATGGTTATGGTTGTCTAATGTGTTGTGTTATTAGTTGCAGGTGATGCATATTGGAGTTTGATTTTAGACACATTTACCTACTCATTGACGTGGAATGTGCCAACTAACATACTTGTGGGTGGAGGGATGTTAGAGTGTGTGGATGAAATTACGAGTGATCATGCCCATTTGTTTAAGCCAGTGGCCATAGCAGTAGCGATGTGTATAGTGCTATTGTGTGAAAGGGATGAGACATGCGAGGATACATGACAATAGAGAGAGGTGGTGGGTGGCAGTCCTTTAACACAAGATGTATTTGCACAATTTATCACACTACGAATTCACTTTGCTGAAAATTCTATGGAGAACACCTTATTATGTAGGTAGGTGGAAAGGTATAGGGGTCGCGATCAGTGATGTCAAGTTAGTGGTGAGGCTTCTAGTCCCATAGCACTTGTATAACTAGATAGTGATAGTGATGATGTGATATGAGTTGTATTGGTGTATTTGATGTAGGGGAGTTTCCCCCAATGATGAGATGTGTTTGTAAATTTTATTATACTCGACACACACAAACACACATATGGATTTATCAACCTATGAGGAGTATATTCATTGTGTATTAATGTGATAATATGATGATGATGGGTGATTGATGTTACTTATATATAAATATTGATGTGTATGGATATAATTTTCATATTTTGAATTAAATTGTAATGAGTAATGTGATAATGTATATGATAATGAATAATGTACGTAATATGATTGTGGAAATGAAATTATGATGAATGATAAAAATATAGTCATTATAGTGTAATCAAACATATGTTAGTAGGATGAAGAGGGGGAAAAATTAGTGATGCCCCTAATGGAGAGATGATAAGGTTCATTTAGATAATATCCCTCAGCAGTCAAGAATGAACCATGTAATGTAAGAGTGCATCATCAGGAAATGATTCGATAGGGTGCATTAGATGAATCGATACAGTGTATGAAGAGAGGTTCTTATTGTAATATATCCCTCAAAAATCATGGAAGAACCATAATAATATGAGTGTGTCATCGGGGGGTGAGGTGATAATAATAACCTACTAAATACTGAGGTGACACAAAGTGGTGGAAGTATGTGGAATGGAAGCAACATGAGTGTATGAGCCAAATCAAATGTCATATGGAGCGATGGGAGGTGCGAATGACAAGGGATATGGAAACTAATGTGAAACAGTAGCATGATTTGATGGATGAGATACATGAGATGGATTATATGGATAAGGTGGATGTGATGGTGTAGCAATGGATGGATGCAATGGAGAGCGCACATGAGTGTCAACCAGTGGTGATGGACAAACAATGATCTTAACACTAGGAGGAGTAGATAGCTCAACTGAGGTAGTAAATCATTGATGAGGGGGAGGAGACATGGACCTCTGATGAGAGCGAGGGCCAAAGGAGATGATTCCCTTATCCTCTAATTGTTGTAAATGATCGTGAAGGGCTAAACAATCATTATCCCTATGAACATTGATATGGTGATAATTACAATATGGTTGATCATGCTAACGTTGTAAACAATGTTATGGATGATATTGGTTAGAAGGTAATCTAATCAAATTCTTGTTAAGTAAAACACACAAAACATCATGTGGTGGGGCATGATGAGAGAAACTTAATGGCTCATGTGACATAGGTGTAGGAGATTGAGGTGTATCCTATCATGGAATATGAGAAGAAGGATGCTTATTTGGTGCAATAGGTTGAGATTTCTTGCAAGGAGGAGATGGAGATCATGTGGGACACTCAACAAATGGTATTGGAGAAGAAATAGATGGTGTAGTAGTAGTAACTAGAGATGGAGGATCTATAACATGTGCTAAGAGAAGGTCTTGTTCTAGGTCAATGATTTTATAGCACAAAAGTATGAATGACTCACATGTGTCATATTGCAATCATTTCTTGAGAGAGGGAATTAGACCACAACAAAAGATAATTTGATTCTCAAGATCGATAGGTTGGAATACTAATTTATGTATACAAGAATTGAATTGTAAGATGTAATCCCCGATAGGTTTGGATTTACCCTAATGTAAAGTAGGTATATGATCATAAGTAACTCTAGGGCCATTGTTTATGATAAAGCGTTGGAGGAAAGCGTCCTCCACATCATAGTAACTAATAATAGACCCAAATGGAAGATGAGTGTACCATTTTAAGGAATCATCAGTAAGAATATGTTGAAAGGCCTTAAGTAATAATCTAACATTAGAATAGGGATCCATAGCCATGCGGTAATGTTAGAGATGTGAGTGAGGGTCACCAGAATAATGGAAACATGTGAATGTAGGCATGATAAAGTCTTTAGGAAATGTAGAGTTGTGAATATTATTAGGGATAGGGTTTCCATGTAATGAGTTGTTATCAATTGAAGCATGATAGGCCCTACTTTCTAAAGTGAGTGACTTAACGTGAGATTGTAATTGATCTATGGAATAAATGAGAGACAAAATATCCTGCGAAGGAATAGTACAAGATGAAAATAATGTATTAAGAGGTTGTAACTTGTCATTGTGAGTAATCATAGGAACGTTAAGAGGAGAGTTTGATGCTACAGGAAAACTAGGGGTATGTGCCAGAGAAGCTATGGTAGATGAAGTAGATGGAATATCCATAACAGGGGTAGGAATAACATTAGAAACATCCATAGAAGGTGAAGCAATCAATGGAGATGGAGCGATAGGTGGAGGTGAAGTGGTAGGAGTAGATGAAGTGATGGATGGAGGTGACTCATGCAAAATATTAGATAAAACCTCAGGAGAAGATGACAAATGAGGGAGAGAGTCACACTCAATAGTATGGAGAGTAGTAGAATCATGAATATCAATTGCTTCATCAGAATTAGATAGAGAATCATATATGAATATGTCACTAAGCATGTCATCAATTAGATCATCAACATAATATGAAAGAGTATGTGAATTAGCACATGATGGATCATGAGAAGTAGTATCATAAATAGGAGAATCGTGAAATGTAGCTATAGTAGAGGTCTTACTAGGAGGAGAATCAATATGCACAGATGTACCATTGTCAAGACCAAACATGAAATCAATAAGATAAGCATCTAGGACTTCCTTAGAAATGTAATATGGAGGGTCATGAACAACTATATAACATGGTGTACAATGAGTGAAGCTCATCTGATCATAAACAATGCCAATAGTAGAACTTTTAAAGCTAGTAGGTACATGGAATTCATGGGCTAAGAGTTGTTGAATATGATCTAGTATAGTAACATCACGATATAGGGAATTGAGTTCAGTGATAGTAGCCTCATCAAATATGGTATTAACACTCATATGAGGTATGATGAATTAAGAAGAAAATGAGCTATCCTTATCCATTTAGGGTTGCTCTAGATCATAAGGAAAAATGTTCTAATATACAGGTTCTAACGTTGGGTTCACCAAAATGATTCTATAAAATTGGAATTTTATTAAGATTATAAAAGTACAACAATTTAATAACTAATATATATTGAAATGTAAAATGCTAGGTAATTTATTTAATATTTAAAATGAAATGAAATGAAAGGGGAAAGGATACTGACCTAATTTGGACTTACTTTGCATTGATTTGGGATTGAGAAAAGTGATGAAATGGATTAAACAAGATGTCACAATGAACCTCAGAAAGAAACAACAAAGACACATCTATGTAGAATCGGGTGCACCTGGGGAAGGACTTTGGTCCAGCACCTAGGGTGCTCTAGTATATGGAATAACTTGAAATATGAGTTTGGTGTAGTCACTAAGCCTTCACAATACTTTGCCTTTGATCAAGTTAGTGTCACACTTGGTTCGCTAGTGTCGGTACAAATCTTGAATGAATAATCACCTACAAGACCCCATACAAAAGCATCAAAACCATGAAAAAAGAAGATGCAAATGAATGGGTCAGACTATCATCAACTACCAAATGGATGGACTTATGACTAAGCGTTGCACTACATCTCAAACCCAATGTAGTTATATGTGCTTGTGTGTTTAATAATGTGCATAGGGTGCCCTAGCGTCAATGATACCAAAGTAACGGGCAAATAGGTAGATAAAATGTAAAATGGTGGATGGAATAGAATAGACTCCCCTTTCTATGCAGTGTGTGATGCAGGAAAATGCCCAAATACAGTCCTTTGCTCTATGTAGATAGCTAGCCCTTAGTAGAAAATAGTCCACCCTTAAAGTAGTGTGTATGTTGTGTTTATATAGGGATATCTTGCTCAAATTTCAACATGAATGACCTGACATGCCGACTAGTACCTAGTGAAATGGGAGGGAAAATCATAAAGACTGACCTTGAACCTCTAAATTAGAACCAAGTGTGACGGGGACCAGGGCACCCCGGGTGCCTTAATCCCTTCTTAGGCACCCTAGTCAATGATTAGAGATGACAACTGAGTGAATAACGACAGCTAAGACTCCCCGAGAGACGATTGAAACTGTGCTAGTGAATGACGATTGTGCAAGACAAACAACGATGACGACCGACCGAATTGACGACTGGACTAGGGGATGGGTCATTAGTGAATACTTTTCTCATGCAAGGTCCATACATAAAACAACATACTTGGCGGTATAATAATAGTATTAAGTGCGTGATTTTGTGACTACATTGATCACTGTTGATCCCAGATCGTCATCGATCCCAAATCGTCATTGATCCCTATCATTTATAATAATTTTTAGCATTATTGTATTTATATTAATCTAACTCTGGTCTAACAAGTTGTTTACAAGATGTATATTCTATAGATGATTGTTTCAGGTCCTTCACACCCAATCACTAGCATATACGATATCCTGATTGTCCAAAAAATGTTCATGTGGGAACAATTTGACATTGTCCACGAACTCAGCTTGTGTGCTAACACACTCACACCAGACATCGAGGATATTGAGGATAAGATAAAAATCATACAAGAAGAGCGAGAAGCCACTGAAGAGTTTCAATATGACTACTTCGAGGATTTCGAGCTTGCCACTGCCTTAGCCTGGGCCACATATAATGACAAACATGATTTTTCCATTCCCTAATTAAATTCTAAATTAACCATTGTTATAATTTATCTTGTCATCTATCAAACCACTTGATTGTATCAAATGAGTTGACACCCTTCAAGGAAGTCCTTCGGATTCCTGGGATCGACATTCGTCGAACAACTCATTATCATCTTTATCTAATATCTCTTTGTCTAGTTGTCTTTATACGCTAGTTCTCTCACTTGGTGAAAGGAGGAGCCTCTTTCATTATCTACATTTGATCATCATTGTGATAATCAACGCAAGTATCGATAAACCCTTCCTATTCGAGTTTTTCGTATTTTCAACATTTATAACACTTAACCAAAAAACACCTTAAACACTCCCCATAACTACTTCTCCCTTATCCATATCACTCCACATAGCCTGCCCCTAATATATTTTAAGAACCTTTATAATTTAGCCCCTTATACCGTTTAATATATGACAATATATTGGGTCCATTTTTTACTAATATTTAAAGACTCTTTTTGAAATCACGTGATAGGTAATGCTTTGGATCGTGAATCCCCTGTGATAAGGTCAAAAACATAATTTACTATCATCCTTAGTTTGGTATGAACATCATCGACAAATGTGATTTGAGTTTAGCAATGTAAGACCATTATTTTCATCTCACTCATTTATCCGATCAAATGGTTAAGATCTTTACTGTGATATATGTTAGGGAATCGACGAATATGATGGTACAAAATGGAGTTAGATCTATCAAAACATTTAGAAATTGTGTTGGGTGTAATAACAAACTTTGACCACCACCATCTAGTTTAAAATTATAGATTGGTTTCTCTCTGTATAGGCTCGTTGACACAATGTTCCAATTGAAAACCTTCATGTTGTAAGAAATAAATTAAAAAAATAACAAAGCCCTATTTTTCCATATTTTCTCAAAAAATTCCATTTGTTTCATTTATGTAAGGGCCAATTGTCAGTGCCCTATCTAACAAACAAACAAGTTAACAACGTTGCTTGAGTGACCTCTCCATAAATGGCTAAAAACAACCATAGTACAATGTTATTCTTAAACTCAATACTATATTTGATTAAGTAGAATCATGTTGTCTCCTCGATATGATTTTTTTTAACTTATACTTTATTATTGTTGATGTTGACCTACACATACAAAAGCCTTGAAGATTTTTTTAATAAAACATCATGTTTTAGGTATTCTTTTTCAATTAAGAAAATAATGGTTTTTAATGTCCTAAGCTTACTCAACAAGCAATGAATGATAATGTGGCAATGCCTCTACCAACTCCTCCATACCCGGGAAACATAATTATCCAATTCACAAGTGTTTACCATTCGTGCTTACATTATTAAAAATAATAACAATATGATTGTGGAAATCCCTAAAAGTTGTAAATCCAATAAAATGTACAACTTTTCAGATTGGTGGAAATTGGGACAAATTTAATATTCAACAAACATTACATTAAATAAATGATGCCATGATGGTATGGAAAAGCAACTCAAAATCCGAATGTGTTTTGTCGAAAGAAAAAAGAGGATCGCCTACGTTCCCTCCACTAGTTAAAAAAGAGGATTGCCTAGGTTCCCTTCACTAGATTCCCCAGCCTGAAAATTCTCAATCCCCTTCATCATCACGACTCGTTTTCCCTCCAATGTTTTACATTCAAGTCTTCAACTTTAACTTCTTCACACCTCCCTATCGGCGTCACAAATTGGACCAACCATCTGCACCATATTTTTTCTTATCATTCTCGTTTCTGGTTTGGTTCATGTCTTTGTTATCAACTCACGTCTTCCTTCATAAATTTCCTACATTGCCCCCATGTCTCAAACTTACAATGATTCAATAACCATCTTGTTATATAACACTCTATCATATTTAACCTCTGCATTTGTTTCAATGTGAAACTTTTTACATAATCCAATCAAATATTTTGTGTGCCATCTAATCCAACCTTCACCCTCTGTATATCACTTTCAACATATCCATTGGACCCTTGTGATGCAATTGCTAGTTTAAAATATGTGGTACTCTAAAACCTCTTACCATATTTACACTACAAATAAATATTTAAAAGGTCAAAAACCATAATCGGACAAAACCGTTCGGTGATTGTGACCATGCTCCCAAATAAACTTAGAAATTCATTACCTCTACGATTGAGAGAACAAAAACAAAAGAGTGAACCTCTACGTGTAAAAAATCTAATGCATTTGATATGAAAGAAATCATAAAATATTATTAACAGCTTTTAAAGTTAACTCAATAATATTTTAATATAATATTGTGTGGCTCTCATCCTCCATCCCTCGGGCCTCAATCTTCCTCGCGCATGTGGGACATTTATTTGCTTTATTTTATTCTCAGAGTTCCAACTGAGGGTTAAACAAAGGCAACTCAATGTAGTTTTAAAACGAACTGGGAGTTCCACATGTTCGCTTCTCGTTTGAGCCGACCACACACGGATTGAAAAAATAACAAATCAGCTCTGCCATCACAATCGGGAAAAAAAATTAAAAACGCGAAATGCTACGTGTCTTTTGAGGTCTACAATTAGGGAGTTGTATGCGCCAACCCCGCTTAAATTTTGCCATATATTTTGCCAATTCCTTTGCAAAATTCGTGGAGCTTCTTCGCTGTGTAGCGACATTACTTTGAAGGGAAGTGAGATTAACATAACAAAACAAAAGTGTCTGTGTAGGAGTTCGAATGGCAGCAAATGAATGGATTAATGGCTATCTAGAGGCTATTTTGGATGGACGCGGTACTCACGCCGATAAAACTAGTTCCCAGTTAGAGTTAGAGGATGAAGAAGAGCTTGGGTCTGGCGTGGTTTCACAGGGATTATCTTTTAATCCTGCCAGATATTTTATCGACGAGGTCGTGAATGGTACCGATGAGATCGACCTTCACCACTTTTGGGTCAAGGTAAAATGATTCAATTTCAGATCTTATCTTGTAAAGAGTTAATGTAATTGTCTCAATCTGTTTTATTTTTCGTCTGGATTTTTAGGTCACAGCTACAAAAAACACAGAGGAGCGAAACAGAAGGCTCGAGAATCTTTGTTGGAGAATATGGCACATCAGCCGCACTACCAAGAAGGTTAGATGGATACCCAATTGAATAGTTTAGGATCTAGGATAGTTTTGTTAATGTGATAGGGGTTTTTGGATTGAGGTTTATGATTTTGGAAAATTTGCAGGCCGAATGGGAGCAAACAAAGAGGATGCGGAAGCGGCGTGTGGAGAGGGAAATGGGGAGGAGGGATGTGGCAGAAGATTTGTCGGAGGATTTATCGGAAGGGGAGAGGTTTGGGGGAGATGGCAGCAGCCATGGTGGGTTAGGGATGAAATTATCTGAAAGCCATTTTAATCTGGAAGTGTTGGGGGAGCAGCAACAAAAGGAGAAACGACTCTACATCGTCTTAATCAGGTATTTTTGTTTTGTTTCATGTGTCACTAAACCCTGCATTGGATAAATAACTGTGGCAAATAGCAGTTTTTGTTTCAATTCTGATATTTTTTATTGCTTTTGCAGTTTGCATGGGCTTGTGCGAGGTTGGAACATGGAACTTGGTCGAGATTCTGATACAGGTGGCCAGGTATGTTTGCTTAAAATGAAATTCTAATATTTAATATTTGTTCAGAGTTTTGAACAATTAAGGTTTGATTTGCTTAAAAACTTGATTAGTTTCTGCATATGTCTTGCAGCCCATTAGGGTTTTATTCCAGTTGAGATCTTCTTTATATGGCATGTGAATAATAGGAATGAACCTGCTACAAGATCCCCTAATTGATTTTGAGTGGGCTACTACTCCAAATTCTATGCACTAGGTTGTTTGGTGATTGCATGATTACTTCAGTGAATGCTTAACATTGATATCATAACAAACAATGTTTCTAATGTTGAAGGGGAGATATAAGGAGGTTACTGGGTGTGGGAGCCCCTTATTTTTTTTTGTGGTAATTCAGAACAGATTCTCTTAAAGTGAAAAATGGCATATGACACGGAAGCCTTTTGAAATAATTTTTTTTAAGTTTGTTGGGCAGCTGCCTGAGATCTCTGGCTCAGTGGTAGGCAAAAGTGTTTGCTTGAGCCTTGTCATAGGTTTGGGTCACAAAGTTGGCTTCCCAATAACTCCGGCACATAGGGGATGGCGATAACCATTCACTTGCCAACCAAAAAAAACTCTTGCTGGCTCCTCCTAAAATGTAGGAAGTCCCCTCTGTGCGTCAAAATCCTTGGGACCTAGCATGCATGCCTAGGAAGTCCCCTCCACATGACAACGTCCTCTGGATCTGGCATGTATGACTTCACAATGTTCATGTTCAAATATTTATTCCCAACAAGATTTTAATGATAAGAAGAACAGATGGTTATAAATCATTTTGCAAAGTAGGATATGGAATGCCAGATTACCTTCTTCTATTATTATAGCTTTATTTAGATGTTCAAAGACGTACAAGCTCAAAGTATTAATTGCCTTATTCTATTCATTATTATGCAGGTGAAATATGTTGTAGAGTTTGCAAAGGCTCTGGCACAAATGCCTGAAGTATACAGAGTGGACCTTCTAACACGTCAGATCTGTTCTCCTGAAATTGACTCTAGCTATGGAGAACCAACAGAAATGCTAACTTCTGATCTCGATGAAGAAATTGGAGAGGCTGGAGGAGCATACCTTGTTCGAATTCCTTGCGGTGACAAAGAAAAGTATTATGAGAAAGAACATCTGTGGCCATACATCCCAGAGTTTGTAGATGGGGCATTGGGTCACATTCTTAATATCTCTAAAGTCTTGGGGGATCTGATTGGAGGAGGCAGAGCTGTGTGGCCTCATGTAATTCATGGTCATTATGCAGATGCAGGCTATGCGGCCTGCCTTCTTTCTGGTGCTCTCAATGTTCCCATGGTTTTGACAGGTCATTCCTTAGGCCGGAATAAACTGGAACAAATATTGAAACAAGGAAAGCAATCGAAGGAAGAAATCAACAGAACATACAAGATTTTTCGCAGGATTAGTGCTGAAGAATTGTGTCTCGACTCTGCTGAGCTTGTGGTCACCAGCACAAGGCAAGAAATTGAAGAACAATGGGGCCTCTATGATGGTTTTGATTTAGAATTGAACAGAAAGCTCAGAGTTCGTGCCAAGCGGGGTCAAAATTGCTATGGTCTATACATGCCTCGTATGGCGGTAAAAAATACCCATTCCTGGAATTTACTTTTTTGTTAATGTTTCTTTGTATCTTAAATGTTTGTGGGATTTACATTTTTGCGAAGGTTTCTGTGTGTCTTAAAATTTTTTGGTTTTCCATTCTGATTATTCTACTTTATATTACTATTCTGCATTGAAAAATAGTCTGTGGCTTTTCAGGTGGGGGGTGCTTGTTACTATTTGTAATCATAAGATTATAATTATGGGCGTACTTTGTTGCAGGTCATACCTCCTGGTATGGACTTCAGCAATGTTATAGTACAAGAGGAGAGCACAGATGATGATTTAGAGAATGCCTCTGCTCAATTATCTGAGTCCCCTTTGTGGGGTGAGGTAAGAGACGAGGCAACATATAATTGCTTACCATCATGTTGGGTTTGATGTACTTTACAAGATAGTTACTTAAACTAACATTCTTCAGTGAAAAACAACATTGTATTCCTGATATTATACATCATATTGCCTCATGTGGGATATACACCTGATACACTCTGTTTTTTGATTTAGACCCTGCGTTTCCTGAACAATACTTCAAAACCAATTATATTGGCTCTTGCTCGTCCTGATCCTAAAAAGAACATGACAACTTTGGTTAAGGCTTTTGGGGAGTGTAACAAGTTGAGGAAGCTGGCAAATTTGGTATGTCTTCTTCCTAAACTTATGTTTCCTTTCTGTCACGTGCTGCTCTGCTCTTATTGCTAAAGAGCTGCATTTTCTGTTTTATGAGCTGACAGATGTTGATCATGGGGAATCGAGATGATATTGATCAAATGCCTGCATCAAGTGCCAATGTGCTCACTACAGTTCTGAAGTTGATTGACAAGTATGATCTCTATGGAGAAGTGGCATATCCAAAGCATCACAAACAATCAGATGTTGGTGACATCTACAGAATTGCAGCAAAAACAAAGGTTAGATTAGTTTTGTGCCATTTTATAGGTGAAATTCTCAAGTATTACACTGCTTTCTCTGTAATACATGAAATATATGTGGCTTCAGAACTATTGTCCGGTTATGTGCAGGGCGTTTTTATCAATCCAGCTTTAGTGGAACCCTTTGGTTTGACTCTCATTGAGGTAGTTCAGCAGAACTTTTTGTTGTTGCAGAGTGTTTTCTTCCATGATAAAAATTTATAGCTTTCATTGCTGTTTAGAAAGCAAATCTACCAGTCAAATAAAAGATACTATACTTTTGCTCTCAAAAAGAAAGAAAAATCTGCAGGTCTATCAATTTACAATTATGTACTATGTCTATGTAATTCTGGTATATTTTTTGAACGGAAGTGTATATATATGAAAATGGGAAGTTGCCTAACATTGTTAGAGGAGTATATTGAAAATGTGGAGGGATGTTTAAGGATTTTCTTATACAAAATGATTGCTCCTTAAATCATATCAAAAAGTACTTTTGCTTGTGCGTCAAGAATGATGAAATGAATCAATTTTATGCAGGCAGCTGCCCATGGATTGCCTATGGTAGCAACAAAGAATGGAGGACCTGTGGACATTCATAGGGTATAATATTTATTTAGGACTCATATCTCTAATTCAACTTTTGCTGAGATATTTCATACAATGTATCAGTGTTTGATGAATTTAAATTTGTTCTTATGCAGACATTGCACAATGGTTTATTGGTATATCCTCATGATGACAAGGCAATTGCTTCTGCTCTATACAAACTTGTAGCCAACAAGAATCTTTGGTTTGAATGCATAAAAAATGGCTTGAGGAACATTCATCTTTATTATTGGCCGCAACATTGCAAGATATATTTGTCAAGGGTTTCTCAATGCAGAATGAGCCACCCTCAGTGGTAGAGTGAAACTGATTCGGATGAAAGTGCAGAATCAGAATCAGAGACAAATTCTTTCAAGGATTTTCAAGATACATCTCTCATTTTCTCACTGGATGTAGATAATCACTCTAATTCATTTAATAGTTTAGATAAATTTCTAGCAAGATGATAAACTCTCTAATAAAGGCATTCCTGAACACATTAGGAAAGCCATACAAAGGGCTAACAGCAGGCAAACCAATTTACAAGAAAGGAATGATGAGAATTCACAGGAAAAACAAAGTATTGATCATAGTAATAGCTTAAATTCTTCTGGAAAACTGCTTCTAAGGAGAAGGAAGCATCTGTTTGTGATTGCAGTGGATTGCTATGAATCCAATGGAGAACCTTGTGTTAAGAAACAAGCAAATATAATCCAGGGCATTATCAATGCGGTTCGCACTGTAGGTACCATTGCAGCCTTTGGATTCGTTTTGTCAACTTCAATGACAGTTACAGAAACGCTTTCTTTGCTCCAGTCTGGTGCAATCAAACTGTCTACATTCGATGCTCTAATTTGTAGCAGTGGAAGTGAACTCTTCTATGCGTCTGGTGATAGTGTAGATTCGCCCATATTTCCAGATCCAGACTATGATTCTCATATAGATTATCGCTGGGAGAATGCTGAAGGGCTGAGAAAAAATATGGCAAAATTGAGTGGACCAAAGAATTCTCAGTACTTTGAGGAAGATGCATTAGCATCCAACTCCCATTGTTTGGCCTATCGAGTAAAGAACATATCTGCTGTAAGTTCCACGTTTTTGATTGTCATGATTAAGTTTTTGCAAGGTTATGCTATTTATAGGTTTCAACATGTTATTGCTTATTGGAGTGGCATTTGACCTCTTTGAATACTTCTAGAGAGACCATGCTTTGTAGCTACCTTCTTACTAGTGCCAGCTATAACATTTTTCATGTTGGAACACTTTACATAAAAATCACGTTGTTTTGAGAAAGCAGTAGAGTAAAGCTATTTTGTTAGAAAAAATTAGCGATCCATCGTCCATGGAAAAACATTGAGTAATAAAACAGAATCTAAGAGTATGATTGACATTTAGCTTGTTCTTAGTTTTTTGTTCCTCCTGGGTTTTGCAGGCTCCCAAAGCCGATGATCTGATTCAACAATTGAGAATGAGAGGTTCGCGATGTCATGTCATGTACTGTCAAAATTGTTCTCGATTACTGATCCTTCCTTTGCATGCTTCCAGATCTCAAGCTTTAAGGTGATCAGGATGAGAAGACTCAGCTAATAGCTGTCTATTTTAATCAAATTAGGTGTTCAATTTTTTTGGCAATTATTGATGATGTGTATACTTATTGTATGACCAGTGCAGCTAATATTTCTACATTTGGTGATGGCAGGTACTTATATGTCAGATGGGGCCTAGATATAGCGAACATGTGTGTGTTTGTGGGGGAAAGAGGTGACACAGATTATGAAGAGATGATTCCAGGAATGCATAAGACAATAATACTGAGAGGTGTTGTCAATAATGGGAGTGAGAAGATGGAGAGGAGACCCGACAGTTATGGAAGAGAAGATGTTGTCCCCTCCCAAAGCCCCAATATAATGATAGTTACTGTAAGTGAAGATGAAGGATTTAATAGCCAAGAGTTGATACCTTCTATGAAAAGATTGATAAAAATATAGAAATCCTTTGCAAATGTATGTAGTACCTTTGTTGGCAATTTAAAAGCTGTCTACAACTTGCTATAAACTGGAATAGCACAGTAAACTGAGTAAATCTGTTAAAAAAGAAATCAAACAATTTGGTGCAATAATAATGTAAATGAGTACAATATTTGGTGTGAAGTTGCCTGCAATCGAAGTTTGGTGGAAATAGTTGGGGCCGAACACTGCTATGAAGGTGGTAGCAGAGGACTTTCTACAGCTGATTGAAGCAATTCAGTCCCTGTTTTTGGGTTTGGTCATTGCAGATAGCAATGGCTTAGTATGAATGCTTGAGAAGTTGTGTTTGTTTTACTTGGTGAATAGTTTTTTTCAGTTCATAAAAGAGGTAATATTAGGAGTTTCTTTCTTCAGGGTTTAACATATCATCTTGGTCTAATGTTTACTGAAGATAAATGAGGCAAAATCAGCATGATTCAGTTGGCCTCATGTCATTCTTATTAGGCAGAGACTTTTTATATATTGTACATTGTATAGGATTGTTCAATTGTATCTGTTGCTTTAGCATAATATTATTTGTTTGCTTGTTTGGATGGTTGATTATATTGATACTTTATCATAAGACTATATGTTTGTTGAGTGAAGCAGTCACTTGAATTAGCAAATATGGTCAACTAGTCAATAGCTTAGACTATAGGACAATCTAACCAATAGCTTAGACTATAGGACAATTCTTTTGTTGAGCAAATGATGATTGAGCTTAATCCCTCTTCTTCAACGAAGACAACAAAATGTGCAGCAATGAAAAGAGCTTGACCATATGACTGAAGACGAACTATCTTCATCGGCAGAGGTATGGGATTTAAGATAAATGATGAAGCTTTTTAGATTGCAGCAAATCAAACCATACTCTGAACGGCAGGCCAGCATTTGTTTATATTCTAGCATCTGCTTGCCTATATTAGTGGAGTAGAGCATCTGGATGAAAATAAGAACTGAAATTAGAAGTTTGCAGATGCTTTGGGTGCCATGTACCAGGAACCCACCTGTCCTCAATTGTCCTTTGATTACTACCCCTGCTTTCACACACAGGAAATAATATTTTCTTGAACCAGGGCTACTAGAGGTACAGAATTAAAGATGGGATAGAAAATAAGATTGTCTGGGGATAAGACAGCAATTACCTGGATGAAGACCAGGGTTCAAATCCCACCCAGGAAGTTGGGCCGGGTTCCCTTTGATAATCCTGCTATGATAAAAAAGCGCATGTGCTGCATGCCTGGGGGTCCTTCCCACGGGTGTTGCAAAGTGGCCTGGGCCTGGTGATGTCCGATGTTTACAAATGGGAAAAAAGTACTGGCAATTATTTTTGATGCAACTCTACACTGTCCCAAACCTTCAAATTTTGTTACAGTAGCAGAATTATCTTTACAAAATATCAAATTGTATTTTCTAGAAATTTGTAAGGCTTTTCCAAGCAAATCTATTTGCTCATATCCAGCAATGCTTACAACCTAGACTGCACGGATATGGGTACGGGTACGGTTTCGATATGTTGATATGGCAATTCTTTTATAAATCTTGGGTACGGTATGCTTTTGGGTACGTTATATATATGTGTGTGTATAAATATACGTGTATATAAATTTTAAATTTAAAGAAGCATTTGCATATTTATTGAAATTTAATTCTCATACATTGCATACTTATTGAAGTTTAATACTCATAGTCATACAACTTAAAATCATTCATAGAACATGAAAACAAAATTGAAATTTCCAAAACTTTGAGAATTGAAATTTGAGTTTGTATTGATTCATAATGATATAATGTTCAAAACATTATAGTAAATAACACAATACATTCAAATTCTCAACTTCTAGAGCATATCATCTAAACAATCGTCAAAATCATCTTCATGGATGCCACTTGCAGTTCCACTCCCACTAGCTCCACTTTCGAACCCTTGTGAAGGGCTCCTTGGAATCAATGGCAAGAAGTGAAACATTGGCCAAACAAGCAGTAGAAGCTTCAGGTTGGAGGTCCCAAAATTTGTTAGGACCACTAGTATACTTTTGCATCCTGTTGGTTAAGGGGCGAAAGTTGGAATGAATGTATACTAGATCTTCAGCCTTCTTCGATGCCAACATGGTGCATTTGGCTGAGTGGATGAAACCATGAGTACTCTAGTTGCGCTTTGTAGAAGAATTATTAGCCACCTATCACAAAAAACAAAGTATTAATATTATTAATTTAAAAAAAGAATGATATCATTTTGAATTTTGATTTGTAATTGGTAATTAAAATATCAAATAACAAGTTACAAACTTTATACCTGTGAGAGCAATTTGATCGTAACTGGTCGTAAGAATTTGGCATCATGGCCATGACAAGTCTACCACATGATTGGATCCATGGCGGGTTTGTTACAAATAACCTCTATCTCTCGCATGCTACCTTGTACATTTACAAACATCTGTCGGATTGCAGGTGATGTAGTTGGATCAGGAAACAACCTTTTGAATGTTGACTTCGTCCCATTTGCAACGTCATGGTCATCATATTGTTGCTGCCTATCAGCTTTCACAACTATTTCACTACTGTAATATTTGGGATTTAAAACATAAGCAAGAAGATGCAATGTGGTGGTTGTTTTGTTCCACCTTTTCACGATCACATTTTTAATTTCATTGTAAAAATTTACTTCAGGGTCCTACTCTTTGGCTTGTATGATATCAAGGATTTTTTCAAGCGTGGAGTCCATGCCATCATATATTTTTCCAATGCAAACATTATCTTTGTCTACAAATCGTATCATACTCAAAATAGGCTCCGTGAAACTCAAACAAATATTCAACCTTTACCCACCAATGCTCATCAAGGATCCATGATTTTATTTTTTGGGCTCTTTCTGTGTTAGTTTCTCTTTAGACGGTCCAAACATTATTAATCACCATTATGCTCAAAGCACGTCTCACCTTCTCAAGTCGTCTCAAGATGAGTGTGTAAGAGACAAACCTAGTTTTAACAACCTATTAAAAAATAATAAAAACATTTCAATAACAACACATTGAAATTGATTTAAAAATTTAAAACAAATATTAAATTTAAAATGAATTGTTCCTTTACCTTCAACTTCAACTTTGAAAATATTTTGAATATGGCTTGAGACATGTGATGGTTGGTGACAAATATCTGAATCTTGTTTGTCTCCATATATATTTGTTCAATCCATGCAATTTTTTTTATCTTCCACATCATTAGATTTAGGGAGTGTATTGCACATGGTGTCCAAAATATGTGCTCATACCTACCCTCTACTATAAATCGTGCTGCCTTGCAATTTTTGGCGTTGTCCGTGATGACTTGGACAACCCTTTGTGGGCCCACTGACTTGAAGAACCCTCTATGGGCCCACTGACTCAATAGTCTCAATAAGAATATTTGCAATGAATTGGACATCTTTTACTTCCCCCTCACAATCAACAACCTTAAGAAACATTGGCCCTTTAGGGCATACTGCAATAATATTGATGGGAGGTCTGTTTCTGGAGACTTTCCATCTATCTGATATAATTGAAACTCCTTAATCAATCCAAAAATCTCTAATTGACTGTAGAGATGTCTGAATGTGTTGCACTTCTTTTGCAAAAGAGAAGTGCGAACCTTATTATAGCTAGTGCTTGTATACCCATGTGGTGCCTCATTAATGCCTCTCACCATCTGTTGCCAATAAGGTGATCTCAAGACATTGAATGGTAGTCCACATGCAAATATACACTGAGATACCAATTCATCTGCAATATTCATCTTCTTGATATTAAATGCTTTTTGTAATGGGCCTTTTGTTCTCTTGTTTGATTACTGTGAGGTATCTGCATCAAAAGGGTCATCATTTGGAATAATTTTAGCACGAGTCTCAATGAAAGGATGAAATGATGGTGTTGATGTTGGTGGTTTTCCCATGGTCCTTTACTGTAAAGAAACGGTTCTTGAGCGAGCTCTTGTTGCTTCAATGTTTGCATCCTCTTGCTCTTTTAGGAACATGGCTATGGTTTTCTTTTCCACCTTCTTACACGGTCTAATACCCATCCCTGATGCCCCAGTCATATGAGCTCTCAAATGGGTATATGCAGATTTAAATGTGGTGGCACAATGAGGACACGTCCAAACACAGACACCACCACCACCAACAAGCTCCACCACTTCCACATGTCTCCATAAAGGATAATTTGAATCCATTTTCACTCCCATACCCCCTCTTGCCCAATTGAAGCTGAACTAGATGCCATGATTGTAGGATTAATTTGTTTTAACTTTTAACCTATAACAAGAGATATTTTTGAAAACATTGTTAAATATTAAAATAATCTAATTAAATAATAAAAACAACAAATACAAATTAGAAAATTAATTTGTTAACTCGTACAAGTCATTCTCTGATTCTGATCACCAAGTTCGCCATAAATGGTGCGAGGTGAAAGCATACACAAAGAATAGACGTTTAAATTTGTAACAAATTCAATTTAAAACTTTAAAATAAAAATAAAAACGAATACATAACTAATTAAAAAAAATTAAACAGTTAGTCCTACACGTCAATCTCTGATTATGATTACCAAGTTCGCCATAAATGGTGCGAGGTGAGAGCATACACATAGGGTAGACGTTTAATTAAATAAGACTTCACTATTAAACTTAAAAAACGGAAAAATTAATTAATATATTATATTTTAATAACTGTAAAATAAATAAATATTAAAAATAAATTTAGATTATGATCAATAATCATGAATGATGTGTTTGAAACGCATCATTTATGATATTGATCATTGATCATATTCACATACAAAACATTGCTCAAAAGATTTAAAAAAAATCCCTGAATGCATGTAAAATACTTGGAAAAATCCTCCTTGATGTTTGTAGACTTGCTTCTCCATCTTTCTTTCTCATTCAAGCTCAATCACTCTCTCCTCCAAGCTCTTTCTTTCTCCTTCAACCTCTCTCTCTCTCTCTCTCTCTCCTTCAAGCTCAAGAAAAATAACAAAGATTGAGGGTGAGGAAAAAGTAGAGGGATTGGCTGATTATGTAAGTGTTTGGGGGGATCATTTAGGGTTAGGTTAGATATAGGAAACTTTAAAATCAAAATAAATTGCATATTTTTAAAGTTTTTTTGAGTTTTGTTTTAAAAATGACGTTTTAAGGGAATGGTTACGTCCAAAAACGTACCCACAGAGACATGGTACATTACGGGTAAGGAAAAATCGTACCCGTAACGTACTCTATCTCTGTGGGTACGTTTCTGGACATACTCACAACGCACTAGTCCTTGTACTAGTACCTGGTACGTTTCTAGGCTGGTACGAGGACCCTTATAGCGTTTCCGTGCAGTCTAGCTTACAACCCACAAGACCACATTGTCATTGATGTATTTCATCAAACAATCCATGTGCCTTCTTTATGCTTCCACATTTTGCATGCTTGTCTATCAGGGCAGTCACAACTACATGTTTTAAAACTCTACATATGACTATTTCTTATGGATCTTCATACACTGCTATGAAGCTTTGATTTTAGAAAATTCATATTAGTCGTTGTTAGAGGTTGTTGAGTTTGGTTGTACCTCACCAATTCATATTTTTAAGAAATGCAAGGCTCTCTCAGCAATCTCATTTTGTGCATATTCTTACAAAGACTATATGCTGTCATATCAGATTTATTTGAGTCATTTTTGTCAAAATATTTTTGGTAGTATTTTGGTTTCAGTATGCCATCTTTATGTATGTTTGGTTTACCCTGCATTCAAACTAAATTTATAGTTTCCTTGTTTTGCATGCATTCAAAGTGCTTATCTTGAAGTCATTCACCGGAATTGGTCTGTTACTCTACAAATGCAAATTAATCTTTTGCGAATCCATATGAAAAACAATAGTTCATGCCATGAATTCAACCTTAATTTTTCCTTGGAGGAACATATCTATGACTCCATCTTTGCAAGCATGTACATTCCTGAATCTCGTAAGAGTTCCTTTTAGATGTAGGAGTCGATACTTTTTTGTATATTGTGCAATTTTGTACTTATCTCCTACCAGAGGTTAATTTTTTTCACTTCTACCTACCAATTTTTTTTTTGTGACAGTTACTTAACTAATATCACCTTACAAATGACGTTTATTTTTCATCCTTGACTTTCATAATTTTCATATAAATACCAAAATCTTTTTTTCATATAATATTATCATATAAAATAGAGATATTGTTGACAAAATAAAATCCTACTTTACTCTAACTGTCTTAATATACCTAAAAAACATTGACTTATCATGATATTTTGGATGCATTATTATTATAACCCAAAATCACTTCAAGCTTCAAAACAAAATACAAAAACCAAACATTTTATAATGATAAATATTATCGAGATATTCTAATTAAAAATACATATATATGTTGCATTATATTTAATAAAAATGTCAATGCTAAGAGAAATATTCAAGTGTACTAATGTATTTCATTTTGCACACTACATATTGGGTACACAAGGTAATGTTTTGGCTTGACTGAATCTCTCTTTGGAAAAGGGTTTAAATATATCATGAAAATGAGGAATGTTGTTTAATGGTTAAAAGATAACCCACGAAAGTGAAATAGAAGAAAGCAGGAGCAGGAGCTTCGTGGCATTAGTTTAATATACTTATTTTTTTGTTGATGCATTTGAAAAATTAATTCCTTTCTTTGGTCCCATGAAAATAAATCATATATGTGCAACGTCCAACATCTATTATTTTATACTCTATTTTAGAACTTCATATATATGTGTAACGTCCAACATCTATTATTTTATACTCTATTTTAGAAGTGCCAGAGGAGAAGTTTTTGGTCTCTGGAACATTAATTAGAAGAAACACATATAATACTTGGGTAAGTTTCCGCCTTGCCGAGTCAACAAAGGCCCATTCAAATTTAATGTTCTTGTGTTAACTATAAAGATATCAGGGTTGAGTGCTTTATTCATAAGAAAAATGATTTTATTTATAAGTAGTCACAAAAATTATAATTAAGTACTTCCAAAGACTTTGTAATTTCTTCACCAAATCACCTTCTTCACTCTTATACATCATCTTACTCAATGCATTATGTAGTGGATGATACATTAACCTTGACACCTGTACATTGTAATTTTACTTGTCAGAGAGCCACCTCAAAGTCCAATCTCCATGACTATGCATTGAGTAAGAGAATTAAAACTAAGTATATAATCTTTTCGTATCTAACTCATTTATTAGAAAATAACATGTTTGCCATAGATTCGTAACTACTAACACTATTTACCTTATGTATTGGAGACCGAAGTTTGGAGACTTGAGTGACAGAGCTTGCAAATCGGAATAGTGAACTAGTTACTAGAGTCTAGGAGGCTACAAGATTGAAGTGACAGTAGCCGGGTGATTTAATGGCTTGAAACTGACAAGTGACAATTGATAGTGAGAAGTGGGAGTTGAAATCATTGTCATAAGTCACCGATTCAATGAAAAATAAATGGTAAGGTGTTTGTGAGAGGCCAATAGGCAAAAATATTACATTGCCAATAATTGTGCTTAATATGTACTTTATTCAATCAAAACTTGAATTCAGTTTTATTGTAAACAAATAATAGTAATTACTATGGATTGATTCATTCATTTGTAATAATGGATTTACATGTAGATAAATAATTATTTATTCATAACAACATCATCCATTAGTGCTTGTGGTAGGCGAATACAAAAATATTTATTAGTGTAAAATAAATATTGCATAAAAAAGAACACACTTAATGATATAGATCATGAATGAATTTATGAAAATATGTTAATAATAATAGTAGTGTTTTTGATAATTTGGATTCTACAAAGTAATGTTATGTCATAAAACTGTATTTAAAGGTAGTTAGTAATAAATAATGTTTTACTTGATTTTACAAAATATAAATAACTGTGAAATATTAATGGAGAGTAAATACTGCTTTTAAATTCCTTGGATTTATATGTTTCCACATTTTCCATGCACTTGTACTTATGGCACTTGCAACTTCTCAATATTACAGAAATATAGTGTGATGCATGAATATGCCTTTTTGTATAGATTCTAATTTCTCATATGTTGGTAAAATTTTAGGAGAACAATCCACGAGAAATATATTTGTTTTAAAATATTTAATATTTTCGTGAACACCATTTTTAGCATATGACACAAGCATAATGTGCAAAGGGCATTTCACTAAAATTTTCACAAAGATTTCACTTGTTATCATATAGTAAAAAATATCTAAAAATGCCACATTTAGTATTGGAAATGCCCTTTATATTAATTAAATAAAAAGAGAGTTACATAGTAAGGGGCGACCAAATAACACACGGTCCCACAAAACTCCACGAAGGCACTAGATAAAAAAAAAACGTCACAAGGGCTTACATTAACATGCCACAAAGGCAACCAAAGAACAAAAGATAAGCACCACCATCAAGCACATGTCGCCGCACCAGGAGGAGGGGAAGATCATCCTGAGGAGGGATGAAAGCTCCACTATTAGGTTCTGCAGAAGGAGGATCCACCTGCCAACCGTCATGATCAGGAAACTATATTTCTAACAGCACCATGATGCCCCACCCAGGTGGAGGAGATCCCACAATGGTCTGCATGGATGGTGGTGGAGAACCCCTCTACAGAGAGCTGACAATGCCCTTCCCCCTCAATGGCGAGATCCAGCTAGGTCCAAAAGAGGACGGGGCTGGAGGACGGCCCCAAGGAGAGGTGGAACATTGGTTGCAGGAGAGACTCCTTCGACGTAGTCTTGTAGGAGGCAGGCATCAAGGTGGTGACAATTGAGGATCTGATGGGACCCAACTCATGGTGTAGGGAACACTCCCCTGATGTTTAAGAAGATCCTATAGATGTGAAAACTCTAGGGAAACCTTGGCAGCTTGAGCTTGAATCTGTAAGCGCATAGTCGAAAGAATGATCACTTTTTCATTAGTTGAAAAGAAAGTAACAGACTGATCCTACGTAAAAATAATAACATTACGAGCTTTCCAAATATGAAATAGAATACACGCATGAAACAAATGCCAAATATTATCAATGTATCGCGGCCAAGGAATAAAATCACCAAAAGGAGCCATGGGCCAATGAAGAATTTAGGGTGATAAGGATGAAAGAAAGAATGGTTCCATTTCAAAATTTTTCAAGCATGAGGATGAGTCCATAAAAGGTGTTTAAAGGAATTGGGGCAATGGGATTAGGAATTCCTATATGACTTAGTCTTCACCAACAGTAAAGCCTTGATAAACAAGATACCAAAGAAAATGATTAACTTTCAGCTCAAGAAGAGAGTGCCAGGTATGGGAAAGCTGACGAAGCCAAGTGGAGTGCATTGAGTGCATCCCCCACCGAGTGTTGATGTTTATCAATGGTAGGAAAGAGAAGGCTCATAAATTGATAAATCCTCTGAGTGTTGTAACAGAAGAAGGTAATTTCCTTATTCCATCGCCAATCACACCACCAGGATGTATGAGATCGGAGGCCCAATTTATGGAGAATAACCTCTGACAGGAGCTTTTGAATTTTACAGATAGACATAAGATCCGAATTGAAAAGATTGAAATTAACTTTGAGGTCGGGCTAAGAAATCCAGTCTCTGCGGTTAACTAAATCCTGAATGGTGTTAATTCCATTGTGATAGATCCAAATAGCTTTGATGACCAGAGTTTCAACAAGTGATAGATTACCCTCCATGATGATAGGAGACTACCAGATGTTCTGCGAATCAAACGAGAGCCCTTTTCGGAATCCATCTCCTATCCAACGCATTAAAGGCTTAACCATCTCGAAATATTTCCATATACTTTTAGCAACGAAGGTACCTGTAATTTTTATCAGAGCGGAGGTGATGATAATAGTGTGTAAGTCCAATATTGTTCCAACTTCTCTTGCCATAAGGGGCTCCAGATTCAATAGAATGGCGCAACAAGATTTTACAGGTTTGGTTTCCTTATAAACAACGAACCACCCATTTAGTGGATAAGGAAACACTTTCACGGTAGACATCAATGATTGCAATCCCACCTTGCTCATGGGGGAGATGTCAGACATACCATGCAACTCTATGGAATCTAGGTGAACTAGAACTTTTACACCACAAAAAATCCTGGAGAAGTTTGGAAAGCCGAGAAAATGAAGAGTGGGAAGGGCACCAACATGCCGAATAATAGACATGCGTAGCAGCAAGAATCCTGGTGCAAAATTTGAATTTACTAGCCAATGAAAGAGGTTTGGAAGACCACTTAGTAACTTTCTGCTCCACCCTGTTAAGAACATAGTGCCACAAAGTCGTAGAGTCACTATCAAAGGCAAACGAAATTCCCATAAATCTGAATTGTTCCCCTTGGCCTATCTATTTCAAGGGGTAAACCTTCAACCAATCTGCAGGAGGAAAACAACTTTGATGATACCCCAAAGTTTTGGCGATTTGGATACTGGTGCCGGAAGCCAAGCAGAAAGTGTCTAGACATTCAAAGACCCTGGCCACATTCTGTTTTGATTTAGCAATAGTAAAAAAGGAGTCCTCAACAAAGCAACCATTAATGAGTTGAGTTACACAAATTGGAAGTATAATTCCTCTAATGAGCCCTTGATTAGCTCGATGAGAAATTAAATACCCCAGATCATCTGCAACAAGAACAAACAATGTCGATGCAAGAGGGAACTCCTGTCTGATAACCATTAATGGTGAGTCTAGATATAGCATTAAAAATAATGTGAGCACAACAGATTGGAAAAAATCATCAAAGCCAAGGGATTTGAGCATGACAAGGATAAAAGTCCACTCGATGTGATCATAAGCTTTCTCGAAATCAATTTTGAGGAAAATAGGCGTTGTGAAGAAACCCTGA
Source organism: Taxus chinensis (assembly GCA_019776745.2). Lineage (NCBI taxonomy): Eukaryota > Viridiplantae > Streptophyta > Pinopsida > Cupressales > Taxaceae > Taxus > Taxus chinensis. The sequence continues at coordinate 97,696,084 of CM034151.1, forward strand.
CCTATTCCATACCTTCCCAAATTTCTATAAGATTATCTAAAATATAACGACCTTTAAAAAAACCAGCGTATTTGGGACAGAAAATTTTGGGTAGTAGATCTGCAATATGAAGAGGAAGAGCTTTGTCCTGAATTTTGTAAGAAACATTCAACAAGGTGATTGGGACGCCAATGATTGATCTATTCAAGATTTACTAGCTTTGGAAATGAACTTGATGTTTACCTTGATTAATGAAACCCTCCATAGAGAGTGGGTTTGGAGGGCTTCATTATAGACTCAAAGCAAATCAGGACCCACAAAAGACCACGTCACTTTGTAAAACTCATTGGGGAAACCATCCAAGACCCGGAGAATTTTCATTCATGCAAGATAGGGAAAAGCTAGCAGTGAATCTCTTCCAAAGTAATAGGGGCATCACAATGGGCACTTGATCTCTATGTGTAGAGTTTCTTAGGCACAACATCAATGTACTTTATTTAGGGAAAGTAGTACACTGCTCACTTGAATCCTCCTGAGCATTTGAAAAACCAAGCTGATAGTGCTTGACAAAGGCATCGATCGATCTCTAATAGATCTATAAGCCAACGGTGAGAATAATATATCATCTTTGATCTGTTCGCCGAAGCATGCTTGGCCCTGAAGGGATAAGAGAAATGCTTTTAGAAGGATTTATATCTCTCACCTTAAGCTAATGAAGTCTCGATCGGATATGTGTACCACATGGTTAGAGTGGGATTCAATGACGTTTGATATTGTGTCGAATACTAGTTTCCTGAACCTGAAGATGAGTGTTAAAAGGATTGTTATCGAGAAGACAGAGAAACACAAGTTCTAAATTTTTTGTGAAGAGTCTGAATCAGCTCTACCTACGGAACCCTGAGCTCAACCTAATTTACTAAACATGACGGAGGAACTTGGTGGTGCGCCGAATTTCACTGCATCCCACCAGGAAATCCTAGCTGGTAAAAAAAGGCAGACGTGGTGCCATGTTCCAAACTCTTGACCATGAGCGGGATACCACTCCGGGGTGACTCAACAGAGAAACATTAATATAGAATTGACATATTCAGCACCTTGGGAGAGCCCCCCTTGCCAAAAAATATTAAATGTGATTGGATGGTGGTATGAAAAAAGAACTCTCTGACCGAAAACTTTGATAGCAAAGTGATCCTTGCGTATCAAAATAAAAATAGGGCTGTTGTGAAATAAGTGCACGGTCAAGGCGTTTTAAAACCTGATCATATCCTTCTCGAAGATTGGTCCAAGGGAACCAATTTTGGTCAATAAATCCTTACTGCACTATCTGAGAAAAGGATTAGAAAGTCCCTAATTGACTTTTAAAATAATACTAGGCAAAACGTTTTCACTAATCCACCAATGCAATAGGAAGGGTGCCAAATTTATCATTCAGGATGCTCCACCATATTAAATTCACCACACACCAACTAATAAGCCAACAGGTAAGTTGTCACCTAACCATTTCCATAATAGTTTTCCTTTTCGGGACCATCATTATGAGCCTAAATATTAAGAATACCAAAAGAAAAATCATTAATACTCATAATCACCTACACAACCCTATTATTGGGGTCCTAGCCCGAGGCAGTAACTAATGCCAAAATTTTTGGTGCAATGGAAAATCTAGCTCCACCTCTACCATCAATACGTTGAGTATGGAAATGCGTAAAATTAAGGGCAATACACGTCAGAGTAGTCTGAAGAAAAAACTAGAAATCTTGATTTCCTGTAAACAAATCACATCTAAACTGATACTTAACTTGCAAGCTAAATGAACAGATAATTTTCGGGAGGGCTATGTCAGACCTCGAACATTTCATGACATAAAATTCATGAAAAATTAGACATATCAAATTCCTAGTGCTTGTCAGGAAATCCATCCTTGGAGCCGAGAATGGAAAATTTTTTGGTAAGAAGAAGCTGGTCTGAATCATTATGCTCAACTTGAATGGAGTGGTGTTTGGCCCCATTTTCTCCCTGCACGCCGTGTGAAACCTCTCAAGTGGGACTGATAGAACGTCACAGAGGAAAAGAGATTGAAGCAACATTCCCAGTATTCTCAGAATTAGACTAAACAACTTGGAGATGTGAGGGCTTGGAAGGAATGAAAACCAAAGGACTAGGTTGCTCCACTCTAGTCTCATCCCTGGACAATGGAGGGGAAGAAAAAGGAGGTGAAACTTCAAAAAAATGTTCCCCCCCCCCAAATTATTCTTAGAACTAACCACTGTCCAGCCATCAGCTGGAGGGTCAACTTTAGACTTTATCGTGGCTGGTTGCATGGGGGTAGGCTTGGAATGGGCCAAAAGAGGACAGTCCCAAATGCGATGGTCCGGGGCATGATAGTGAAAGCACATGTTAGGGAGGTTAAAATAAACCACCTTTTGAGAGATTTTCAAGGACCCAACTTGAATATATAGATGGTCCCACAGATCCTTCACAAGGTCCACTTCGACATAAACACGCTTGTTGGGACGAGAAAAGAAAAAATGCTCCTGTTCATGGTACATCACCCTGTCAATGGGCTTAAAAATCTATGGCAAAAAGGACTAGAGGTGAAGGGGAAGGCCAGGGAGCTCAATCCATACAGGGATTTTGAGTGAGACTTGGCTACTCAGATTGAAATCTTGGGTCCATGGAGATAACACCAGCAGGGTATTACCTAAGTACCAACAAGCTGCCTTAAGTAGGAGGGCTTGAATTCAGGAAGGCTCATGAAATGAAAACAAATAAAAACCCTTAGTGAGGTTACAGACCCCTGAAAATAGGATACCGTTAGACTACCAGTGATTTTTCATCTAGTTCTACAGGTAGGTTTCAGACGGGATACAACCACAGAAATAGGCAATAAGACAATAGTTTTAATACACTTGACAACAAGATCCAAACTTTCATCAGAAATTATAACATATGGAGAGGGCTTAGAGTCCATACCTCATCGTAAAATTTTGACACAAACTTCCTTGCGCGCTTGGGAACCATTTCCTTTAGTTGCAACAATTGTTGCAATGGGATGAGTGTTGGCCATTTATAGGCATGACACCGCCTTAGAAGCGGGGAAAAAGCCGAAAGACACTATAATAGGGCCAAGGGGAGACCAAAAGACATGCTTAGGACAAAAAAAATAAATCATAATATGAATATGATTTGATTGATATTTATATGCTTTTATAAAGCTCTATTTTAGCATAAATCCGAAGTGTTCTCCTGTGTCTAAATTCCTTTTTATATGTTCGAATTACAGCTTTGCACACACAAAATTTCATAAAAGAAAGGAAATTTTATCATCTCTTGTCAATCTAACTTTATATAAGTATTGATCATCATATCTAAAACCAGAGAGTTGGATTCCCACAACCACATTCAACATTTTTTTTCTATGCTTCGACGTGGAAGAGAAAAACCACTTGTGGCACTTGTTTCAATATATATTTTGGACAACTTCCATAAATTCTGACATATAATTTTGAGATAACTACTATTACAAACCTGTCACAATAATTGCAAGATCACAATATATTTTATGTTTTCTATATTATAACACCTAATATGAGTGATTATATATAGAAATCCATTATATAAAATTCTTAGTTCTGGGTAGGGCTTAAAATTATATTTGAAATCCTGTCATAGAAGAATTTTGAGAGTGAGTTATGTGTCGAGTAACATACACAATCTCACAAATATGGTACATGAGCTTCGTAGCACCCAATTGTTCCCAATATGGTAGTGCAGGGATGGCCTCTAAATGATTTTCCAGAAACAATGCTATCCCATACTCCTATACCGATTATCTACTTCTCATCCATGGAAGCATAGAACGAGCAATAAAATATACCTTTGAGGCCTTTAAAATAATATTTGACCCAGGAGTAGGAGAGCACTTCCTGTGTTTGAAAGCTGCGGTATATTCTCCGGATGCTCAATATGTTTCCCAAAGAAATCTGTGAAAATGGAAGGTCTTTGTTAGTTTGTTGGCATGTTTTTGTGGAACCATCCAGAAGAACAAGCAACCCAATTGACAATCAAAGCTTTATTTCTATAAATGCTTCATGAACGAATCAGTCAGTCAAGATAGGAAGATTAACAGACAAACTGAAGATTGAAAGACACATTATTCATGAGAATATAACGAAAGCAATATTAGTTACCAAAGAATAGGAAAAAACAATAGATGACGACTACGACCAACAATAATGGTTATCCAAGAATTTTAACTTAAGAAAGGCATATCGGCCAATTAATAATTAGTGAATTTTTAGTTTAAACGTTATATTTACAGGTTTTACAAGAAATTTTCCCATCCTTTTCCATATTTTAAAATATATTTTGATTGTATTTTATGGGTAAAATCCAAAAAAAAAAGTCTAAACATGCCTTAAATGTAACCTCTCCTATAATAGGTGCCACTTTTTTATCATTGCGTATAGGGGATGCATTCCTCACAAGTTCTTGGAGAAGTTTGGATTGTACTAAGTCAGTGCCTCGTCTAATTTCATTTTTACATTGATAGGTGAGGAACTCACAAAAATTGAATGGAAGACTTAAGGATTGATTATCTTAGTGATCATCAAATAAATAATATGGGTGTAATATTTATCGATATTGCATACAAAACTTTGGTAATAGAAATATGAATGACACGAGTCCCAAAACCATATGACAACTATGCCTTTGCAAACTATACACTTAAGTAATATTAATTTATTAATGAATTAACATGCTAAAACTAAACCTAACATTCCCCCCTTAATTTAACATGATTGTAAGTGAACAGGAGAGATTATTTGAATGCTTCAAAAGTTTTTGGTACAAGCTGCTTACTAAAGACATTTGCACATTGGTCTTCTGTCATGTAGAATTATATGTTCTATTATAGAACATGTTTGCATATAAAATTTACTTGTACATCAATGTGTTTTGTTCGTTCATGAAACATCAGATTGCGAATAAGGTTGAGAAAACTATAATTATCAACACACAAGATGATTGTTTTTGTGGTACTTTTAAACCCTCAAGTATGCAATATAGCTATATCATTTTGCAGACAACTCTTGTAAAACAATATTTTTCTTCAGATGAAGAGCATGAAAGAACACTTTTCTTTTGGCCCTCCCATGTTATTTGTATAGATCCCAATGAGAATAGGAATCCAAAAGTGTATCCCTTGACATCAATGTTATTTGTAAAATTTCAAACAATATGTCAAGAAGAATTGATTGTTCTTCTTGTACTTTAGGTTGAAATCCATGGTTCCTTTGATGTATACTAGAATTCTCTTTGCTGCTATCAAGTGTTTGACTCTTGGTTCTTACATGAATCTTAATATGTAGCTCATTGAATAACTCATCTCTAGCTTAGTGAAGGTTAAGCAGATAAGATTCTCAATTAAATGTTTATAGAAGGTTGCATCTACATGTGGTGATGGATTTGTTTGAGAAGTTGAGATTTTCCTCCATGCACGTAGTAATAGGCTTGTATTCCATTATCCAAAACTTGTCAAACTATGTCTTGACACATTTCATTTGACCTACAAAGATATGATTTTTTTATGCCTTACATCTAATCAAAGACAATACTAAAGTAACTTGAAATTTGTCATGTCGAACACATTTCAAATTTTTCTTTTTGTCTTCTATCACTTTGATTGAGCTACCAGTGATCACCAGACCATCAAAATAGGAAACTATGATCACCATCTCCCCTCTTTGTTTAAGGAAGATATTAGGCTTAGACAGGTTCACATTAAATCCATTATGAGTGATATGTTCATCTATTTTGTTATACCATGTTCTAGAAGCTTTCTTGAGTTAATACAATGAATTTACAAGACGACACACATTTTTTTATTTGTTAGGCGTGACACAAATTTCTAGTTGAGTCAATAGACTCATTCATTTAAAAAGGTGGGTTTGATTTCGATTTGAAAAACTTTCCAACCAAATTGGGAAGCCAGGGAAAAAATCATCTTGATCATATTTATCTTGGTTGTGGGAGGAAATGTCACCTCATAGTCTATTCCTTCATTTTGAACATACCCCTTTATTTCGAGCCATGCCTTGTGCTTGTCAATTTTACCATCTGGTGTATACTTTGTTATGAAGATCCATTTTCTACCGATTGGATTCTTCCTTGGTGGAAGGTTTATAAGTTCCCATGTTTTGATATTCATCAGTGACTGGTATTTAGCTTCCATGGCTTGTTTCCAAGGTTAAGATCCTAGGGCTTCTTGTAATATTGCAGGTTCATGAAATGTAAAAATTTCCTAATTAAGACCAAATTGACCTCTCTCTAAGTCATACTACAAGTCCTTGGTCAAGTGGTGGATGTGTCTAGGACTTCATCCAATTTAACATCTCTATGCAGATTTGTACACTACCCTGGTATACATTGAGTTGTGGGTTGTGAGGCTTGTTCAACTCAAAATTTTCCACTAAGTCAACCATCACCAATCTCATGGCGGGTGCCAATTTCTCTCTTAGTGTTGATTAAATGTATGTTTTGTATAATTCAACATAATTAAGTATTTTCATTTTTTCACAATAAAATACTAAAGTGGATTTCTATTTTCTCATTTTGAAGGTTTATCAAAAAATATTAGCTAATAAAAAATCATTAATTTAATTTTGATTGATGTTCCACATTGCACCAAAATGTTGTGCTAAGGGTAAATGATTAATAATTTTTGATGGATTGAACTCCCTTTGATTAAGAAAAGAGTCATTGTTAAATAAGGTTCTTGAGAATAATCTGTGTATAAGTGGCCTATATTTTTAGCTTACCATATTATGTGGGTCATAGGGTGGTTAAGCTGCATGGGGATTGAAAACTATGTTTTGAGGCTATATAACAAGGTGGGGACTTGATGATACAATGCATTACAATATGGAGTTGTGGTAACCAGTAGAGGTACAAGGATATATTTTGATCTCCATTTGACCATCATTATTTTAATATTTTGGATAGGTTTATAATTATGATATTCCTACCATTATGGTATTAATGGCTATTTTTCTTGGCATTTAGAGTGTCTGTTAGTAGAAATGTGTTAGTGCATTCATAAATTAGCCACATAAATTTGATATCGTAGTTCTTGTTTGAGGTACCTCTACAATTATTGTTTTTATCTCTTTAATCCTTTTGAAGTTGGTTGTAGAATTTATATCAAGTCTTACTTCCATGAACTCATTATTGTCTAGTTTAGATGAACCTTTTAGATGGCTTAATTGTATTGGAGGTCATTCTATGGTCATATTTTTGGAATTGATTTGACAATACAAGTATATTTCAAAGTTCTTGTACTGGTGATATATTTGTGGTGGTCACCTAGTTGTATCTTTATCAAATATTTTGATTTAGTGCTCTCTAAATTTTAAAAATAATTATGAAATGTTGTTTTTTGTATCATTTGATAAATGTTTTATGTTTTGAAAAAATAAACTTGAAGGTCGACAATGGAATATTATCATTCACATACAATTATATTAATGTGGTTTTGAATTGAGAATGTGATTATAAATAATATCACACACACACACACACACACACACACACACACTCACACACACACACACACACATTTTGTGATGGATATTTTGAATTAGTAGTTGATTTAGATGTTTGGATGGATTAAATTTGACATTTTAGGTTACTAAAACATTTAGGGTGTTTCTCTTTCAAATTTTTAACATGTAACATTGAGGCCTAAAATATATTCTTTAGTCAAATGAATCATTTTATGGTGTATACAAAAATATTATGAGATATACTGGTTGGTGTTTGGTTAATCCCAAACAATACTTGATCGTCTAAGTGCTACATAACTTTATTATCATTGAACATTTCATATTTATGTCCTACATGCATTATTACATTTGATTGAGTTTATTTTTTTGTGAGGATATTCTTGGTTGAACTAACATAGTATGTATAGTTTTTTATAAGATAATTATTTATTTATTTTAACTATCATGAAAGTTAGAAAGTTTTGAAATCCTTAGAGGTTTAAAAATGTTTTTTATTTGGATCTTATTGTATAATTACATCAAATAGTATTGATTGATGGAATGAAATGAAATGTATCTTTAAAATTCCTAGTCCAATACTGAATGAACATACATGTTATATAGAAACACTAGTTTACCAAAATCCAAGTTGTTGTTATGGAATAGAGACTCATTTGGAATATCATAGACTTATGTGTTATCCATATTGTATGAAATGATAACTAGATGTAGTTTTGATGCATATTGTAGATATATATAACTTGTTTGATGATATGGATTAGAATAGATATTTGGGTGTTAATTTAAGTTTTGGGTAGAAATAAATTTTTTCTATTGTGTTCAAGATTCATCATGAAAGTTTCTTAAGCATGTTGTGACATTCTATTTTCAATGTGATGAAAATTTGATAGTAAAAATATTTATAAAGAGCCTATCCTCTTGATTTTCCTTATTCATTTTTTAGAATAGGATTTTTGAAAATGGATGTTGCATTGAAGTGAGAATTTTTATGATGTTAACACCTACAACAATTTTTGAGATTATTATGAAGAATTATGGATGTTCATGAATACTTTCCTTCTAGGTTATTTTCTATTGAATTACTCATATATCCTTGGGATTTGAACATAAATTTTATGGAAATAAAAATTCTAAAGATAATTTTAATTCATTATCCCTTTTTTGAGTTGGAAATGATAGTAGTGTTTAGATTATTATGAAGTTTTTTCTTAATTTAATTCTATGGTATTTCATATAAATTGATTAATTTATTAGCTTAAAATAGTTATTCTCCACCTTTTAGAGATGTTTGGTTGGATTAGGGGTAGTAGGTCCCATGGATCAAGTTCTCATGGTAGTTGGGAAAAAGATAGGGGTATAGAGCATCAAGATCTCATCACCAGAATAAATTTCCAAGGTCAAAGGTATCTTGGTGCTTTTAGTAAGTATGCATTTTTGAGGTTCCATTTATCAAGGTCTGGGTAGAGGCACAAGATTTTTCAAAAAATTACATTTGTGAAGGAAAACTATGGAACATTATCAATATGGTTGTAAAAGAGGCATTGGATCAAACTATAATCAATTACCAGTATTATAATTCCCTAGAGATACTCACTCATTCTAGGGATACCCTATTATATAATCTGAAATAATATCTTTATAATCATTCACATAAAATACATTCATCCGTACCCATGTGATCATTCATAACACAAGATTTAGCTTGTGGTTTAGTTCTATTGGATAATTACCTCATGATTTCACTCAATCTTCAATCACTCAATGTTCCTTGATATACATCTTATCATTTACATAATCCTTCAAATAGTTTCTCTCCTCTTGATGTAGTCCTATTTTCTTCTATTCATGTTATATCCTCGTCAACTCCTCCTTTGATAAGTCATGTGTTGAATGGGGTGACATTGGAAGTTCAAGATGAAATTGACACTCTTTCACACAATGGATTACCTAGGATACATTACGAATATTTAGAGTGAAACACACATAAGAGAGTTACTCTCCTTGAAATAAAACATGATGATGAGATATTTCTTATATTTTTTCATTACTTTGAATTTAATAGTGGTTACTGGATAATCACTTGACGAGCACATAGTGTAGACAAATATGCTAAATTATAATTTTACCACTGATGGATATTTTAATGACCACTATATCTTTTTTATTTTTCATATTTTAGTATAGATAGTAAGAGATACAAAATTTTGATTATGATAGTCATATAGGTAAGTAAACTTGATGATTTCCTCACTGTAAGGAGGTTTGAATCCCTATGTTGACTTTATGACTGTTGATTCAAAAAATGAAATTCACATGTTTTAGTATTCTATGAAGATATGGTGATCATATGTTAGCTCAATGCATATTTATAATTATAGACACATAATCTATGCACTTGGGTACATTTCTAGTTCCTAGAGCTTACTAATATATACATGATTCCTAAAAAAGAATGCTAGTGATTGACATTGTATTTTAGGTATTTTGTACTTTTATTGCACCTTACACACCCCACAACACCTATTAGTATTTGAGTGATTTATCTCTTATGACCTCAGACACTAGCGACCAAGCGTTCTTGTCCCTCCTGGGTGTTCCTGCCCCTTTCTCCCCTTTTTTCACTCTTTTGGGTCTCTTTTACTTCTTGGACATATTTTATACTTTTGGGTTGGCCTTCTTGTTGTCAATTAAAAAATTCAAACAAGGGAATCTTATATATACATAGTCATAGCTCTCAAATAAGGGACCAATCACTAAGCATTATCTACCATAACCTAAGATTTCATTTAAAGGAACAAAGAGCATCAAATGCATTCACATAGCACACTCATTTAAGGGAAAAGGGTTTTATTAGTTATGTATAAACAAGATAGGAGGGGAATTTTATTCTATTCCATCCCACACATACTATACATTTTCTACATTATAGAGCTAGCCCACTATCACTATGTAACTTGCATAAGGGCATCCTGTGGCATCATTGTAACACACACTTACACAAAAAACTACATGGATTCTGAGCTATAGTGTAGCGCTCAACACTATGTTGAGGTCAACATGACTCCACATACTACATGACTAATAGTGAATCTCCTCCTATACAGAAAATATCAAAATCCAAGCACCTATAAATACAATAGCGCCAAGAATAGACACTAACACCCTGGCACTATTGTCCTCCTGTAGGCACTTCTATCTTTCACATCGCTGAGTCCTATAGCCTTTAGTCCGCCATGATGACACTGTTGTTACTTTGTTCTAGTAGTTCACACTACCCATATCACTTCCAGTTTACTTAGAAATTAGCTAGGTCCCTTTATCTCTCTTTCTTACTTAGGGTTTCATATTGTACATGCTTCATTGCTTGCATATTTACTGTACATTAGCATTTGTATACCATTCATTATAGTAGTTACTCCGTAATTACATTTAATTATATTTATATTAAATCATTTGGTGAACCCGTTCCTTACATGCCCATTATTAGATATTTCATGGCTTATCATCCCTTTGATTCCAATGCTTCCCCATTGTACATATCTAGGCACAACTTCATAATATTCTTGTTAAACATGTTCTCGTTAATCCTAAATCTAGTCTTAATGTATGAAATCTTTCCTTTCTCCATCAAATAGGAATTTATGCTGCTCATCTCAATCCATCTACTCTTTGTATTTGTGGCTTTGATAATATGCCTGAACAAGTGTTGGGAACAATATCTCTTCCCCTTATTATGGGATCTTGCACTCTTAATGTTCTATGTCATGTTATGCCTCATGATGTTCCTTATCCTATCCTTCTAGGCCATCCTTTCTTACATACTATCCATACACTTATTTTTACCCATGCCATAATAAACATGGCCCTTACTAAAAATTCTTTTACGGATATTGTTATAGTAGATTCCAAACATCATGTTGCTACTCCTTATGATATTCATCTTGCACATGATGCTCATGATATTACATACATTATATGTCATTATCCTCTTGGGATGAACCCTAGTGCTAGTGATTTACATGATCAATTTTATATTGGTACCCACGATACTCCTCCAATTATGTCTCACTCTCGATGCACTTCTGTTAATCCTATGCTTAGTGCTTACAATATTGCATCTCTCCATGTACTTTCCTCATCACACGTTAGAACACCAGACATTGATTTTACAATGATTCGTAATACTCCCAGTTTCCAAGATCCTGTATGATTCATTTACTCTTGTTACATTCATGGGGACCATCCATTCCCCTCTTGCTACATTTTTGTCTATGCTCATATGGGCTAGTTCATACTGCTTTATTTCTTCTAATATTCCCAAATTACACTTATTACTTTTTATTACTATTGATAAGCATCCCAAAATCACATATGTTACACACCTTTTGACTCACATACTGATTTTGATGTTTGTATTTACTTTTTCCATTATTTCAAACACGCACAATTCTACACCTATTCTATTTTCTCTTAATGGGTACATTCTTATTGCTTATACACTTCATATTCATCTAGTTGGGATCTTATACTCTATAGGGGTTTCCCCTAACCATTTTGACATTATTATTTGGTGGCTCTTGTGTTTACCAATGTTCTACATATTCTAGTTTCTCCACATGCATGAAACAATCCTACTCCACATGCTATGATACATGCACTTTCACATGGCACTAGGTCATTTCCTCATGTTCACATATGTTCATCTTATTTAGCAGATTGTGGGCCCTTTCTACTACTATCATTGCATATATCATCTTGGAATTCACATCTGGGGGCATCCTAATTCCCCCTACATTACCCAATAATACACTCTTGTTCCTAGTTCATACTTGACTATTGAGGGCATCCTTACCTACATGAGGGTATCCTTATTCCTCCCTTCTAGCTATTCTCTTTTACAAATTTGAAAAATCCAAAAGCATGTTTACTTAAATTTTGATTAGATGTACTGTTTCTTCCTTATAGTACTATATGTTACACCTTTTCTTATCATATTACTATGGCTCATAATATGCTTAATCATTTTTCATACAAACATGTGCACTCACATGGTATCTTGAGGTGAATTTAGGTCATTTATAGGTTTTTACCTGATGTATGATGCTTGGCCTTGTCTATTACCAGTCCCAATGAGGCTTCTGGGGGTATCTACCCTTTTCCCACTTACTATCAGGTTTTATCATTGCATTATTTCACATTTTCATTCCTATATTCAGATCTTACATTGTGGCATACTATTATCTTTCCTAACATGCTAACGAGTGATTAATGTGTAGAAATTACCTTGTGGGACTCCTTTTAATCATAGTTGTATGATTCACTTATATCTTGTTTCTATTGTTTGCGGGTTATGCCCTATGTTTTCTTTTTTCCTTGTTTTCACAAACCTTGATGGATTCGATTGTCTTATGACATCCTGAGTGGTGTCCCATGTATGCAACCAACTACTCATTATGTCCTTGTTTTCTATTTTCCTATATGATTTAACTAGTTTCTATTTGCACGTGCATTACTTGTTTGTCACTAACACTTGTAAGATAACATTTTCCAATTATTTTTCTTGCACCATGGTAACTACCATGTGTAATCCCTATTCCCCTACAAGAATCAATATCTCATGCATGCATATCAGCTTCATACTTCCTTGTTTGGGATTTATTCACTTTTATTCATCTCGTGCACCACAAATGAGTGGGGAAAAACATTGGGAAAACTTTTTCACCCTCCCAATAATTATAGCCAACAGCTACAGAATCACAGTCAACATGATCAAAGAAGTAATCAGTTACAAAATAGGGCCATGAACACATTTAGCCACAATTCATATCATATATAGAACCACCCATTACAAATAGGAATGGTGGGTTTCAGTGTCCCACCTAATTGCTCTTGTCTTAGGGAAAAAACAATTACAAAGTAGTTTCAGTAGTTACAAAGTTGAAATATTCTACAATATCAAGAGTTATACAATCATTTTCAAGTTGCAACAAGTTACTAATAAGATCTAAATAAGGAACTATCTACTTAATTAAGAACCAAAGTAGAAGTAGGAACCAAATAAAGAAGTGACACCTAGGGCATATGCAGGACAACGATATGCCTGGAACATTGTGTTACCTGAGGCAAGTTATAAATTGGATTTGTGATCATCTGTAGTGGAACTTTTTCATGGGGAAACATTAATGGTTGGAGGGAAAATACTATAGCTCTCCCAATGCACTTTCCCTTAGTAGTAACAAGATGCCTAAATGTGAAGTTTAGTGTCGGGATGCTCAAATCCCTAGTTTGGTAATAGGACTCCCAAATCCTTAGTATGGTCAAAACAGGTCGAGAATTGATCACTCTTGACTCTCCCAACCAGCTCTTAAGTATCAAGTATACAAGAAGGAAAAAATTTATATCCCTTTCTCTTTTACCATTTCAGGTGTACTCTAACTCCTTGGTTTATAATTTTCCAAATATACATTTCCATTCTACATATTTTTCAAGTTAAAGTTTAATTATATTTACCATGAGCATTGACTACACATGTTTTCTTTTGCATGTCCTATCCTACTCCAACGAAGGCAAAAAACACATGGAAAATTGATGAAAATATCAAACATGGATCATTCCCACTACACACATGTTGTCATGCAAAATGTTTAGCATGAAAAATTTATATATTTTTCCATGACAACTACGTCCACACTAAAAAATCCCTAAACCAGGTAATGTAAACCTGCCCTCCGGCCAATTGATGACTATGTAAACCCCATCATAACTAAGAGGGATGTGCTAAATATATTTTTAAAGTATGTTTCATGTGAAAATAAGTTTGTGGGAAGAAATTTATGGGTTCATTGTGATCCTATTTGAAGGAAGTGCTCCTGGAGGCCTAAAAAGGCCCATTTTCGGTACTTCTACACAATGAACATTTGGAGATGAATACAAAAGATATAATGCATCCAAGTAGAGTGTGAATGAAATATTATATCATTGGAGGAATTTTAGGGAAGTTTTGCAAGGCGAGATAGGTTTAGGAATAAGTTGTGCAACACCGGGATACTTATAACACGGTGCAAGGAAATAAAAGAAGTAAACAACTAGTCAACTTGTTTGGGATGGTTTAGAAGCATCCGGTAATTTTTTGAAGTTACCAAATACTCATCAGAAATATAAAAATGTGTTATTCACATTTCAAAATTTTCGAGAGATTCTGTCATCAGGATTTTGAGATATTGACTCGACATTGTAGGTGAAGATACTTGATCCCTATAGAGATCAAAATGAGCATTATGAGAGCTAAAAAAGGATTTGTGACCTTATTGAAAATTAAAAGTGAATATAATTCAACCCTTTACATTCCCCATGTGAAAAGTTTGAAAAAATGCAAGTTTCTCTCAAGTGGAAGTTTGACCTTCCAGGAACCGCTTGTGAGCAGAATAAAAAAGGGGGGTAAAATTTGAATTTCAGGTAGAATTGGATTTTGAAAGTTGTTCCATTGATTTCCTTGAGTAATTTACATTCAATATCATATAGATTTTTCTCAGGGAAGCTCCGGGGGAAAAGACTCATTCTTTGGGGTCTATTTTTGATAGTTGTTGGTGAAGGTATGGTTATTATAAGTGCTTAGGTAAAAGTTTCACACCTTGGATGAAATTTTTCACCTTTGAAATTTGTTCAAAGGTGTATGGGGCGAAAAAAATTACATCCCCAAGGAAGGAGGATGATGGTTTTTATTTTCCATCACTTAAAAAGTATTGGGATTAGCACACATGTTGTACATATAATATATCAGATCCAAGCATACATGCTATAAAAGTGGATATTCTACTAGAAGAAATATACAAAACAAGATATATAAATCAACACTAGATTTAACTTGGTTCACCCAGTGTGGGCTACATCCACCAAGAAACAATCCAATCTATTATCCAAAGCTTTCAGAAGATATATAATGAATATTTACAAACTTCCACACCTCTCATGATGTATAATACTTTCTTTCTCTCAAGCTTCTCCTTATTCTCCAAGAATTTCCTCTCACACAATTATTTTCACAATAATCACTAACTATCCCTTCTAACCCTAGATTTCTAGCTTATAAATACCTTATACAAACTTAGGGCACTTAACCATGCAATTACAATCAATAGATCTGTTTTAATACTAAAATTAGATGTAATTCCTGTGAGTTAAATAAAACATTCATGCATAGATAATCAATGCCAGTTAGCCCTAACCAATGAAGGTTCCTACTTTCCTGACCGATGCCGATCATAGGTGACCAATTTTGGTCCCTTCATAGTGGATGCCAGTTACTGTGTTTTCTAGCAAGTTGATATAACATACTAAACTGAAGTAATTGAGATCCACATCTCAACAATATGCCACTTGGAGATAAATTACTACACTATACTTGTACAACGTCATCCTTAGATCATTTCCTTAGTTTTGTTTCTTCCTCTGCAAGTATCAAACTTGTTATCCTGTGAAATTGACAAGGGCAATTTGTAGGTAACTATACCAAAAATTCTATTTTGACCCCTAAGGAAGTCTGATAACGTTTGAAATGGCCCAAAACCCCCTTTCAAAAATCAAGTTTTTTAGAACTTATCCATTTTTTGCTTAATCCTTTGACACAGTTTCTTACATGTCGACATGATCTAAAAAATGTGCCTTTTTGAACTAGGCACAAGAATTCACGTGTCAACATCAAGAAATCTGTGCCCCCTCTTAATCCTTCGGTGCACTCATTGTTATGTCAACATCATTAAGTTTACGCCCCTTTGGTCCTTTGGTGTTGGAAATGTTGTGTTGACATCCAAAAATGTGCGCTAAGGCACTGGAAATGTTGTGTCGACACGTCAATAAAATTGTGCTAAGGTACATTTTTCTTTGTGTCGACACTCCCAAAAGTGCACGCCAAAAGAAGTTGGTGAGATAATAAATGCCAGTTTTTCTATAAATATGTGCCTGACACCTGTCATTTTCATGAATTGAAAATTGTGAAAAGTATTTTCTCTGCGCCTGTCAGCCATCCTTGTCAACCCCCGCGTGCCATTTTTTCGAGCTTGTGGACCCCACGTCATTCTTCATATTTTATAAATATGGGTAAGTGGCTCCTCTCCTTGTTGTTTTTTTTGGTTTGTTGTGTTAGGTATTAGGGTTGGTGTAAAAGATAAAATCTAAAGAAACACACCTAACAATCTATCAAACCAGCTGAAGCCCTTTTGCCTCTCCTTCCAGATCTATAAATCTGGAAGACCCCTGCCTCTGAAGAAACCAAAAACCCATCTTTCCCTACTGCTTGCCTTGCCAAACAAACCCTCTCTTTGCCATCTGATCAAATCCAAAAGAGAGAGGAAGAGAAATCAAGGATAAGTTACCAAAAATTATCCAACTGTTAAACCCATTGGCGCACTGTTTTTTATGTAACACCTCCCAAAGTTGCGCTTGGCTGATGTAACACAACCTTTTTCCATGCCTAGTTAAAATAACACTTAGCAGTTTTTGTGGGGCACATGAGCAACTTGTAAAACATCAACATAAGATGTTGTGTGATTCAAAACCACACCACACACTTTTTCCCTTTGGCGCTGATTTTCCTTGCAACATCTTCCGAAGTTGCACTTAGGCGCACTTTAAACACATGCAACAAAAATTTTTTGGCCCAAGCAAACCAAATTTTCCTAAGGTAGGTGTAACTTCCTTAACATCAACATAACATGTTGCAATTTTGCCCCGTGCTTTATCCTTTGCTGAAACTTTTCATGTAACACCTCTCAAAACTGTGCCCTTTCAAACGTGGCACAACTTTTCCCATGTCAACATTTGTGCAATTTTTTTCATGTCGACATCCCTAGAAAGTGTGCCTAGCAATTTAAAGCCCCTGCAGCCTGCTGTGAACTGTGCCTTGCACCCTAAGCCTTATAATTTCTCATTCTTCATTCTACAAGCTTTCATTATGAATAACATGATGGTTGACATGGCTCTTCTGTGTTGGACCTCCTTGATTCTTCTTACAGAACAACAACATCCATCCTTGGGCTCACATATGTCTTCATCAAGCAAAAAACCAGCTAAAGCTAAAGTTAAAGCTAAGAAGTCAGAACAAGAGATGAAGTATAAGTATCAGAGAGTCAGAATGCCTGACTCATATGCAGAGTGCAGCCTTGACATCAGAGACTCTGAGCTAGGACATATTGACATGGATGATTTCTGGGCAAGGACCAACTAGGAAAGCAGTGGCCCATGGATGAACAAATTAGTGGGCAGTGGATTGCACTTTACAGCTAGGATTCCAGTAAGTGCCGTAAATAACGAGTTCATCATGTTGGTTTCTTGGTGTTATAACAAAGACACTAGATGTGTCGAAGACAAAGAAGCACAACATGATCATCGACCTCACAGCTCGTCACTTTGAACTGATCCTGGGCATTCCTCATCACAAGAAATATGTAGAAATAAGCATTGAAGACTGCAAGAATACCTAGGATGATAATGAGGATAAATGCATGCAGATGATGAATGAGCTTTATCTGAAGAACAAGAAGCCGATGAGCAGATGGCCACAAACCATCCACCGTAGTGACTTCAATGAGGAGTTGAGTGATACAATCACCTTCTTAAATAGAGTATTTGGGCTCCCTGATGCCCATTATTTCCACAAGTGGATGCTGAGATACCTGGAGACCATGAGCAAGAATGCACCTAATCAACATTTTGGCTGGGGTGAAATCATCAGTGACACCATCTCCCAGCAGCTTCAACAAGTTCTAACAACTGGGAAGTTCTACATGAATTCCTACGTTGTATATGTTGCGTCAGAAAGGGATTTCACAGGGTTAGCTCAAAATGGGGTATGGCCCCAAGTCAAGATATATGAGTTCTACCCAGAGCTAAAGCTCGAGGCCAGCATCTCCCAGTTCTCTAAAATTAATGATGCCTTCTTCTATGAGGTAATCTACTTGCTGAGGCCAAACATGAGACACGGTCAGACCAGCCCGAGTGTGATTGCTGCTACAAAGAAATGGGGAGCGTTGTTCACACAATTCCCCACATTCACATACCTCAGAGCTGTGAATTTTGAGGGAGAGCCAACGAAGCTGCCAAGGTTTGCAGGGCCAAAGCTGATCCTACTGGAATTGTCAAGGTAGCTAATCACTTATCATGAGAAGTGCATGAAAAGAAAGAAAGGAGGAACCCCATTCCCCCTTACAGTTGGCCGATACACCTGCCCCACACTAGCCAAAGCACAGGAGATGTATGCTGAGCTAGAGTTGCTAAATTTGAAGCACAACTTCCCAGCAAGGCCGACCTTCGACTGCCGGAGTTGCCTCCCAAAGGAAAAAATTGATCCCATCCATGTTCCCAAGATCGAGGACATTTGGATCGACCTGACACATGAGATAGACATCAGGTGAAAGGATCACTCCCGACTGGCTCTGGAGGAGATCATCCACTATGGCATTGCCATTGTCCCAAAGGAATTCCAAGAGACTGATCAAGAAATTGATCAGGTTTACCTTGACACAGATGGGGACGATTGGCCATTCGTGGAGATCAACAGAGCCAAAGCACTGAAAACCATTCAGGAAAGGGTTAAGCCCACATTGCAACGCACCAAACATTGGTGCAAACAGAATGGTCTCACCTACCTCGGAGTTGATTTCACTACTTCTCCTTCAGGTAGAGCACCTCCAAGACCGGCCCATGTGCCGAAAGGAAAAGGAAAAGACAAGGAGGGTGAATCAAGCAGACAAGAAGAAACTCCTGAAGGCCTTCCTTCTACTTCTGAGAAGCAAGTAGTCAACCTGGTGTCTCCAGGTAAAGAAGAAACAATAGAGGTTTCAACAGATACATCCACCCAGGATGTTATCACAACTACAACTGCAGAGGTACCCATCGTTCCTTCTTCCATTTCTTCTCCTCCTCCTGTCATTCAAGCATCTATTCCTATGGATGTGTCTTCTCCTCTCCCTTCCTCCCTTCCATCTCCCACCTCTTCCATCTTCTCCTCTCTTGCGGATCTGTCACCCAGTATTCCCTCCATCCAATTGCAGATCCCTTCTGTTTCCATGTCCTTCTCTTCTCCTGTAGTAACTCCAGGCCCCACAAGCAGCGGTGCATTGGACTCCTTGTCAATGCCACCACCGAGTGTTTCAACACACTTCCCTGAGGCCTCTATAGTTGCTCCCCCTCTCACTCCCATTTCTTCTTCTATTTCCTCTACTCCCACTCCCATAAGTCCTAGTTGGATTTCTGACCATCTGAGCCAGCATAAGAGAAAGTTCCCATTGTGGCCATGGATTTCTCCGTCATTCCGAAGAAGGGAACCAAGAAGCAGAAAGTGATAACTCACTTTTCTAAAAGCACTTCGGGGGAGAGAGTCATGGAGATAGCTTACCCAGACCCCACCAAGAAAAAGGAGGATCTGTCTCCCACAGACTTCACAGTGACTCAAGTCACAATGGGGACCTCATCTGAAAGCCTACAAGGGGAAGTCTTATCTGCTAGTGGATGCTCTCTGCAAGAAGCTCTAAGAAGCAAAAGAGGAGAAGAGAATACTCAAGGAACAAAACAAACATCTCCTACAAGCATTGCAGAAAATGGGCAACGCTCCTCCTGTGACTGCCGCCGAACCCATTCAAGTTCCCAGTCAAGAGAAAATAAATGAATATGTTAAGATTGGTGAACAAGGCACAGCAGTATCATCCTGGATCGAGAAAATCCTCAGAGATGGTCAAGAAATGATTGGGAAATTCACAGTGCTCTATCAGGATATAACCCAAGCAAATAAGGAGCTACAAGCAGTAGCAGGTTCCCTCTCCGAAGAGTTGGATAACACCAGGTTACAGCATGAAATGTTCCAAACCATGGTTGACTACTCAGTTGACGACCTATTGAAGGTCAGCATTATCGATCACCCACGTGCACATAACAAAGCTCTCATCACTTTAGATTACTGGGTTGATCAAATGGAATATATCCTGGAGAGAATAGATAAAATCAAAGATGAAGCCCTGGACACATGATACAACATGGAGCAGACAGTTACAAAAATGTCTCCAGGAAATGCTCAGTGAATCATATAACTTGAGGGAAGCAGATGATACATTCCAGCGCTTCAAGGCTATCGTCTCTCAAGGTTTGGCACCAGAGGTCACTTTCGACTGAGAGTTAATGAATAACCTCTTGGCCTGTCGCAATTTCATTGGCTTTTTGATCGATGCATGTGAAACTTTCACCGAGTTACCTGACAAGCTCAAGAATGAGAAAGAAACTTGTGAAGTCATTGGCGACCATTTTAAAGGTCCAGATCATGATCAACTTCAAGCGATGATCAACAAGTTTATGGAATATCGAGCGCAGTGTCACATCGACTCTCCTGATCAAAAGCAGGATACCAAGTTTGAGCAGAGAGATGATGAGGAGTAGTTTCTCCTCTGGTGTATGCATTGATCATTTTTGTAAAATATTTAAAAAGCATGTTGGCATTTATGATGACCTCATCCATGTTGCACCATGGGATGTTGTCATCCAAAAACTTGCCCAAAGTCAACTTTTGACTTTTTAGATATTTTGTAAATATCTTGTAAGATATTTTGTAAGTAGTGGTTGGTTTGCTTTTGTCTTCTTTCCTCTTCTCCTTCTATAAATACTTGAATACTTGTTGTATTCAAGGGGTGGACATTTTTTGTATGAAAAAGAGAAGTGAGAAGAGAAAGACTTTGTGTTTTCTTGCAACAGAAGAAATATTAATACATATATTCAGACTTTGTGCTTAATGTATGTGTTATTTGCATCAAATCTTTCTTAAGTTAGATCTATGTTTTTATTCTGTTGGATTCATTCCTACTATTGTCATATGTTCATCAGTATTGCTTTAATTGTTTATGCAAGTAAGTTTGGCTCTGTTTACTACCAGCCCAAAGCATAAACCTTCTGACCTTTCCATCTTGGAATTCATTTCTTTTCTTCCTTCAGATCTACCCTCCTCCGTTCCTTCCCTCCTACCTTTCTGTTCGTAGTTGGAACTACCTCTACTGGGATGAGATCCCAAACCCCCTGAAGTTAGAATAGTGTAGATTTGCACAGATTCCTGCTTGATAGATTAGCAATAAACCAGTTTCACTTTGTTGTCTCAAAGAGGGGCTATGCCCTGCACACTGTTGGCCTGTTTCCCCATGACCTGCCTAACCGACAGTTTTTCAGACCAACAGTTTTTGGTGACTCTGCTGGGGATCAAACTAAGGAAATAACTAAAAAACTGTAAAAATCACTACCAGATTGCAAATTTTAACTCTTTGTTAAAAATTAAAATTTTTGCATAAGTGATCAAAACTGAAAATTTCCTTATACAAATCCATAGATCTGGACCAGATAGAAACTTTTAGTTCGCTGAGTTTTTACAAAAACTTGTATATTTCAGTAGATCTGAGATTCTGACATTTTATGTTATTTTCAAAACCTTGCAAAATTCAGGTCAAAGATCTGAAAATCAGCTTTCTAAATTGACCCACTTTTTATCCTTATTAATCTTTGTCAGAAAACCGCAATCGGTTGTTATTTAAAAAGGGTAAATTAAATATTGAAAAAGTACATGCTGCTGATTTTTGCCAGAAAAATAAGAAAATCAGCAAGTATAAAACAAAAAGATTGTTGTAAATCTGCTCCTAATTGTTGCAGATCTGAATGGGTACGCTGGCGGGTGAACCATTTACTCGCAGCAGAAGAGCTCGTGGAGAAGTTGATCCAATTTTCGATCTACTTCGAAGGCACAATTTCAGTATCACTCCAACACGATTCACATCACTAAGCTCAGTGGATCGATCAGCAAGAAGTGCCTCACCTCCATGAAAGAGCCAGATTTCACAGGGTGCCTCGACATCAACTTGCAGTGCTCTTTTGCTAAGTGGAACCACACTCCCTGCTCGCATTCTTTTTCCTACTTTTCAAATGGCAGCAAATCTACCTGTACCATGGGGAAATGCCATGGGTCCTCTAGTGTTGCCGCATCCAATCCACCCCCTCCCTCACAGAAATCACAAGAATTTCCTGAAATTTGATGGGAGTGGAAATCAAAGCACGGACGCGCATATAGCTGCATTTATTATGTCATGCAGCATTCTGGACGTGACTCATGAGGACGTATCGGTACGTCTCTTTCTGGAGACCTTGCAAGGGCCTGCAGCAGAATGGTTCCAGCACTTACCAGCTGCATCCATCACCAATTGGAACACATTGTGGACTGCATTTGAAGATAGATACAAACCTTCAGAAGATGCATTTGTGTTATTATCACAAATCACTCACATGAAGAAGGAGGCCAATGAAACCATGCGTGATTTTATCACCCGATTCAATTCACTGATCAACCGTGTGCCACTTGCCATGATGCCAACATTAGAGAATCAAAAGTGTTTCTTCTTGAATGCCATGAGTTTGAAAGTAAGTTTCTTACTTTTACAGGAACAAATACCCACCTTGGTTCTTGCTCAAGCTATGGCCATTTGGATAGAAGACAACCTTCTTATATCTAGTGAGTTAAGATGAGAGCCATCAAAATCAAAGGCTTCAACTTCTTCTCAGGCTACCTCATCAGATCCAGCATTCCAGAAGATGGCGAATGACTTGCTCTCATTAAAGAAGCAATTGGCTCAAACATCATCTACTACTCCGTACCGGGATATCCCACGGATGAACTTCACTCCCAACAATGCCCCCCAAAGGCCACGTTTTCCTGCTTGCTTCTCCAAGGTTAGCAATTGAAGCCCCTCCGGTTAATGCTTTGGTTGAAATCGAAGAAGATGATCCAAATTACGAAGAACCTTTGTCGCAAGGTGAAGATGATCAAGATGTCGGTGAACCGACTGGCGACTCTACTATTGGGTATATGGAATTTGAAGATGAGGAATCTGATGAAGAAGAGGGTACCCAAGGGTATGCGAGCAGACAATCATACGCAGTTTTCACTCACTCACAAGGAAAAGAAGCAAAGGTTGCTGCTGAAAAACAAAAGGAAAAGGCTGTGGTAACTCCTCCTCCAACGATCGCTAAAAGAGGTAATCCCCTTCCTACTCAACCTCCTATTAAACCTTTTGTAAAGAAATATTTTCCTCCTGTTTCTCCTCCAATTCAGCCTTCCTCCAGTCCCATAAAGACTAGTAATCCTCCTCCACAAACATGAAATGAAGGACTCATTCCTTCGTTAGCTCAACCCTTGGTCACATTTGATATAATTGATCATGCCAAAAAGACCAAGATCCAGATGTCTGAAGTTGAGTACCTTCAGTCCAACCCAGAGCAGCTTATAAGATTAACTAAGTATATCCAAAGCCAGGCTGCCGTCCCTCCTCCCATTTCCCCAAAAGGAATTCTTCCCACTCCTCCTACGTCTCACGTAAACGTTGCCTTGACTTCCACATCAGGGAAAATTGAACCTTTTTACCTATCTCTCCTGATCAATGGTCATAAACTAAGCAACTGTATAATTGATTCTGGAGCTTCTGATAATGTTATGCCAGCAAAGGTCACCCATGCTTTGGGCCTCACACTTACTAAACCTTTTGGCAGATGCTACTCCATGGAAACCAAATAGGTACCATTGATTGGTCAGATCAAGGATGCACAGTTTGCATTCACGGCATTTCCTGAGAAAAGGGTAAAAATGACTATTCTCGTAGCTGATATTCCAGCAGCATACGGGATATTGCTAGGGAGGATATTTTGTAAAGAAGTTGGTGGGGAAATTCATATGGACTGGTCCAAAGCCAGGATTCCTGTCAAAGGGGTGATGCAGACATTGGAACCAGAGTCACAAAAGAAATATCTAGTCACCAACTCTGATGACCCTAAGGCTCAGATTCTCTTCGAATCGTCAGGGATGGGAAATTATTTCTTGTCCACTGACTCAGATAGAATGGATGTTCTCATCCAAAAGGAGGATCTCAACAAAGTATGGACATTGTAGTTTGATGGCAGTTGTGCGACAAGTGGATGCGGTGTTGGGGCTGTTCTAATATCTCCTAGAAGAGGAGATTTTCCCTTTTTCTTTTAAGTTGCAGTTCTTCAATATGAATAATACCGCTGAGTATGAATCCTTGTTACTTGGCATGCAAGCTGCAAAAGAGAAAGGAATCAAGAATCTAAAAGTGCAAGGTGATGCTGAGCTAATTGTCAATCAGGTAAAAGGGATATACCAAGTAAAGAATGACCGGCTCAGACACTACCGCAATGCAGTATGGGATAACATCGAAGAGTTTGACGCTTTCTCAATCAAAGCAGTTCCACGAGCCCAAAATGACATGGCTGATTCATTGGCCATCTCAGCCTCTCTCATGCTCCCTCACCCAGGGTTAAAAATAGATACATATACCATTGAGGTGGTTTTTCACCCAAGTGTGCCAGATAATTCACAGCACTGGCAAGTGTTCAATGATGACAACCAACTTATCACCTTTTTGGAGAAAGCTGACAATTTCAAAGAACTTCATTTCGATGGATCAACTTCTACGTGTCGTGAGTCTCTCACCGGTCAAGCACATGAATCTGAAAAAGAAACAGTGATACAGCTCAAAGGAAATAAGATTCTGAAAGGTTTGGTTTCCTTAGAATGATTATTTGATAATCATGACCATTTTGTCAAGAAAAAGTGACAGGATGATCCTTCCTCTTCTCTGGAAACTGAATCCGTCAATCTGGGTACTGGAACATCCTCATTTCATGAATATCGGGAAGTGTTGTACGCCCGAGGAAAAGTGAAAATTCATTAAGTTGCTGAAAAAGTACATGGATGTGTTAGCATGGTCTTATGCTGATCTAAAGTCTTTCAAGCCAAAGGACATTCGACACGACATCCCGCTCAAGGATGATGTCAAGCCTTTTCGTCAAAAGCAAAGGCATTACAACCCCAAAATCTCAGGTACCATCCAGGCTGAAATTCAGAAGATGTTGGATGCAAGAATTATTTTTCCAATTCATCACAGTACCTGGGTTGCAAATATTGTGCCTGTGTGGAAGAAGAATGGTGAGATACGCATATGCGTGGACTTTCGCAACTTGAACCAGTCATCCTTAAAAGATAACTATCCACTGCCGATAATGGATCAAGTACTACAGGTAGTAACCAGTTCAGAAATGTTGTCTATGCTTGATGGTTTTTCAGGTTACAATCAAATTCAAGTCACGCCTGAAGATCAGTTCAAAACAACATTCACCACTCCTTGGGGTACCTTCACCTACAACAGAATGCCGTTTGGTTTGATCAACACCGGTGCTACCTTCCAATGAGCAATGGACTTTGCATTCAAAGGTATGATGGGAAAAGTCATCGTAGTTTACCTAGATGACCTGACCGTGTTCTCCAAAAGATGAAGTGATCACTGCGATCATTTGGAACAAGTCTTGATCAGATGCCGAGAGCACGAGATTTCACTAAATCCCAAGAAGTCAGTTTTTGGGGTCACCGAAGGAAAGCTGCTAGGACATGTCATCAGCAGAGAAGGAACTAAGATAGATGTCGAAAGGGTCAAGGCTATTCAGAGCCTTACTTTTCCTACAAGCAAGACTGGTGTTCACTCTTTCTTCGGAAAGGTAAATTTTCTTAGACGCTTTGTTCCTGATTTTGCTGAGAAGACTCGTCATATATCCAATATGATGAAAGGGTCCCAAACATTCTGATGGAGTGAGGAAGGTAGGACATCATTCAAAGACATAAAAACCTCCATCGCTCATGCTCCTGTTCTAGTGTGTCCTGACTTCAGCAAAGACTTCATCATGTACAGTTATGCATCTGCGCATACTGTATCAGCTATCTTGATGCAAAAGAACTCCGAAGATATTGAATCCCCGATTGCTTTCATGAGCTCTCCTCTTAAGCCTCATGAACTGAAGATGTCACAATTGGAAAAGCATGCCTTTTCCATGGTAAAAGTAGTCAAAAATTTATGCTACTATATTCTGAATTCTCATACAGTAGTGCTGGTTCCTGACATGGCTGTTAAGTCTATCCTGACTCAACAGGAGTTAGGGAGCTTACGAGGGAATTGGATCGCAAAGGTCCAAGAATATGATCTAGACATCAAACCAACCAAGTTGGTAAGAGGTAAAGGCCTGTGTCAGCTAATGGCTGAAAATAAAGACTCAGAGGTACCTGAAGAGAAAGCTGATCACATTGATGGAGAACAAAATGAACTGGAGAAAGTAGATTCTTTGCCCATGGTTCTATTTGTCGCAACCAATGACGAATGGTATTCTGACATCACATTCTTTCTCACCTATGGCGAGTTCCCAACTCACCTAACCACAAAGGAAAAGTGAACGGTGAAGCTCAGAGCCGCAAGATATGTCATATGGGATGATGGATTGTACAAACGTGGAATTGACGGTGTTTTTCTATGATGTGTTGACAAGCCGCAACAGGTAAAATTGTTGGAGAGTTTTCATGACTCAGCCTGTGGTGGTCACTTCTCCTCATCAGTGATAGCACATAAAATCATTCGGGCCAGGTACTACTGGGCGACGCTATTTCAAGATGCAGCCACCTGGGTAGCAAAATGTGAACTTTGCCAACAGTTCGTTGGCAAACCAAAGCTGGCTGTTTCCCCTCAGGCCCGTCATCATTGACGAACCATTCAGACAATGGGGAATTGATTTCATTGGAGCACTCAATCCTCAATCGAGTGCTGGACATAGTTACGTCCTAACAACAATGGATTACTTCACAAAATGGGTGGAGGCCATACCTGTCAAGCATGCCACTTCTGAAGTTGTTTGTAACTTCATCAAAGAGAATATTATTGTGAGATTTGGCATTCCACACAAAATCGTTGCTGACAACGCTTCCAACTTCTCTTCATGGGAAGTAATTGGTTTTTGTTATGGATATGGAATAACCTTGGCTCATGCTTCTGATTATTATCCTCAAGGAAATGGTCAGGTAGAATCCAGCAACAAGAACCTGGTGACTATCATACGGAAGCTAGTTGATGAAAACAACCAGTGGTCCTGGCACAAATCATTGTTTGATGCTTTGATGGGTCCTAGCACAAATCATTGTATGATGCTTTGTGGGTGGATCGTATCACTCCAAAGAGGTCTCTCGGCATGTCACCTTTCTAGGTGTTGTATGGGATCGATGCTGAAATCCCTATCTCCACAGAACTTCCTGCTCTGCGCTTGGCTCGAGCAATTGAAGATGAAACTTTTCAGAATTCTCTTGAAAAGAGGATTATGTACCTGACGGAACTTGAAGAAAAGTGAGTGAAAGTGGTCGACAAGATCACTGAACATCAGAATCAAGTTAAGAGGTTGTTCGACAAGAAAGCTAAGCAGAGAGATTTCCAAGTGGGAGATCTTGTTCTTCTGTGGGACAAACGAAGAGAACCGAAAGGTATGCACGGGAAGTTTGACTCTCTTTGGAGAGGGCCATACAAGATCAAGCAGCTCAATGGAGAGAATAGTTTCTATCTCTCATATCTGGATGGAACTGAGCTCCCACTTCCCTATAGCGGGCAAGCACCTGAAGATCTTCAGGAAGTAGAGCTTGCTCTCTTCTTTGTACAGTTTTCTTTTGCTTTCGTGTGTCTTTCTTTCTGTGTGTTCACTTTTTGTTTGTTGTGTGTTCCCTTTCTTTCCCTTTTTGGTCACCCTTGTTTTTGACTCTCTGTAACCCAATGGATAGGCACATGAAAATCTGGGATTCTCTACCCTTAAGTTTCACTTAAAGATAGTCCCCAGAAAGAGCCAGTTGTTATCCTACAAAATTGACAAGGGCAATTTGCAGGTAACTATACCAAAAATTCTGTTTTGGCCCCCCACGGAAAGTTTGATAACGTTTGAAATGGCCCAAAACTCCCTTTCAAAAATCAAATTGTTTTTGAACTTAGCCATTTTTTAGCTTCTTCCTTCGGCGCACCCATTTTCATGTCGACACTCCAAAAATGTGCCTTTTTGAACAAGGTGCAATTTTCATTGTGTCGACATCACTAAAAATGTGCCCCCTCTTAAAATCCTTTGGTGCACTCATTGTTATGTCAACATCATTAAACATTGTGCCCCCCTTTGGTCCTTAGGTGCTGGAAATATTGTGTTGACATCATAAAATGTGCGCTAAGGTGCTGGAAATGTTGTGTCAAAATCAATAAATTTGCGCTAAGGCACACTTTTCCTTGTGTCGACACTCCAAAAAGTGCACCAAAGGTGGTTGGTGAGATAATAAATGCCAGTTTTTCTATAAATATGCACCTGACACCTGTCATTTTCACGAATTGAAAATTGTGAAAAGTATTTTCTCTATGCCTGTCAGCCATCCTTGTCACCCCCGCGTGCCATTTTTTGAGCTTGTGGACCCCACGTCATTCTTCATCTTTTATAAATCTGGGTAAGTGGCTCCTCTCCTGGTTGTTGTTTTTGTTTTGTTTGTATTAGGTATTAGGGTTGGTGTATAAAAGATAAAATCTAAAGAAACACACCTAACAAAATTATCAAACCAGCTGAAGCCCTTTTGCCTCTCCTTCTAGATCTGCAAATCTGGAAGACCCCTGCCTCTGAAGAAACCAAAAACCCATCTTTCCCTACTTGTTTCCTTGCCAAACAAACCCTCTCTTTGCCATCTGACAAATCCAAAAGAGAGAGGAAGAGAAATCAAGGATAAGTTGCCAAAATTATCCAACTGTTACCCATTGGTGCACTATTTTTTATGTAACACCTCCCAAAGTTGCGCCTTGCATGTAACCATAACAACCTTTTCCTACACCCAGTTAAAAGAACACTTAGCAGTTTTTGTGGGGCACAGGCACCACTTGCACAACATCAACACAAGATGTTGTGTGCTGCAAAACCGCGCCACGCACTTTTTCCCTTGGCGCACTGATTTTCCTTGCAACATATTCTGAAGTTGCGCTTTGGTGCACTTTAAACACATGCAACACAAACTTTTTCTGTGCCCAGCCAAAGCAGATTGTTCCTAAGGTATAGGCGCAACTTCCTTAACATCAACATAACATGTTGCATGTTGTAAATCCACCCCCACGCTTTATCCTTGGCACTGAAATTTTCATGCAACACCTCTCAAAATTGTGCCCTTTCTAAACTTGGTGCAACTTTTCTCATGTCAACATTGGCACAAAATTTTTTCATGTTGACATCTTCCCAAGTGTGCCTAGTAATAAAAATCCTCTGTAGCCTGCTGTGAACCTGTGCCTTGTGCCCTAAGCCTTATTATTGCTTGTTCTTCATTCTGCAAGCTTTCATTATGAATAACATGATGGTTGACATGGCTCTTCTGTGTTGGACCTCCTTGATTCTTCTTGTAGAACAACAACATCCATCCTTGGGCTCACATATGTCTTCATCAAGCCAAAAAATAGCTAAAGCTAAAGCTAAGCAATCAGAACAAGAGATGAAGTATAAGTATCAGAGAGTCAGAATGCCTGACTCATATGCAGAATGCAGCCTTGACATCAGAGACTCTGAGTTAGGGCATATTGATATGGATGATTTCTGGGCGAGGACCAACCAGGCGAGCAGTGGCCCATGGATGAATAAATTAGTAGGCAGTGGATTGCACTTTGCAGCTGGGCTTCTAGTAAGCATCGTAAATAATGAGTTCATCATGTTCGTTGCCCGTTGCTATAACAAAGACACTAGATGTGTCGAAGACAAAGAGCACAAGATGATCATCGACCTCACAACTCATCACTTTGAGATGATCCTGGGCATTCCTCATCACAGGAAATATGTAGAAATAAGCATTGAAGACTGCAAGAAGACCTGGGATGATAATGAGGATAAATGCATGCAGATGATGAATGAGCTTTATCTAAAGAACAAGAAGCCGGTGCATAGATGGCCACAAACCATCCACCGTAGTGACTTCAATGAGGAGTTGAGTGATACAATCACCTTCTTAAACAGAGTATTTGGGCTCCCTGATGCCCATTATTTCCACAAGTGGATGCTGAGATACCTAGAGACCATGAGCAAGAATGCACCTGATCAACGTTTTGGCTGGGGTGAAATCATCAGTGACACCATCTCCCAGCAGCTTCAACAAGTTCTAACAACTGGGAAGTTCTACATGAATTCCTATGTTGTATATGCTGCTGCATCAGAAAGGGATTTTGCAGGGTTAGCTCGAAATGGGGTATGGCCCCAAGTCAAGATATATGAGTTCTACCTAGAGCTAAAGCTTGAGGCCAGCATCTCCCAGTTCTCTAAAATTAATGATGCCTTCTTCTATGAGGTAATCTACTTGCTGAGGCCAAACATGAGACATGGTCAGACCAGCCCGAGTGTGATTGCTGCTACAAAGAAATGGGGAGTGTTGTTCACACAATTCCCCACATTCACATACCTCAGAGCTGTGAATTTCGAGGGAGAACCAATGAAGCTGCCAAGGTTTACAGGGCCAAAGTTGATCCTGCTGGAATTGTCAAGGCAGCTAATCACTTATCATGAGAAGTGCATGAAAAGAAAGAAATGAGGAACCCCATTCCCCCTTACAGTTGGCTGATACACCTGCCCCACACTTGCCAAAGCATGGGAGATGTATGCTGAGCTAGAGTTGCTAAATTTGAAACACAACTTCCCAGCAAGGCTGACCTTCGACTGCCAGAGTTGCCTCCCAAAGGAAAAAATTGATCCCATCCATGTTCTCGAGATCGAGGACATTTGGATCGACCTGACACATGAGATAGACATCAGGTGAAAGGATCACTCCTGACTGGCTCTGGAGGAGATCATCCACTATGGCGTTGCCATTGTCCCAAAGGAATTCCAAGAGACTGATCAAGAAATTGATCAGGTTTACCTTGACACAGATGGGGATGATTGGCCATTCACAGAGATCGACAGAGCCAAAGCACCGAAAACCATTCAGGAAAGGGTTAAGCCCACATTGCAATGCACCAAACATTGGTGCAAACAGAATGGTCTCACCTACCTCGGAGTTGATTTCACTACTTCTCCTTCAGGTAGAGCACCTCCAAGACCGGCCCAAGTGCCGAAAGGAAAAGGAAAAGACAAGGAGGGTGAATCAAGTAGACAAGAAGAAACTCCTGAAGGCCTTCCTTCTACTTCTGAGAAGCAAGTAGTCGACTTGGTGTCTCCAGGTAAAGAAGAAACAACAGAGGTTTCAACGGATACATCCACCCAAGATGTTATCACAACTACAACTATAGAGGTACCCAGTGTTCCTTCTTCCATTTCTTCTCCTCCTCCTGTCATTCAAGCATCTATTCCTATGGATGTGTCTTCTCCTCTCCCTTCCTCCCTTCCATCTCCCACCTCTTCCATCTTCTCCTCTCTTGTGGATCTGTCACCCAGTATTCCCTCCATCCAATTACAGATCCCTTCCATTTCCATGTCCTTCTCTTCTCCTGTAGTAACTCCAGGCCCCAAAAGTAGCAGTGCGTTTGACTCCTTATCAATGCCACCACCAAGTGTTTCAACAAATTTTCCCGAGGCCTCTTCAGTTGCTCCCCCTCTCACTCTGTTTCTTCTTCTATTTCCTCTACTCCCACTCCCATAAGTCCTAGTTGGATTTCTGACCATCTGGGCCAGCATAAGAGAAAGGTTCCCATTGCGGCCATGGATTTCTCCATCATTCCGAAGAAGGGAACCAAGAAGCAGAAAGTGATAACTCACTTTTCTAAAAGCACTTTGGGGGAGAGAGTCATGGAGATAGCTTACCCGGACCCCACCAAGAAAAAGGAGGATCTTGTCTCCCACAGACTTCACAGTGACTCAAGTCACAATGGGGACCTCATCTGAAAGCCTGCAAGGGGAAGCCTTGTCTGCAGTAGATGCTCTTTGCAAGAAGCTCCAAGAAGCAAAAGAGGAGAAGAGAATACTCAAGGAACAAAACAAACATCTCCTACAAGCATTGCAGAAAATGGGCAACGCTCCTCCTGTGACTGCCGCCGAACCCATTCAAGTTCCCAGTCAAGATAAAATAAATGAATATGTTAAGATTGGTGAACAAGGCACAACAGTATCATCCTGGATCGAATGGATCCTCAGAGATGGTCAAGAAATGATTGGGAAATTCATAGTGCTATATCAGGATATAACCCAAGCAAATAAGGAGCTACAAGCAGTAGTAGGTTCCCTCTCTGAAGAGTTGGATAATGCCAGGTTGCAGCATGAAACGTTCCAAACCATGGTTAACTGCTCAGCTGATGACCTATTGAAGGTCGGCGTTATCGATCACCCGCGTGCACATAACAAAGCTCTCATCACTTTAGATTACCAGGTTGATCAAATGGAATATATCCTGGAGAGAATAGATAAAATCAAAGATGAAGCCCTGGACGCACGATACAACATGGAGAAAATAGTTACAAAAATGGCTCCAAAAATGCTCAGTGAATTGTATAACTTGAAAGAACCATATGATACATTCCAGTGCTTCAAGGCTATCATCACTCAAGGTTTGGCACCAGAGGTCACTTTCGACCGAGAGTCAATCAATAACCTCTTGGCCTGCCGTGACTTCATTGGATTTTTGATCGATGCATGCGAAACTTTCGCCGAGTTACCTGGCAAGCTCAAGAATGAGAAAGAAACTTGCGAAGTCATTGGCGACCATTTTAAAGGTCCAGATCATGATCAACTTCAAGCGATGATCAGCAAGTTTATGGAATATCGAGTGCAGTGTCACATTGACTCTCCTGATCAAAAGCAGGATACCAAGTTCGAGCAGAGAGATGATGAAGAGTAGTTTCTTCTTCTTGGGATCCATTGATCTTTTTTGTAAAATATTTAAAAAGCATGTTGGCATACATGATGACATCATCCATGTTGCACCATGGGATGTTGCCATCCAAAAACTTGCCCAAAGTCAACTTTTGACTTTTTAGATATTTTGTAAATATCTTGTAAGATATTTTGTAAGTGGTTGGTTTGCTTTTGTCTTCTTTCCTCTTCTCCTTCTATAAATACTTGAATACTTGTTGTATTCAAGGTGGACATTTTTTGTATGAAAAGAGAAGTGAGGAGAGAAAGACTTTGTGTTTTCTTGTAACAGAAGAAATATTAATACATATATTCAGACTTTGTGCTTAATGTATGTGTTATTTGCATCAGATCTTTCTTAAGTTAGATCTATGTTTTTATTCTGTTGGATTCATTCCTACTATTGTCATATGTTCATCAGTATTTCTTTAATTGTTTATGCAAGTAAGTTTGGCTCTGTTTACTACCAGCCCAAAGCATAAACCTTCTGACCTTTCTATCTTGGAACTCATTTCTTTTCTTCCTTCAAATCTACCCTCCTCCATTCCTTCTCTCCTACCTTTCTATTCGTTAGTTGGAACTACCTCTACTGGGATGAGATCCCAAACCCCCTGAAGTTAGAATAGTGTAGATTTGCACAGATTCCTGCTTGATAGATTAGCAATTTGATAGATTAGCAATAAAGTAGTTTCATTAGCGTATCCACAGGGTTTTTACTCATATAAATCTTCTCCAGTTTTAGCTGCCCATCCTCTAATACCTTCCATATGAAGTGATACCTCAACTTAATGTGTTTTGTTCTTGAATGAAATGCTGATTCTTTGCCAAATGAATTGCACTCTACTGTCACTGAACAATTTACAATCATATTTCTCTTTTCCCAACTCTTCCATGAACCTACTTATTCGTATCTCATTTCCTTGCTAGCCTCTGTAGCTGCAACATACTTTTCCTCTGTAGTAGAGAAAGCCACAACCTTCTGATAATCTCGATATCCAGCTAACTGTCCGTCCCACCTACTATGAAAATATATCCAGTAGTGCTCCTTCTACCATCCAGATCTCCAGCCATATCCAAATCAACATAGTGACATAATGAAATATCCAAACCTTCATAGCATAATTACGTGCTAGATGTCCCTCTCAAATACTTGAGTATCCATTGTCTTCTTTCCAATGTTCTTTACCTATATTGGCCATAAACCTACTCACAACTCCCACTTCCTGTGCAATGTCTGGTCTAGTACAAACCATGGGCATACATAAAAATTCCTATTTCTAAAGCATAGGGAACTTGTACCATGTATTTAACCTCCTCGTGTGATGAAGGACACTGACTCTTTGCGCAATTTGAAGTGTCCTGCCATAGGTGTACTTACAAATTTTGAATTCTACATCTTAAACCTTTCAAACACCCTATAGATATAATCTTCCTAAGACAAATACAATTTATTGTTCATCCTATCTTTTTGTATTTGCATGCCAAGGATTCTTTTTGTAGCTCCTAAATCCTTCATAACAAATATGTGAGCTAGCTTTCTATTAAGCTCACCAATGTCTTACATACTAGATCCTGTAATAATAATATCATCCACATATATTAACAAAATAAAATAGCTCCCATTTTCAAGCTTCTTGAAATAAACACAATGGTCAGATTCACATATCAAGTAACCATGCTCATGCATGAAACTATCAAACCTCATGTACCATTTCCTTGGATCTTTCTTGAGCCCATATAGGTTCTTTTTCAACCTACACACTAATTTCTCCTTACCCTTGACTTCATACCCAAGTGGCTGCTGCATATAAATCTCTTCATCTAAATCACCATGAAGGAAAGTCATCTTCACATCTAGTTTCTCTAAATGAAAATCCTCTACTGCAACTAAAATCTCGATACAGTACGTATGGAAGTTATTTTAACAACATGAGAAACTATTTCACCAAACTCAACACCTACTTTCTGTGTAAATAATTTTACTACAAGCCTTGCCTTGCACCTTTTCTGTCCACCCTTTTCTTCCTTGATCTTATAAACCCACTTGTTTTTGCAATTTCCTCTTACCTACTAACAACGTAATGAAATCCCAAGTCTGGTTTTTTTTCAAGGAGTCCATCTCCTCATCCATGCCATGCTCCCACTAAACGTGGGTCTCATCCTGCATTGTTTCTTCAAAAAATTTCTGGTTCACCATTATCAGTCAATAATAAATAAGATAGAGAAGGTGTAAATCTTTCTAGAGGTTTACCTACCATTTGTGACCTTCTCATGGGAGTTTAGGGTACCGAAGGATTATTTTGTACCTACTAGACATTTGTTTCCAATTCTACCAATGACTGACGTCGGTCACCTGTAGCCGATGATGGTTTGGTTAACCGATAATGGTTTTGCTCTTTTGTAACTGATACCGGTTCAACTGACTGATGTCGGTCAGGGGTAAACTGACACCGGTTACCGTGTAATCATGTAGGTAAGAGTTTTAAATCCAAGAGTTTATTTTCATTCACAAAATTCTCAACTGTTTCATTTTTGGGTACCAAAATTTGATCCTTGTACATTCTCTTTTCATTCCATTCAATTTAATGACTCATAATAATTTTATAATTCTCTAAATCCCAAAAATGGAATCCGAAATCACCAGATCCATAACCAATGAAAGTGCATCTCTTGGATTTTACATCCAACTTTTTTCTATTTTCCTTATCAATATGCACAAAATCTTCTGAACCAAAAAAATTAAGAAAAGAAAGATCTACCTCTTTTCTGGTCCAATATTCATATGGTATTCCTCCATCTAGTGAAATTTAAGGCCCACAGTTAATCAAATTAACCATTGTATCAACTACTTCTGCCCAAAACTGCAAGGGCAATCCAACATGTATCCTCATACTTTTAGCATGTTCCATGATTGTCCTGTTCATTATTTCTGTAACACCATTCTCTTGTGGTGTTCTTGGAACCATCCTTTCTCTATGTATTCCATTCACTGAACAATAATCATTGAAAGACTTGCTACAATATTCACCAATATTGTCATATCTAAGGTACTTTAACTTTGAATTTGATTCATTCTCAATAAGGGATTTCCATATTTTAAAAGTCTCAAAAAGATCAAATTTATGCTTAATACAATAAACCCATACCTTTCTTGTAGCATCATCAATTAAAGTAACATAATACTAGGATCCTCCATGAGAAGCTACCTGAGCTGGTCCCCACACATCTGAGTGTACAAGCTCCAATTTCTGCTCCTTCTTAGTTGCCCCAACTTTGAGAAATATCACTCTCTTTTTCTTTCCAAAGATACAATGCTCACAGAAATCAAGATCTAAATATTTCAAATATGATAACTTACCCTTAGCCTTTAAGATATGCATTCCTTTTTGACTCATATGGCCCAACCGATTATGCCACATGTATGCATCTGAATCTGAAGTAGATAATGCAAAAAATGAATGCATAACACATGTAGATAAATATAATGTTCCTACCTTCTTACCTCTTGCCACAACAAAAGAACCCTTGGTGACTTTCCAAAATTCTGCTGTGAATGTAACCATGCAACCAAATTCACCTAGTTTCCCTGCAGAAATAAGATTCCTCTTGAGGCTTGGCACATGCCTCACATCTTTCAATGCCACTGTATTTCCATAATGAAATTTTAGATGAAGTTCCCATTTACCAGTAATACTGCAAGGTTCATCATCACCCAAATAAACATGCCCGAAATTTCCCTGGACATAATTTCTGAAATAATCCTTATTAGGGGTTGTATGGAAAGAAGCTCTTGAATATAAAACCTAAGATTCTATTCTATTATCGAAAGAAAGAATAAGAGCATCTTGCATTACCTCTACTGCAATATTTTCCTCTTTACCTTTGTCTGGGTGTTAGTTCTCTTTATCTTTTGACTAACAATCTTTATTTGCATGTCCTTTCTTTCCACAATTCCAACAGGTAATTACCTTACCTTTGGATTTAGATATACCATTATTTGACTTTAATTTCCCATTATTTTTACTCTTGGATCTCTCTTGTTTCCTACCTCTTCTTTCTACATTCAAAGCATTCCCAGATGATGATTCCTTTGTACTTTTCCTATGAATTTATTCATTCAAGATTATACTAACCACATCATCAAACTTCAAAATATTATTAGCAGATACTGTATTACTAATAACCATTACCAAGTTATCCCAACTATCAGGCAAAGAACATAAGAATAAGAGTTCTTTCAATTCATCATCAAACGGAATATCAACATATTCTAACTGATTTACAATAGATTAAAAATCATTCAAATGAATAGATGCAGATCCAACTTCATGCATCTTAGAACTAAATAGTTTCTTCATCAAATAAACTTTATTTTAAGCACTAGGTTTTTCATATAAATTAGCAAGATATTTCATTAACTCTACCGTAGATGTCACTTTTGTAATATTAGAAACCACAGATGTTGCTAGGCTCAATCTTATAGATCCCAAATCCTTTTTGTCAAGAATCTTCAATTCTTCAATAGTCATCTTTGTAGGTATAGAATTTTCATCCAACAGTAAGTACAAATCTCTTTGATATAAATAATCCTCAATCTTCATCTTCCATAATTGATATTTCCAGCCGTCAAACTTCTCTACCTTGTATTTGTTTTCTTCTACCATTGTTGTAGCTCCCACTCAATCAGAATACCCTCTATGAGTAAATCTTTCAACACACAAAATCATCAAACAAAGATCTGATACAAGTTATTGGGATTAGCACATAGGTTGTACAAATAATATATCATATCTAAGCATACATGCAATAAAAGTGAATATTCTACCAGAAGAAATATATAAAACACGAGATATAAATCAACACCATATTTAACGTGGTTCACCCAGTGTGGTCTACATCCACCAAGAAACAAGCCAATCTATTATCCAAATCTTTCACAAGATATACAATGAAGATTTAAAATCCTTTACACCTCTCACGATGTACAATACTTTCTTTCTCTCAAGCTTCTCCTTCTTCTCCAAGAATTCTCTCTCTCACAATTATTTTCACAATAATCACTAACTCTATCTTCTAACCATAACTTTCTAGCTTATAAATACCTTATACAAACTTAGGGAACTTAGCTATGCAATTACAATCCATAGATCTACTTTAATACTAAAATCAGATTTAATTCCCATGAGTTAAATAAAACTCTCACGCACAGGTAACCAATGTCGGTTAGCCCTAACCGATGATGGTTCCTACTTTCTTGACTGATGCCAGTCATAGGTGACCAATGTCAATCCCTTCATAACTAATTTCGGTTACTGTGTTTTCAACAAGTTGGTATAACATGCTAAATTGAAGTAATTGAGCTCCACATCTCAACAAAAATCAACATTGGTAGTTAGGTGCAAGTTATCAACTCACATGCAATTTTTTCCTCATCCTCATGTTCCACCACCCACATGTCACACTTGTGAGGCCTGATTACACCTTTTCACCTGGTGTAAAATTGAAATGGGTGCAAAAAAGTGTGACCCCAAGGAGGATGAAGTGTTTGTGTCACTTAAAACATGACTTACATGGTTAGGTGTGCAAAACTTGAACTTGCCCCCCTCTATGATAACCTGACCCATGATGCAATTTAAGTGCTTGATTTTACCTTTTCACCTAGTGAAAAAGTGCATAAGGTGTAAAAAATTACGAACCATTGCAATATTTCTCTCTTATGGCAGTTAAACTCATGACATGCTCACTAGGAAATAGTTAACAACTCACCGTAATGCACAAGCTAGTCCCCCTCTCCATGTTAGCTAACCACATGCTGTATTTTTTCATGCTTGCTGCAATTTTATACCATTGCACAACTTACTAAATGTGGTAAGGTACAATGGAGGATCTTAGACCCATTTGGAAAGTGTTAACCCTCTCTCAACCCAGGTTAGTGTATGAGTGTGCAAGTGGGTTAAAGTTGGGCTTGCTTAACTTGGGTTAAGGGGTGAGTATTTGAATTGCACATAAAAATTTTTGGGACTAATTTTTGAATCTATTTTACTTCAATTTCTTCTATAACCAATCCATTCAAAATTTGGAAACCCCATGCCAAGAACACAATTTCATTCATATCTCACAAACTCTTGCTTTGTTTTCCGTAAAACTTGAACTAAAGCTTCCCTAAATGAATTTCATTAGAATGATTGTTTACATGAAAAAATTTATGCAATCATCCAATTTTTATGGAAATCAGAAACTTTCAGCAATGGAAAAATTATTCCTCAGATATATGGAGTTGCAACGAGCTAAACAAGCTAAAAATTAGAGCATGAGATCCTCAGAAAATCAACTTTCCAATGATCCCTTTCTTGCCTCGTGAAAATAGGTATGATTTGAGTTATGTAGGAAAATTATTTTTCATATTTATTCCATGTCAGAAGAAGAAAAAACAAACATGTAAGTTTCCTTTTAAAATTGGCGAAGATCTAGATGAGCAAAACCTCTGAAAATTGGAGCAAAGCATCCCAATAAGAAGTAGAATTTTTGGAGACTTTTTTCAGTCCGATTTGACACCTTGAGGCCAATGTCTATTTTTATTAAGTACCCATTCAAGGAAATTACCAAGAGTATTAGTTATGAATAAATAATGGATTTGAGACGCTAAGTTCATTCCCCAAGAGGAAAAGTGCTGAAAAGCAACAATTGAGTGAAATTACCAAAACTAGTCACCTAGGAAAGACAAACTAAAAATAGTAAGTATCCAAAAAAGGATAAAAATGGTCATGGTTGTTAATCCTCCATTCCTAACTAATTTAAACCTTCATGGATGTCATAATATTGATTTTAAAAGAGTGAAAATTGGCATTGGGTCTCAAACAGAAGAGAATCCTTCTCAGTTCCTAGTTTTGGTCACAGTGGAGCATTCTGGTCTCAGTGCGTTTCTCACTTCACTGGATGGGTTGATAATAAGTTGCAAGAATGTTTCATCCATCTTATCACCTTAATTATTCAGATGTTTGAGGTACTCCTCACCTCATATCATGGATGGATCCATTTCTCCAAGGCACCCGATCATCACAATGTTGAAACATGTGGGAAATGATCTCCATTTGCATCAATGACATAATAGTTTGGAGGAATTACATTGTTTCAAAGATTGAAGGCTTGTTTAAGTGAGGGAAATATTCCTTCATCATCTTCAATGGTCCTCACCTTATTTTCAAGTGGAAAAATAATTCATGGCATGAGCTCATAATGTGTAATGTTGTAGAGTTGGGGCAATGCTCATCACTCCTCTTCCTAATATGTTCAAGCACTATTACAGAGGTTCATCATTTCCTGAGTGTTAAAAGGTGTTCATTAGAGATATTCATCATCAAATCATAGTGGATGGTTATCGTGAGTCAAGTTTTTATGTTCACCACCATCGTAGCTGCTTATCATCTTCATCAAGGGCGGAAATATCTTCATCCATACTTTAGATCATTTCCTCTTTCCTCTCCTCTCTCATTCTCTCTATCTCTCTTCTTTTTTCCTCCTAATTCCTCATTGTACATTATCATGATATTTTTCATATTCATTTAAGTGACAATGAAATATGTTCAATATGTAAAAGTATTTCCTCAAATTATAAGAGGGGTACTTAATTTGTTCTTTCTTAGGATAATGAAGAGTCACAAGTTGAATAGGAACATGAACAATCATGTGGGGGTATATGAAGAGGTGAATTAAAATGTTATAATAGGAGAATATCTCCTCATTGTAAAAGGATGGTTAATCTTTTTTACTAGCTCCCATAATATTTCTAGAAATAAGTGATCAAATTCTTCTATTCCTTGTCTAAAAATTTCTATCTCCATCTTAACTTCACACTATGAGCAATTGTAATTGTGCAATATCATGCAATAATTTTTTTTGTTGATTGTATCTTGTTCCTATTATCTTGTCATATTTTATTCTCAATGAATGCATGGAACTACTCTTGATTTTATGTTGGAAAAATATGCATGTACTATTTGTAATATAAAATCCCTTCTCATACTTTCTCTCCTCACCTTTCTCTCTCACAATTCCTCCCTTGTGTTTCACACAAGCACTTTACCACATGTATAGGGAAGTATTCCTATGCGATCCATTATCATAAGGCCACCCCCACAATTA
This sequence comes from Taxus chinensis, assembly GCA_019776745.2. NCBI lineage: Eukaryota > Viridiplantae > Streptophyta > Pinopsida > Cupressales > Taxaceae > Taxus > Taxus chinensis. The sequence continues at coordinate 97,737,492 of CM034151.1, forward strand.
GAGAAGTGTACATATGTTCCTTGTTTTTAATAAATGGAGCTACCCCATTCAAGTAGAGGAACCTAGTCTTAGAGCGGTGGTGAAATCTGAAATTTTTCCCACCCAAAAAATTATTTTGCCAACAACACGCAAAGGTCACCCCTAGGATCCTTATCTATTCATTAGAATTCCATGGTAGACATCTTACACTTTTCTATTTAGCATGCTACAATACTTAGTTGACACGCTATTAGGCACAACCTTCTTTCAACTCCCCCAAGTATGCTTTTCTTTTCTACTTTATACTACTGAATTTTCATTCACCAGGATAAAGTGTGGGAAAATGTTGTCACTAAGATATGCACTTATTATTATTACATTACACATCTAATATGTTGTTATATACATGATTTCTAAGTTTGGAGACTAGGTATCCATGACACCTCTTTGGTCATTTTCTTGCTTTGATTAGATTTACTCGCATCTTTGATCTTGCATTTGCATTTTTTTTCAAGTCATAGGGATACTTATTTCAATCTTTTCTATTATTTCTGGTTTCCTACTTTAGGACAATACCACCCAGATAAGACAATAATATCTAAACACTAATGTCCTTTTGGGCACTTCTGTGCTCTTCACTTTGTTTTCCACTTTATCGGTTTTCTTTGTCTTTGGGTATTTTCTTGGTTCCTTTTCATGACCTAGGATGGATTTTAGTATCAATATATGCCAAAATTCAAACTAAGAACTTGGTAACTATTCTAAGTGGCAGTTAGAAAAGTATTTTAAGATGCACTTACTACAAAAAACCTAAATATTTTCAATCTACTACATCATCAAAGGAATACATCTTGGGACTGCATACTTCACTGCATAGGAGGGTTTATTCTAAATTCCATAACACACATTTTACATTGGGATAAAGTAGTTGTAGCCTACTATTTTTTCCATTAGCGCTAGGGAAACCTAGCTCAATGGACACTATTTCAATCACACACACTAGAATTACATTGTGTCTGAAATGTAGTGCAACACTTGGTGACAATCACATTGGGGTGACTGTTGAAGTCAGTATAACTCAAGCATATGTATATTTTATTCATCTAATGCGCACTTGAGTATTTTTTAGGTAGCTAGGGTTTATTTTGTAGGTACATGTGTGACTGAGTAGAAGTGCAACAAACTTGACGTGACCTAAAGAGAGAATGAAGTGACATAGAAAGAACCAGGACTGATGTTATTTCATAGACACCAACTCCCATAACAAACACTAGTGCCTAGATGGCTGTGTCCTTTCCCAGGAGATCCTATCCCTGTGATCATCACATTCTAGTTTCTGATATAGAGCTTATGTAGTCCAGAATCTACCTTTCCAGCTTGTTCATCATTTCATAATCAGTCCAGACCCACAGTTACAAGCCGAGCCATCTTTATCTCCTATCTATCACTCTTGGTTGTACTTATTTATCTATATCTTGCATATTTACTATTATATTTATCTTATTAACAACATCGTTACATATATTTACTTTTTGTTAAATCAACCCCTTGACCTCCTCTCTTTAAAAGGTTTTCATTCCTCTTACCTTAGCCACTTAGAAAAGCTAGAATTGTAATATATTAATGTGCTTGGTTAGACCTTTACAAAAACCTAATTTACTTTTCTTTTTTCAAAATAAACGTCCTTTCATCCTAAAGCCTCAGTGAATTTGAGGCTATCCACGTGAGATAAACTAGTTGCTTTAATAATCAAAGAGGTCAAACAATATTTATTTACAATTTATTGTGTAAAGAGTTTAAGCGCATACACACATGCACACACACACACGAATCAGTTTGAGCTTAGGCATTGATGTGCTTTAGAGTTTGTATTATATGCTTGTGGTTTTCCCAAACTTGATCCACTTTATGTAGATAGTGCTACTTTTCTATTCCAAATGCCGCCACTTTGTTGGAGACTAGCTTGTTTTTCTTTTGGTGGTAGGGATTTATAGTCACTTGAAAGGGATCCAAGATTGATGAAGAGAGGATGGGATGCCTCTAATGTGCGTGATGTGTGCTCTTGTTCCTATGCCACTGTTAGAGTAAGGAAGTTAAGTGAATTGACCATAGATTTACGGTGACTAATATACATTCACTACTATTGATTTTGTCGATGTTTGAGGATGGATTCATATCGAACTAGTTTGGGTATGTAAGAGTTCATCCATGGCATGAAAATGTGATTGCTAATCAGCCAAGGATGGTAACGAGATGGGGATTAGCTTGTTGTGGCTTGGAGGGTATGCAAATGGTGTGGCTCGAGCAATTGTTGGAGCTCAAAGCTACTGGAATTTTTTTTGTATGATTTGGAGTTGTATTTGAATAACTTGAATGAAGAGTTGGATGGAAAGGAAAGAAAACTTGGATCCAATATTAGATTAGCATAATTAAAACCACTTAAGTAGTTCACTTAGAAATGACAAGATAGGCTTGATGCCAGAGTAATAGATTTAAGTTAGGTTAGATGTAGGAGTTTAGATGAGTTGAAATGACACACGGATGAGCTTAGTCGGAGGATAGAAAGAGCTCACTATAAATATGTGTATGCAAGAGCTTGGGTAGTCAAGTTATATAAACTTCAACAAAATCACCATATAAAAACAAAAAATATTGAAAACAAGTTTTTGGAGTGGGGAGTGTGCAATGCCCCTCCACAACTGATTTTTTTGCCTCACAATTTGTTTTTTCAAATCTGCAGAGTGGATCTCTCTCCTTTGTATCTAATCACTCTAACATCTTCCATTTTATATTTGATACCAAATGATGCACATACATAATCTAAATGCAAGGCTCAAGATAAATTATTTAATTCATTAACAAATAAACATCATAGTTGCAATATTTCACAACCAATTCATGTACTAAAAATAGGAACAAAACTAGCCCCAAAACCATATGACAACCATGTCCTAACAAACTATTGAATTAAGTAATATTAATTACTTACATTACATTATTTCAAAATTTGAATTAACATACTTAAATTAAACCTTTCGGATAGGCATAATCTACAATGATAGTCGAGTGGGGTGGGAAGAAAAAATGTGATAGTTGAGATGTCAATAAAATGGCGGGCCTAAAATTTTACTTCCATTTGACCGTTGCAGCAATACTACATATAGTGCAAAATGCCAGAATTTGTTTAAACTCATGTCGATTCGTATTTCATGTTTTTCATTTTTGATGAAAGTATGATACATATGTGACGCAAAATTAATGCTATTAAAATCAAATTTATGTCATGATAATCCCTAACTTCAAAAATAAAAAAGATTGGGAACGTTGCCATCCTTTTTATTATTGATAGGTACGTGCATGCTCTGCCGAAAATTCAAAAAAGGATAGTGCACTAAAAACATTTCAGGGTTCAAATACAAATGAGGGAAATTAGGTAGACAAAGGAAAAACAAATGTGTGTGAAAGAAGAAGAAAATGGAATAAGAAGAGTGTGGAGAAAATAACTATACAAAACCAATGAAGAGGAGGAAAATGATAGATACATGGAAAAAACACATGTAATGAGGAGGTGGAAGAGGATGAATATTGTAGGGATAAAAGAACAGATATGCACGTAGTTGTAATTGATTTTATGCATACTTCAAATATTTATTTTATAGTGAAAAAGCTAAATTTTATGGAAAAGAGAAAGTCATAGAAATACAAAAAATAAAAAACGATAAATCCTATCCCAAAATACAACAAACTCTAACAAAAAGGAAAAAAAATACAACAAAACATAGAAAAAACTAACAAACCCTAGCCTATAAAATAACAAACCTTAGACCAAAATAAAAAAACCCAACAAAAAAATTAAAATAAACAATAAACCATAGTTAAAATAGCCAACCATAGCAAAAAATAAATGAATATATATTTTTTTTTCATATTGGGCATGCGAAAACAAGAAACTCTGTGATGATTTGTCATTTAAAAAAAATGGTGTTTCATAGTGTGGGGTTTGGTGGAACCAATGTTTGTGAAGCTGCCACATGAGATATAGAGGAAGAGAACTCTACCCATTGATATGACACTAGTGACATGCCTTGACATTCATATCATCCACATCAAGATTTAGATGTGTATCATATTTCTAATGTACATCGACGATATTCAAATGATGAGATTCTAAGACTAACGCTATTGTTCACATGATACAACGAAGCAAAAAAGGTAATATTCTATTTTATTTTATAACATTTGTATTCACATTCAAAAAATTATTTTATAATGTATTGGTATTTTTAATTTAATAGAATTTTAATTTATTATATAATTGCAGATCCTTCTCTTTAGTGCAAGTGCATTGGTAGCCTTTTACATCTCATGATTTCCGATCTAGAAGTGGTGACATTTCTAAGGCACCCTATCATGTTTCACATGTTTCAAAGGAGGCAAAGAGGTAAAATCTTATTTTATTCTATATTTTTGTAGTCATATTCAAAAATTATTTTAAAAATTTATTTGATCCTTTTAAATTTATTGAAAGTTTTAATTTATCGTATAATTGTAGATTATCCTCTTTAGTTCTAGTATATTCGTAGCCTCGTGCATCTCATGATCCAGGATCCAGAAGTGGTAACATTTCTAAGCAAGGATATCATGTTTTAACTATTTCAAGAGAAGTAAGGAGGTAAAATGTTTTTTTTTTCTAAAATAGCAATTACACGTGAAATGTGCGATGGAAACACTAAAGGGGATGTTTCAAAGAAGTTTAAGTGGAGGGGGATAAATATTGGGGGAGGAAGAGGGGTGATGAAGAAGGGTTTTGAGGGAGGAGAAGTATATAAGGGTGGGGAAAATGCTAAGGGGACCAATGTGAAACTCTTATTTCTTATGACCAAATTGACATCCACGCATTCAAAAAATTCTAGAACTATCCATGTGTCTGCATCCACAACATTATTTGATCATTGACGTGTATTTACATTTTATCATTTTCCCTGCCATTTTCCAGCATAATAGTTTGCTTTAACCTAAATAGTTAATATATTAGGGGTAGTAACCGATTGTAGATTGTCCCAATCAATTAGTTTCCAAAGCTAATTGCAACAATATTATGAATAATCATTAAAAAATATAAAAATGATAGATAATGAAACAAAGCACTAAAAATGAGGAAGAGAAGGAGACTTAGCTGATATCCTAGAATGTGTACTAATTTGGGTTGATCTAATGATTGTAAATGATCTGAAAAAGACTTGCTACCAAAACTTTGATTTGAGAAACTTTCTAGCCTAAAGCGTATGATACGACCCAAAGCATACCCCTTCTATGGACCTTTCTATATGCTTTGGCCCCTATGTCCTTTCAACTTCTATAACTTTTTGTTCTTGTTTTATTCTTCCTATTTCGCTCTTGTCTAGAATTTAGATCTACATTATTATGTGATTTTTGTTGTGTAATTGATTCAACCTTCAAAACATTATATGGTGGGAGATTATTGCAAGGAAAACGATAGGTGGGTTGTGGGCACCCCTCTATACCATTGATTTTTCCACTAATCCAAAGAGGGATCAAACTACACATCATTCTCACCTATCATGTGATATCTAGAATGTATGTAACCAAAATGATAACCATGATCTTATAACAATGGGATTGTACTTGATACTTACCCTAAGTTAATTTGAATTTGATAGTTTTTTTTGTACTTGCAGAGCCGAGTGAATGATTTCCCTAGAATGAGTATGTAGAGTACATGGAGCTCAAGGGATTCTTGGAGTAGCTTTGCTTGTGATTGTTATTAGTGTTTTCTCATTTAGATGCTAGGTGCTAAGTAGAATGAATGCCCTCTTCAATGGGAGATAAATAAATTTATTGTATATGTGTTATGGATCTAGAAAACGTGAATAAGGACAACTAAGAGTGTATCAAAGGGATTCAAATTAGAAAAAGTGTCGTTAAACGAAGAGGGACCAAAGTGGTCAAGTTTGACCATAATGTATGGGCACTATGGCCCTCCCCATCTACTATAGTCCCAAATGCATATGCGAGTGATATGAAAGTTGGAATTGTGATATGTGAGGCAATAACCTAATTTGATGGATTGATATGACCATCGTGAAAAAATATAGGTTGTGTGCGAGAAATAATGAGTAGGATATATCTAGGGATAACATAGTTAGACAAATTAAACAAGTGTCGACTAGTGCAAGCATGTTGTATAATTTGTGTTACTGAACATGAATTATGAAAATGAGCATAGACATTTTCCTCCATTTAAGCATGAAATTGAAAATCACGCGCTTAAAGGAAAATTCACATGAGTGTGTAGGAAAACTTTTCCTTCACCCAGAGTGACTTGTGCTTGTACAAATATTTTTCTTCATTTTGGTTGTGTTTATTTTTTCTAGGACGAGTACCCATAAAGAAAAGAGTGTAGTTAATGTCCATAATATAGGAAATTAAACTTTAACTTGAAAAATTTGAGCTTAGTGTGAAAATAGAAATATGTAAAGTAGATAATCTAAACAAAGAAAATATTACACATGATTGTTTTTTAAGAGAGGGGGAGAGAGATTTGCTAAAATTTGTGTTGGATCTAGTTGAAAGGACCTGAATGTGATTAGTACCCAACTGGAATGTGCCAAGGAGAAAATAAGGAAGTAAAAATGCACCTCACACAGTGAAGATAATTATATAAGGAGTATTCTATTTGCTCTGCATCCAGACACAAAAATATGAGTAATGGGAAGTCAAGCCTACGAGGATAACATTCAACTCGACACTTTTCAATACCCACAGATAAGTGCCACTGTAGGTGAAAAAAAACCCAATTGATTTACAAATGATGACACAATATATAGGGGCAAAGCTAACTTACATGTACCCTTAGAACCACCATAATCTAAACTATACCATGCATTTTATCATTGAAATTGAGTAAAAACCCTGTAAATATCCCTGAGAAAATATACCAACTAAGAAAATTATTGAATCTAACCCTAGGACAGAAGTGTATGGAACGGGCCATAACATCCATATGCTATGGTCCTTATTATATGGTTTGTTCCCCATGTGTTTCCTGATCCAATTCTACTTTTGATCCATTTTTTGAGCCTCTAACCTGTATGATTTTGTTCATGATATTTTCTTTCTTGATTATGAGCTTCTATGAGGTTGAAATATCAACCAATGATTCCCCCTTGTTTGGGGCGCGTGAGAACAACCCAAACAAGAGGAATTGTAGTCGATGTGAACATGCGGTGTAGGATTCCTACATGGGAAAAAGGGGTATATGCATGGTGTATACCATGACTCATACATAGTAATATAATAGAAAAACTAATAAAGTGTTTGTAACAAAGAAATAGAGAAAAAACATAGTAGACGTAAGCAAAAACATGAAAGGACACAAAAATAGAACAATCATGGAAAATATGCCACATACATGGGGCACCAATAAGGATGTTCTAAAAAACTCAAGGAAATCAATTACAACAAGCAATAAAACTAGTAACATAAGTCATTCATGGCTCGAAAACAAGTGAAAGAAAAGAAAAATCATGTAAAACAATAAACAAGTAATAGGATGAAGATGAGCCCAGTTTGGAAGTAACCTACAAAATAACACTACACATGAAGCACACATTAGCATTTTATAGTAATAAATAGTAATCCACAATGTATGTATTGAGTGAATGAGGTAAGAGAAAATAAATTAGCGAACCTTGGAATAATAGCACATGTATGTGAGAAAATGTAAAGTGGATTCCCCCAGTAGTTGTGGATGAACTGGTAGAGAAAAATGTCAAGCATCCTACATTTAACTTAGAGTACCACATGAATGCTCATTTTTATAGAAAAATGATATAACATATTATGTATCAAGCTAAACTTGGCAAGTAAAGTGCAACATGAATAATATAAACGTGTAATAGAAACAACCAAACAAGAGTGATGCAAATATTTTTGGTTTTTTGTATGTGTATGAATGTTTTTAGATTTTTAGACATGTTTGAACATTTTTGGATTTTTAAGATATACAAATGTTTTTGAATTTTTATGCCATTCAAGGGCATAGATGAAAACCTATTCTTCGAAGAGAAGGAAGGGTGATCCAAGAATGCACCCATGGGGGAATATATTAGATATTTCGTGCATTTGATGAATAGAGAGAGAGAGAGAGAGAGAGAGAGAGAGAGAGAGAGAGAGAGAGAGAGAGAGAGAGAGAGAGAGACCTTCTCCCTCATCAATAAAGTTGAACATATAAACATAGTGTGTCATCAGGAAGCGAGGGGGAAGCATATGCCCCCAAGGGTGTGTGAATAACATAGGTATCATCATCCAAGTATGTAAAGAGAGTCATAAAAACCTAATTTTCAAGTATAAGGGAGGGTGATCTATGAATACTCATACATTTTTGATGAGGGATCCTCATCTATGTGTTGTATTTTTGTAGATGCATGATATTCATGGGGATTCTTAGTGAGACTTGTGAGGTGGTATACACCATTTTCAATTTTTTCCATATCAATGAATGCGCCTAACCAATTGGGTTTGAATTTTACCTTGATGGAAGCCTCCAAATTAATATTCTTATGATTTTTATTGAGGAAAAGGACACCAATATGAATTATTTTAGGAAAACATTGTTATTATATGTTTGTTTGACATGTTATTGGTATTGGAGGAGATTATCTAAAGCTTATACACATCGTTGATTGAGTGTTTACAACTCATGTAGATGTTGCTCATGGTAATATTTATTTTGGAGAATATATTTGAGTGAGACATGTAATAATGGGATATCTAACTCTAATGGCAAGAAATATTTGGTACCAAAGATGAGAGAGAATGGGGTGGAATTGGTAGGGGTATGCACATTCGTACGGTAGGCCTAAAGGGAATATATCAGTTGATTGTGTCAATCAACGCCATGTATGTCCACTATTGTAACACCCTTGACAACTGATATATTCCTCTTTTACATTCAAGTGTTGACATGTGATTTTTTGGATAAAGATGTGTTCTTTGACTGTTGAAGATCATGCTTGATAAGGATATATCTTTACTGTTCTTAAAAATCATTAGACTAAAATTATATGGTTATCAAGAATTCATTTTCACTTTGGAAAGATGAGTTGCAATCTGGTTTTAAGAGTTACAAACTTATTCCTTCTTTTGACTCATCCTTGGATCAATTTCAGTGATCCACGGAATGTTTCAAATCCTCTTCTTAGAATGAATGATAAACTGACATTCAGTAGTTTAAGGGACATAGAAGACTGAACTTAGTATGTTACAAATTCTGCGGTCTTATGTGAACATGTTTTTGTTCAACTGTATGTTGTGTTTGGGTCTTTGGTGATTGATCTTAGCAGGACATTAAGGACTTAAGAAAAATTGAATCCACAGAGGAGGAGTTTGGAGTCCTTAAACCTAAGGATTATCCTAATGGTAGCCTAATCTAGGTAAGAACACCTATGTTCTAGCTACATTTACTTATTTGAATTCTATTCTAACCTAAGCCTCTTATTCTATTTGTTGGGTTGGCGTCCTAACCTAAGCATTGTGCTAAATGAATAAGGGAAGGGGTTACTAAAGTAATACTAGGCTATTTTAACTAATACCTAATACTAAAGGGTTATGAATTGAACCTAACCTAAGGTGGAAATTCTATTAGAAAATGTTTTATGACCTATGTTGGTAATTCCTAAACTAACCTAAGTTCTATTTGAATCCATCCTAAACTATTAAAGGGAACCTAAGGGGTCACATGTCTCAAGGGTGATGGTTCCAATGACATTTAAATGAGTTGATAAGGTTTAAATGATGGAAGTACTACCAGATTTGGTAGGGGATAGTAGACTTGGTGGAGGCATACGTGGAAGCTCCACTAAAAGATGGAATGGTATTTTTGTGTGGAGTTGGTATTCGCCAGATTTAGGAGGTAGTGGAAAGGAAAGATAAGCGAGAAATTTGGAATGAATGGCATTTATGGCACTAATTAGCCTTGGTATTTGTGTGCAAACCATCTTGGAAACTTAGAAGGCGGGTTTGTAGGAGGTTATTTGGTTTTTCATGCATGACAGATTTTGCTCTGCATGGAGCTAACTGGTTCTTCGAACTAGTAGTACAACCTTCACTTCAAAGCTATTATTGGTTTCTTTAGCCTATTTTTGATCGAAGGAAAGTATATGAGGCATAGGAGGAAAAGAAGTTTGACTTTTGATCTTTCGTGGAGGAGAAAAAGAGTTAGAAGCTCGGCTAGAAGTCTCCTTTGATTTGTTGGAAGCACTATCAGACATGATAGGTTCTAACTATTAAAATTCTTTGCTTTCTTCTAAATGATTCATTAGAAAAACTCTACTCTCATGAGATTCATGTTTTCATGTCTGTCCAGTTATTTTTCTTGCTGGGTTTTATGTATCCTTACGGTGTTTGATATGAAACCATGGCTAAAATAGTGTTGTTTTGGAAACTGTCTTTCTGTGCAAGTGGAAATGATATACGAAACTTGTTATGTATCTCTATTTTTGCACTACTAGATCTTTTTATCAAAGTTGTTGTGCTTGAACTGTTCTTTGTGGTAGTATAGGAATCTGAGCTTAAGGGAAACTTGAGTTCTGTTTGATGTTGCTTCTGGGTTGCATTTTTTGGATGTAGACTTGTGTTGGAGCTTCGTATTGATCGGATCCAATGTTTGGAAAACTTATGCATTGCTGAACTGTTGCTTGGAGTTCATATTTGGCACTGTATTCACATTTTTTTTACTTGTGAAGTTATGAACGTTTGTGTGTGAAGCTTGGGTTTGACAATGTACTCTTATTTAACACTTGAGTGTTAGGAGCTTGTAGTTAGGTCGATGCATTCGATTATGTTATGGTATTTTTGTATTGGGTTATTATTTTATTAAATGATTAAGCTTACAAATCTTTATTTGAGTAACTTACTCACCAGTAAACTAGGTGAAAGCTTGTTTGAGTTGTTTAAAAATCTCTATGAGATTTGGAACTGGAAACGTCTTACTTAAGGAATGTAGAATTTCTGTTTTATTACTGTATCGACTTATTGAGATGGTATTGGCATGGGAATAAAATGAAGTGTTCTTTCCACGCTATTTAGAGGAAACCCACATTCTGGGTTGACCATAATGTTTTGAACCAGGTCACCTCTGTCGCAATTTTATGGTTGTGAAGTTTTTTTTTTGAATTTCCATTTCTTTTGCATTGGAATGGATTGGGTTATTAACCTTGGACACTGAAACTATTCAGGAAGGATACATTCTCCGTTCTGCTATTTTGTGCTTAATTCTTTGAATCACAAAATGTTTACTCTTCGTATTAAGTGGTGAAGCCTTTGTGAGTCTTCAGTCTTGGGTTCATGGGTAAATCTGAACTTGATAGTTTACTATTTTGGGATGTTATTCTCGACTGATACAGTGAATAAGATCTTGGTTTCTTTTTGAAAAAGAATATATATATATATATATATATATATATATATATATATATATATATATATATAAGTATTCTCTTGGGGTCAAAATTTTGTTTTGGGTCTGCATTATGCTTTCAACCAGATTTGATTTGAAACTGGAACTTCTTTTGTACAGTTGTATAAAACGATTTATTAAATGGACCTTTCCTAATTAAAGTTACCTTTTCTCTATCTTTGGATAGGCTCAATGTTTGAAATTTTCTGTACTCAATTCCATTTCGAGATGGTGATTTCATATGACATGTTGGTCTACTTGGTTCGAATCATTGGTTGAATGATAGTATCTAAGTCAGTTCTACTATTAAGAGAATTCATTCTTGTTTTATCGACTGTTGTTGAGTAGTCTTGCCTAGTTTAAATGGATAGGAATAGGTTTGTCTCTTGTACTCTTTATCTTTTGGGATGAACTTGAGTAGAGATTAACTCCTCCTTGGGGCTACTTTGTTTATGAACATTGATTTCAGATCTTGACTGATAGCTTCTAACATGTAGAATTGGAATTAGAATTACAGTTAGACTGTTCTAATTTTCTATTCCTTCTTGTATTGTTATAGAATTCTATTTAGATGTATATCTTAATGTTGAATTTACAAGATTGTTATCTCAAAAAGGAACAGGTAATTCATGTTATGAACTTGGTCTATTTTTATTGGATGTTATAAGTTTGGGTATAGTACACATTGGATCCTTTTATTCTTTGCTTATGATTTAGATGAATCAGGTAGAATGAACCATGCTGTATACACTTATCTTGTCTCATAGAAAGGATAAATGTGGTATTCTATTAGGATAGAATTATGAGATAATGGAATGGCAAGATCTATTTTTTTTTACAAGCCATTGATAGGATCTATAGAACTTTAAGTTCTTAGGTAGATATTTTTTATCATAATATGCTCTTCTCTTAAAAGTTGATCTAGATTTATTAATGTACTTCCTTTTTATTTGATATCACTTATGCTTATTGTATGATGTTTTTAATTATCTCATTAAAGTAGTGTTTCTTTAATGAAATAATTAGTGGAATGCACTTCATTTTAATGCTTAGTGCTTATCATGATCAGTTCATTGAACTGACCCATGCTAGCCATTTTTGCAGATGGATGACGTAAGTGATGGAAGAAGGAAAAAACTTATATGATGGATTGGATGATATATGTCTAATTCTTAGTAAAGAATTTTGTTTCATTCTGTAACACCCTCGACAACTGATAAATTCCCTTTTGCTTTCAAGTGTTGACATGTGATTTTCTAGATAAAGATGTGTTCTTTTGACTGTTGAAGATCATGCTTGATAAGGATACATCTTTTCTGTTCTTAAAAATCATTAGACTAAAATTATATGGTTATTAAAAATTCATTTTCACTTTGGAAAGATGAGCTGCAATCTGGATTTAAGATTTGAAGACTTATTTATTCTTCTGACTCATCCTTGGATCAATTTCATTGATCCACAGAATGTTTCAAATCATCTTCATAGACTGAATGATAAAATGACATTAAGTAGTTTAAGGGACATAGAAGACTGAACTTTGTATGATACTAATTCTTGGTCTTATGTGAACATGTTTTCGTTCAACTATATGTTGTGTTCAGGTCTTTGGTGATTGATCTTGGTAGGATATTAAGGACTTAAGTAAAATTCAATCCACGGAGGAGGAGTTCGGAGTCCTAAAACCTAAGGATTATCCTAACGGTAGCCTAAGCTAGGTAAGAACACCTATGTTCTAGCTACGTTTACTTATTTGAATTTTGTTCTAACCTAAGCCTCTTATTCTATTTGTTGGGTTGGCGTCCTAACCTAAGCATTGTGCTAAATGAATAAGGGAAGGGGTTATTAAAGTAATATTAGGCTATTTTAACTAATACCTAATACTAAAGGGTTATGAATTGAACCTAACCTAAGGTGGGAATTCTATTGGCAAATGTTTTATGACCTATGTTGGTAATTCCTAACCTAACTATTTGAATCCATCCTAAACTATTAAAGGGAACCTAAGGGGTCGCATGTCTCAAAGGTGACGGTTCCAATGACATTTAAATGAGTTGATAAGGTTTAAATGATGGAAGTGCTGCCAGATTTGGCAGGGGGTAGTAGAATTGGTGGAGGCATACGTGGAAGCTCCACTAAAAGATGGAATGGTATTTTTGTGTGGAGTTGGAATTCGCCAAATTTTGGAGGAAGTGACAAGGAAAGATAATCAAAAAATTTGGAATAAATGGAATTAATGAGCCTTGGTATTTGCATACAAACCATATTGGAAACTTAGAAGGTGGGTTTGTAGGAGGTTATTTGGTTTTTCATGCATGTCGTATTTTTCTCTACATGGAGCTAACTGGTTCTTCGAACCAGCAGTTCAACCTTCACTTCAAAGTTATTTTTGGTTTCTTGGGCCTATTTTTAATCAAAGGAGTGTATATGAGGTGTAGGAGGAAAATAAGTTTGATTGTTGATCTTTTGTGGAGGAGAAAAAGAGTTAGAAGCTCAGATGGAAGTCTCCTTCGATTTGGTGGAAGCACTATCAGGCATGATATGCTCTAACTATTAAAATTATTTGCTTTCTTATTAATGATTCATTAAAACAACTATGATCTCATGATATTCATGTTTTCATGTCTTTCTGGTTATTTTTCTTGCTGGGTTTTATGAATCCCTGTGGTGTTTGATATGAAACCATGGCTAAAATAGTGTTGTTTTGGAAAATGTCTTTCTGTACAATTTTTATGACCAGCATGCAAGTGGAAATGGTATGCGAAACTTGTTATGTATCTCTATTTTTGCACTACTAGATCTTGTTATTGAAGTTGTTGTGCTTGAACTGATCTTTGTGGTAGTATAGGAATCTAAGCTTAAGGGAAACTTGAGTTCCGTTTGATGTTTCTTCTGGGTTACATTTTTGGATGTAGACTTATGTTGGAGCTTTGTGTTTTGATTAAACTTGTGTTGGAGCTTCATGTTGATTGGATCCAGTGTTTAGAAAACTTATGCATTGATGAACTATTTCTTGGAGTTTGTATTTGGCATTGTATTCACATTTTTTTTTACCTATGAAGTTATGAAAATTTGTGTGTGAAGCTCGGGTTCAACATTGTACTCTTATTTAACACTTGAGTGTTAGGAGCTTGTATTTGGGTTGATGCATTCAATTTTGTTTTGGTATTTTTGTATTGGGTTATTCTTTTATTAAATGATTAAGCTTACAAATCTTTATTTGAGTAAATTACTCACCAGGGAACTGGGTGAAAGCTTGTTTGAGTTGTTTAAAAATATCTTCGAGATTTGGAATTGGAAATGTCTTACTTAAGGAATGTAGAACTTTTGTTTTATTACTGTATTGACTTCTTGAGATGGTATTGGCATGGGAATAGAAGGAAGTGTTCTTTCCCCACTATTTTGAAGAAACCCGCATTCTGGGTTGACCGTAATGTTTTGAACCAAGTCACCTCTGTCACAATTTTATGGTTGTGAAGTTTTGTTTTGAATTTTTGTTTCTTTTTCATTGGAATGGATTGGGTTATTAACCTTAGACACTGAAACTATTAAGGAAGGATACTTTCTCTATTCTACTATTTTGTGCTTATTTCTTTGAATCATGAACTGTTTACTCTTCGTATTAAGTAGTGAAGCCTTTGTGAGTCTTTATTCTTGGGTTCATGGGTAAATATGATCTTGATAGCTTACTATTTTGGGATGTTATTCTCGACTGATACAGTGAATAAGATCTTGGTTTCTTTTTGAAAAAGAAAAAGAGAAAAAAAAAGAAAAAATTATATATATATATATATATAAGTATTCTCTTGGGGTCAGAATGTTGTTTTAGGTCTGTATTATGCTTTCAACTAGATTTGATTTGAAACTGGAACTTCTTTTGTACAGTTATATGAAATGATTTATTAAATGGACATTTCCTTATTAAAGTTACCTTTTCTCTATCTTTGGATAGGCTCAATGTTTGAACTTTTCTATACTCGATTCCATTTTGAGATGGTGATTTCATATGACATGTTGGTCTACTTGGTTTGAATAATTGATTGAATGATAGTAGCTAAGTCGGTTCTACTGTTAAGAGAATTCATTCTTGTTTTATCAACTGTTGTTGAGTAGTCTTGCCTAGTTTAAATGGATAGGAATAGGTTTGTCTCTTGTACTCTTTATCTTTTGGGATGGACTTGAGTAGAGATTAACTCCTCCTTGGGGCTACTTTGTTTGTGAACATTGATTTTAGATCTTGACTGATAGCTTCTAATATGTAGAATTGGATTTAGAATGATAGTTAGACTATTCTGATTTTTTATTCCTTCTTGTATTGTTATGAAATTCTGATTAGATGTATATCTTAATGTTGAATGTACAAGATTGTAATCCTGAAAAGGAACAGGTAATTCATGTTATGAACCTGGTCTATTTTTCTTGGATGTTATAAGTTTGGGTATAGTATGCATTGGATCCTTTTATTCTTTGTGTATGATTTAGATGAATCAAGTAGAATGAACCATGTTGTATACACTTATTTTGTCTCAGAGAAAGGATAAATGTGGTATTCTATTAGGATAGAATTATGAGATAATGGAATGGCAAGATCTATTGTTTGTTTACAAGCCATTGATAGGATCAATAGAAATTTAAGTTCTTAGGAAGATATTGTTTATTATAATATGTTCTTCTCTTAAAAGTTGATCTAGATTTATTAATGTACTTCCTTTCTATTTGATATCACTTATGCTTATTGTATGATGTTTTTAATTATCTCATGAAAGCAGTGTTGCTTTAATGAAACAATTAGTGGAATGTACTTCGTTTTAATTCTTAGTGCTTATCATGCTCAATTCATTGAGCTGATCCGTGCTGGCCATTTTTGTAGATGGACGATGTAAGTGATAGAAGAAGGCAAAAACTTATATGATGCATTGGCTGATATATGTCTAATTCTTAGTAGATAATTCTGATTCATTCTTTTGTTATATTGTAAAATAAAAGTTGTAAACTTTACAGAATGAAGGCTGTTGTTATGCAGTATGCCTAAAGTGCATAGTATTGTAAATTTTATAAGTTGTAATGATGAATTGCGAGTTTTGATTTATTTGCATTGGTTGTGTAAAATTATCTCGTGCTTTTATAAAGGAAATGGAAATTCTATCTTGTTTATATTCTTCATATTATACTATGCTTATCTTGTTATCTTTGATAGGATGGATAAAGGGAATTGGTTCAATTTCCCTTATAATGATGCAACTTGTTGAGTTGTATAATATGATGTGTTTTACCTAAACAATTTAACATAGTAATGTGATGCGTAATGAACATGTAGTAAGAAATATGGGTATTGTGAATGATATACCCTAACACTTAATCATGTAGAGGAAGACTCTTTCTCTCTCAATTGAATTGTAAACCAAAAAGGTTTGGAGATATGATTATTAATCATTAGAATTCATTTTGTATGAAGTCTACTTTAGTTGGACATATGCGGTTGTTAAACCTTCCTGAATGTTAAAGTACATTTAAATGAAACTTATGATATCGCTGTCCTGTTTTGGTTAATTGCTGGTTAAACTGAGAAAACGAACATTAAAAAGCAATCATAAGTTAAGGAAGTTCTTCATTGACTAAATAAAATAAATTTAGGAAAGAACTTATTGAGTGTTGGATAGGGGTTTAGTAGGGTTTCCTTAATCAAGACTTAATCCAAATTAACAATGTATTAATGATCTCCTTGGGGTATGTACATCTCGATGAGGTAGTTTCTATAGGATGTTGGCACACCAACTATAGGGCTATACTTTCAAGAAGACTTGGGTCTTCTCGAGAATACAACATTGTAGTTGACATGTGGCAACACCCTTCTGCATTGATCATCTAGATCTACACACAAACTCAGACTTGAACTTAGTTTCTCTCTAGGTCAAGTTAGTGGCATATTTAGGATAGGAAGTAGCTTCCAATGGCTCAGGGTACCTTGGCACATCCGGTTGACTTAGGTCAACCAAGTATTCCCATTTACCCTAAGTCATTGTGAGCATCTTCCTATAATAATATATGTTTCTAACTAGGGCTAGGGTTAAACCTGGGACAAGTGGACTGACGGTAGTCAGTAAAGACCAATCATGATAATAGAGGAGTGAGGTGAAGGATGTATTCCAAAATGATGAGTATGCCATCTAGGAATAGTGACATACACAATATGTTGTAAAACTTTGGCCAAAGTATCGCAAGCTGCTGGTTATGTTGTCCTATGTCACCAAGTTTAAAACAATGTGATATCGGATGAATATTGGTAACAAATATTCAGATATGTTCTTTAAACAGATCACTCAGTACCCGGTGTAGGGTAGAAAAACCAAGTATATGAAGTATACAATATGTATTCAATACTTAAAGATAACATAAATAGATCGGTAGATTATTGAGTTATGAAATGAATAGATCGGTGGATCACCGAGTCATTTACAACTACATATGGTTATCTATTTGAAATCGATTGGAATGGAATGTTTTTTCTAAATAATGCTTTCTTTAGAACAAAGAACATTATATAATTTTTTTCCCCCTTATTTCTAAAGTCTTAAAATGGGATTGTTACATCCTTGTATCAGAGTTGAAGGTTGCAGCTCTTGGACCTACTGTGTCCATAATCTGATGAAACTTAATTTTTTTTTAACAAAACAAGGTTAGAACAAGAGGAAATGTTGCAAATAATCCTCCACTTGAGGAAGGAGTAGCAACTTCTTAGAAACAAAAAATGGGATTGTTACAACTATTTTGCATAGAATTTTGATGACAGTCTTGTTAGTGGCCTTAGCTTGATCATTTCATTGAGGGTATTAATATGAAGTGGAGAAAATATGTTTTATTTGAATTTACCAAAACATTTCTTGAACATATGATTTTAAAAATTTGATTCAATGTCTATGACAATTATAGATTGTACCCTAAATTGAGTGATAATATGTGTAGCTATGAATTAGTAGATATCCTTTCCAGTGGTGGAGTGTAAATTTTCTTCTTCAACCCATTCGGTGAAATATTTGGTGGCAGTAACAATGCGTTTGTGTCCATCATCTAATTTAGGATTTATTTTTCTTACAAGGTCAAAACCCCATAAAGAAAAAGGCCACAAATATATAATATGTTGTAATTCATAGGCTAAAACATGACTGAGATTACCATGTCATTGACATTGATAACATCATTTGGTATATTCAAGAAAATATTTTTTGATCATAGGCCAAAGTAGCCTTGTCATAGCAATTTTGAGACATGGCCATGCTGCTAAAGTGACTTCCACACATACTATCATATATTTTTGATAAGGCTAGAGGGATATCATTAACCCCAAGAAATGTAGTGGGTTTACATAAAAAGTGTGTATAAATAATGATCCTCCTATAAGCATATAGTAAGAAGCTTAGAGATGCAAATGACACACCTCTTGTGGTGATGCATTACCAGGTAAAGCTTGTTTGTAAAGAAAGTTGTAGATATTAGTATAACATTCAAGATTACAACATTGCATGTGATGACAAAAACCTATAAGGTTTTGATGGTGCGACAATCTATAGAAGGATGACATAAATTATGAACAGTAAAGGTAACATGGTCATCCATGATTTTGAGTAGGATTATAGATTCAACACCATCCATATCATATGTGTGTATATTATATTTTTGAGGGATGATATTAATACTATAAATATCAAATGTTGTTAGGAGGTTTTTAATAATTGTATTCTATGGAATTAAGTTTTCCTCCTTTGTTTGATAAACATCACTAACCTGATTGAAAATGAGATGAACATTGAGAATATCCAAAAGTATGAATATGGCATACTTGGAGGGTGCATTCAATAATACATATCGTGCCTCTCTTAAAATGGCCCCTTTCAAAGCATTATACGGAAGAAAATGTAGAACCCATGTTAGTTGGGACAACATGGAGGATAGAGAGGTAATTGGATATGAAATTCTTACTGAAATGAAACAAAAAGTTAAATTGATTCATGAACACTTGAAAGAAGCAACATATAGGAAAAAGAGTTATGCTGACTTAAAGAGGGTTGATAGGAAATTTGAACTTGGTGAGAAAGTTTTTCTTCGAGTTAAACCGAAAAAGAGTTTTATAACATTTGACAAGGCTGCCAAGTTATCACCTCGTTATGTGGGACCTTTTGAGATAGTTGAAGTAATCAACCCTGTAGCTTATCGTTTAGCATTACCTCCTACTTTGTCATGAATGCATGATGTTTTCCATATTTCTTTGCTTAAGAAATACGTATCAGATTTACCACATGTGTTAAATTGGAATTCCTTGCAGGTCTAGGACCCAAAAATAATCATGGTTAAATCCATAGGAGTGCTTGAAACTCGCCAGTTACATTTGAGAAATTGTGAGATAAGTCAATGAAAGGTCCAATGGGACCAGTTTAATGAAGAGAGTGCAACTTGGGAAAACCTTGAGGATATGAAATCTGCTTTTCCATATCTATTTGAATAGGATTGATTCTGTTGACTGATAAAAAATAATTGAGATTGATTTTCTTGATAAAGATGTGTTCTTTTGACTGTTGAAGATCATGTTTGATAAGGATAAATCTTTTCTGTTCTTAAAAATCATTAGACTAAAATTATATGGTTATCAAGAATTCATTTTCACTTTGGAAAGATGAGCTGCAATCTGGCTTTAAGAGTTGCAGACTTATTTCTTCTTCTGACTCATCCTTGGATCAATTTCAGTGATCCAAGGAATGTTTCAAATCCTCTTCATAGACTGAATGATAAATTGACATTCAGTAGTTTAAGGGACATATAAGACTGAAATTTGTATGATACTAATTCTTGGTCTTATGTGAACATGTTTTCGTTCATTGTATGTTGTGTTCGCATCTTTGGTGATTGATCTTGGCAGGATATTAAGGACTTAAGAAAAATTCAATTCATAGAGGATGAATACGGAGTCCTAAAACCTAAGAATTATCCTAACAATATCCTAAGCTAGGTAAGAACACCTATGTTCTAGCTACGTTTACTTATTTGAATTCTGTTCTAACCTAAGCCTCTTATTCTATTTGTTGGGTTGGCGACCTAACCTAAGCATTGTGCTAAATGAATAAGGGAAGGGGTTACTAAAGTAATACTAGGCTACTTTAACTAATACCTAATACTAAAGGGTTATGAATTGAACCTAACCTAAGGTGGGAATTCTAATGGAAAATGTTTTAAGACCTATGTTGGTAATTGCTAAACTAACCTAAGTTCTATTTGAATCCATCCTAAACTATTAAAGGGAACCTAAGGGGTCACATGACACAAGGGTGACGGTTCCAATGACATTTAAATGAGTTGAAAGGGTTTAAATGATGGAAGTACTACCAGATTTGACAGGGGCTAGTAGACTTGGTGGAGGCATACGTGGAAGCCCCACTAAAATATGGAATGGTATTTTTGTGTGGAATTGGCATTCGCCAGATTTAGGAGGTGGTGGAAAGGAAAGATAAGTGGGAATTTTGGATTGAATGGCATTTATGGCATTAATGAGCCTTGGTCTTTGTGTGCAAACCGTCTTGGAAACTTAGAAGGTGGGTTTGTAGGAGGTTATTTGGTTTTTCATGCATGGCAGATTTTTCTCTGCATGGAGCTAACTGGTTCTTTGAACCAGTAGTTTGACCTTCACTTCAAAGCTATTTTTGGTTTCTTCAGCCTATTTTTGATCGAAGGAAAGTATATGAGGTGTAGGAGGAAAATATGTTTGGTTGTTGATCTTTCATGGAGGAGAAAAAGAGTTGGAAGCTCGGCTGGAAGTCTCCTTCGATTTGGTGGAAGCACTATCAGGCATGATAGGCTCTAACTATTAAAATTCTTTGTGTTCTTCTAAATGATTCATTAGAACAACTCTGCTCTCATGAGATTCATGTTTTCATGTCTGTCTGGTTATTTTTCTTGATGGGTTTACGAATCCTTGTGGTGTTTGATATGAAACCATGGCTAAAATAGTGTTGTTTTGAAAACTATCTTTCTGTGCAAGTTTTATGACCAACATGCAAGTGAAAATGGTATGTGAAACTTGTTCTGTATCTCTATTTTTGCACTCTAGATCTTGTTATCAAAGTTGTTGTGCTTTGAACTGATCTTTGTGGTAGTATAGAAATCTAAGCTTAGGGGAAACTTGAGTTCTATTTGATTTTGCTTCTGGGTTGCGAATTTGGATGTAGACTTGTGTTGGTACTTTGTGTTTTGATTAAATTTGTGTTGGAGCTTCGTTTTGATCAGAACCCATGTTTGGAAAACTTATGCATTGCTGAACTATTGCTTGGAGTTTCGTATTTGGGCACTGTACTCGCATTATTTTACTAGAGAAGTTCTGAACATTTGTGTGTGAAGCTCGGGTTCGTCATTGTACTCCTATTTAACACTTGAGTGTTATGAGCTTGTATTTGGGTCGATTCATTCGATTTTGTTCTGGTATTTTGTATTGGGTTATTCTTTTATTAAATGACTAAGCTTATAACTCTTTATTTGAGTGACTACTCACCAGGGAACTGGGTGAAAGCTTGTTTGAGTCGTTTAAAATCTCTTCAAGATTTGGAACTATAAACATCTTGCTTAAAGGAACGTGGAACTTCTGTTTATGACTGTAACGACTCCTTTGAAATGGTATTGGCGTAGGAATAGAAGGAAGTGTTCTTTCCCCTCTGTCATGAGGAATCCACATTCTGGGTTGACTATTTTGTTGAAGCTAAGTCACCTCTGTCACGATTTTGTGGATGTGAGAGTTTTGTTTTGAATTTTGTTCCTGTTTCTTGGGAATTAAGATTGAGACATCTTCTGACTTAAACATTTTTGGTTCTTACTCTCTCTCTTCTGATTCTTTAAAACAATTTTGGGGCAGTGGTGGATGGTTGAGTTATTACGGTGGACACTAGATCTATACAGGAAAGATACTTTCTCAGTTATGTTGTTTTGGTGCTTAGTTCTTTGAAACATGAACTATTTACGCTTCGTATTAAATGGTGAAGCCTTGTGAGTCTGCAGTCTTGGGTTTGTAGGTAATTCTGAACTTTATCATTTACTATTTTGGGATGTTATTCTCGACTGATACAGTGAATAAGACCTTGGTTTCTCTTTGAGAAATAATATATATATGTATTCTTTTGTGATTAGTATATTTTTTTGAGTCTACAATACACTTTCATCCTGAATTGGTTTGAAATTGGAACTTATTTTGTTCATTAGAAGGAAATGATTTATTGTTGGTCTTTTCCTTATTAGAGTTACCTTTTCTCTATCTTGGATAAGCTCATCGTTTGAACTTCTCTTTACTTGATTCCATTTTGAGATGGTGATTTCTTGTGACCAGTTGGTCTACCTTGTTTGAATTATTGTTGCAATAATGTAGAAAGTTAGTAGTTAAGAGGGTTCTGCTAATAAGTGAATGCATACATATGGGTTTGACTGTTGTTGACTAGCCTTGCCTAGTTTAAATGGATAGGAGTAGGTTTGTCTCTTGTACTCTATATCTTTTGGGATGAACCTGAGTAGAGATTAACTCCTTTATGGAACTACTTGATTGTGAACATTGATTATAGATCTTTGATTGATAACTTCTAATGTGTAGAATTGGAATTAGAATTATAGTTTGAATATTCTAGTTTTCTATACCTTCTTGAATTGTTAAGAAATTTGTTTGGGATGTATATCTTAATGTTGAATTTACAATATTGTTATCCAGGAAAGGAACAGGTAATTCATGATTGAATCTGGTCTATTTTTTAGATGTTATAGGTTTGGACATGGTACGTAATGGTTCTTCTTATTCTTGCTTAGGATATAGAAGAATAATCCTAAAATGAACCATGTTGTTTACACTTCTTTTGTCTCATAAAGAAGATAAATGTGGTATTCTATTAGGATAGAATTATGAAATAATGGGATGGAAGGATTTATTGTTTGTTTACAAGCCATTGATAGGATTAATAGAACTTTAAGTTCTTAGGCAGATATTGTTTATTATATTCTGCTCTTCTCTTAAAAGTTGATCTAGATTTATTAATGTACTTCCTTTCTGTTTGTTATCACTTATGTTGATTGTATGATGTTTTAATTATCTCATTAAAGCAGTGTTTCTTTAATGAAACAATTAGTGGAATGCACTTTGTTTTAATGCTTAGTGCTTATCATGCTCAGTTCATTGAACTGACCCGTGCTAGCTATTTTTGTAGATGGACGACGTAAGTGGTAAAAGAAGGAAAAAACTTATATGATGCATTGGCTGATATATGTCTAATTCTTAGTAAAGAATTCTGATTCATTCTTTGTTGTATTGTAAAAGAAAAGTTGTATACTTTATAGAATGAGGGTTGTTGTTATGCAGTATGCCTATAGTGCATAGTCTAGTAAATTTATAAATTGTAATGATGAGTTGTGAGTTGTGATTTATTTGCATTGGTTGTGTAATTTATCTCGTACTTTTATAAAGAAGATGAAAGTTCTATCTTGTTGATAGTCTTTATATTATATCATGCTTATCTTGTTATCTTTGATAAGATGGATAAAGGGAATTAGTTCAATTTCCCTTATAATGGTGCAACTTGTTGAGTTGTATAATATGATGTGTTTTACCTAAACAATTTAACATAATAATGTGATGCATAATGAACATGCATTAAGAAATATGGATATTGTGAATGTTTAACCCTAACACTTAATCATGTAGAGGAAGATTCATTCTCTCTCAAATGAATGTAAACCAAAAAGGTTTGGAGAGATGATTAATAATCATTAGACTTCATTTTGTATGAAGTCTACTTTAGTTGGATTTATGTGGTTGTTAAACCTTCCTGAAAGTTAAAGTACATTTTAATGAAACTTATGATATCGCTGTCTTGTTTTGGTTAACTGCTGGTTACACCATGAAAATGAACATTAAAAGCAACCATGAGTTTAATGAAGTTCTTTAATACTCGATTGATACAAGTATACAATAAGAACTTAAGGAGAGTTGGATTAGGGTTTAGCAGGGTTACTAAAACCAGTGTATTAATCCAAATTAACAATGTATTAACAATCTCCTTGGGGTATGTACATCTCGATGAGGTAGTTTCTGTAGGATGTTGGCACACGCCAACTGTAGGGTTGTACTTTTGAGAAGACTTGGGTCTTCTCGAGAATACAATGTTGTAGTTGA
This sequence comes from Taxus chinensis, assembly GCA_019776745.2. Lineage (NCBI taxonomy): Eukaryota > Viridiplantae > Streptophyta > Pinopsida > Cupressales > Taxaceae > Taxus > Taxus chinensis. Next base: position 97,762,133 of record CM034151.1, read on the forward strand.
CATGTGGCATCACCCTTCTACATTGATCATCCAGATCTACACACAATAAGAACTTGAACTTAGTTTCTCTCTAGGTTAGGTTAGTGGCATATTTAGGATAGGAAGTAGCTTCCAATGGCTCAGGGTACCTTGGCACACCTGGTTGACTTAAGGTCAACTGAGTATGCCCATTTACCCTAAGTCATTATGAGCGTCTTCCTATAATAATTTATGTTTCTAACTAGGGCTAGGGTTAAACCTGGGACAAGTGGACTGATGGTAGTCAGTAAAGACCAATCATGATAATAGAGGAGTGAGGTGAAGGACGTATTCCAAAATGATGAGTATGTCATCTAGGAATAGAGACATACACAGTATGTTGTAAAACTTTGGCCAAAGTATCGCAAGCTGCTGGTTGCATTGTCCTATGTCACCAAGTTTAAAACAACATGATATCAGATGAATATTGGTAACAAATATTCAGATATGTTCTTTAAACAGATCACTCAGTACCTCGGTGTAGGGTAGGAAAACCAAGTATATGAAGTATACAATATGTATTCAATACTTAAGATAACATAAATAGATTGGTAGATTACCGAGTTATGAAATGAATAGATCGGTGGATCACCGAGTCATTACAGCTGCATATGGTTATCTATTTGAATTTGATTGGCATGGAATGTTTGTTCTAAATAATGCTTTATTTAGAACAGAGAACATTATATTAAAAAAAAAATCCCTTGTTTCTAAAGTCTTAAATGGGAATGTTACATCTTCGTATCAGAGTTATGAAGGTTGCAACTCTTGGACCTATTGTGTCCATAATATGATGAAACTTAAATTTCCTTGTTAACAGAAAATGGTTAGAACAAGAGGAAATGTTGCAAATAACCCTCCGCCTGAGGAAGGAGCAGCAACTACCCAGAAACTTGATGAGATCCTTGCTTCCCTGTTGGACACAAGAGATCATTTGGTTGTACTTGAACAAGTAATGGGTAATGAGGAGGAAGAAGAAGCTGATAACAATAATCAGCCACCTCCGGGGGACAACACCAATGTGGGAGTTGATAATAACAATGTTAACATACCTGTTCAGCCTGAGAACAAAAAGGCTAGGCTAGCAGCTAAACTCACTAATGATATAAAAAGGATAAGTCCACCTAAGTTTGATGGCACCACATTAGGAGATGGAGCTGAGAACTGGCTCAGTGAAATGGAGAAATACTTTGCAATAAGGAATTTCTCAGAAGAAACAAAGGTGATATGGGGAGCATATCAACTTTCTCACAAAGCATCTTCATGGTGGGACAACCGTAAGGCTGAGTTGAATATTGATGAAGCTAATATCACATGGGATCAATTTAAAGGTTACTTTAGGAAATGATGGCTGCCACAACTTTACTATGATCAGAAAATGACTGAATTCCAGAACTTAGCTCAAGGAAAGCTAACTGTAACTGAGTACTGGGAATGATTTACAAAACTCCTTAAGTATGTACCTCAGTACCAAACGGATGAGAAGTTCAGGATATGGAAATTCATCATGGGATTGAATCCCATTATAGGGGGAGAGGTGGATGTTCATAGCCCAACCATGATGGAAGGGGTTGTTGAAAAATCCATAAGGCAGGAACAGAAATTAAAGGCAATTTCTGCTCACAAGGAGGAAGTAAGGAAGAAAAATCCCAACTCCTCTTCATCATCTCTTGCACCTAAGAAAGGACCATGGAAGAAATTCAGAATGAAAAGTAAGTTTTCATCTGATACTAATAAGAAAACAAGCAACAAACAAGTTTGTTGGTAATGCATGGAACAACTTTGCTAAGAACAATAATAACAGACAGAAGTCCTATGGGGGTCAGAACGATAACTCTAAGGCTGGAAATAAACCTGAGCCTAGGAAGGGACCTGTAGGAGGCTGTTATAACTGTGGAAAAGATCATTACATGAATCAATTTCCTTTGAAGAAGGATGATCAGTAATTAGCAGCACAAGATACATGCTGCAGTAGCTGACAAGCAGGCTGAGAAATAGGCCACGCCCATAGAAGTTTTGGGTAAGTTATTTGGCTTACCTATAACTATTCTTTTTGATACCAGAGCTACTGAATGTTTTATTTCTAGTAAATTAGCATCAAAACTAAAAATAAAAGCTGGAAACATGGATAAAACATGGACTGTACAGTATGGGAACAATGTTGTTCATATGGTTAGTATGTGTCTTTTTGGAGCAGTCCTTGATTTACCTAACTTTTCCACTGAAGGTTGATCTTTATGTTGCACCTTTGGGGTCTTATGATGTAATCATAGGTGTTAATTGGTTAGCAGAACATAAGGCTAAAGTGGACTATTTTGAAAAACACATTAGTTGTTTAGATGACCTGCAGAAAACAACAGAGATTCAAGGGTGTGAAACGTGAGATTTCTGTTAGAAAACTGTCAGCTATGCAACTTAAAAAGGCCAAAAATAAAGGTTGTACCTTATATGCAGTAAAAATTACTGAATCAACAAAAGAGAAAAGTGATATTATGGAACGATATCCACTGTTACGAGACTTCAGTGACGTATTTCCAGAAGAATTTCCAGGTCTTCCACCCAAAAGGGAGTTTGATTTCACGATTGAGATCAAGCCTGGAACTGAACCTATTTCTAAAGCACCGTATCGAATGACTACTACAGAATTAGTAGAGCTTAAGGCTCAGTTGCATGAACTTTTTTCTAAAGGTTTGATTAGACCAAGTGTTTCACCTTAGGGAGCACCTATAATTTTTGTGAAAAAGAAGGATGGAACCCTTAGATTGTGCATTGATTACAGAATGTTAAACAAAGCAACAATCAAGAATAGATACCCACTCCCTAGGATTGATGATTTATTTGATCAGATGCATGGAGCATCGGTATATTCTAAGATATATCTTTGATCTGGATATCATCAATTGTGAATTAAGGATGAGGATATTCATAAAACAACTTTCAGAACAAGGTATGGACATTATGAGTTCACGGTTTTACCTTTTGGATTAACTAATGCACCTGCAACATTTATGAATTTAATGAATAATATCTTTCAAGAATACTTGGACAAATTTGTGCTCGTATTCTTGGACGACATTCTCATATATTCAAAAAGTATTGAGGAACATCATGAGCATTTGAAGATAGTTTTGGGAATATTAAGAAAGAGACAGTTATTTGGTAAGTTGTCTAAATGTTCTTTCTATGACACAGAAGTACACTATTTGGGACATGTAATAAGTAAGAATGGAATTGTTGTAGATCCTTCAAAAATTGTAGCTATAACAGAGTGGCCTACACCTAAGAATGTACATGAAGTTAGAAGCTTCATGGGACTTGCTGGCTACTATAGGAAATTTGTAAAAGATTTTTCTAAGATAGCTGCACCAATAACTTCCTTACAGAAGAAAGATAAAAAGTTTGTTTGGAGTGAGAAATGTGAAATTGCATTCAAAACCTTGAAGGAACAGTTAACTTCAGCACCTATTCTTGCAGTACCAGACCCTAATGGAGATTTTATGGTGGTAACTGATGCATCAGGTGAAGGTCTAGGAGGTATTTTGTTACAAAATGGACATGTCATAGCTTATGAAAGTAGAAAACTTAAGTTACATGAGTTGAATTATGCTCCACATGATTTAGAGCTCACTGCCATTGTTCATGCACTTCAAGTTTGGAGACATTACCTGCTTGGTAAACCTTTTGAATTAAAAACTGATCACCTTGGACTGAAGTATATCTTCACTCAACCAAATCTTAATGCAAGACAATGAAGGTGGTTAGATTTTTTGTCTCAATATGATTTTGACATCAGTTATATAAAGGGTAAAGAAAATAGAGTGGCTGATGCTCTAAGTCGTAGGAAGCACATTTCTACTCTTATAACGTTAAGAACTCAGTTTAAAGATGAAGTAAAAAGTGTTATGGAATTTGACTCTTACTTTCAGCAAGTAAAAGTAGCACTTGCTGCAGATTCGAATGATTTGAGGTATAAAGGTTTTCACTTTGATAATGAAGGAATCTTACGATTTGAAAATAGAGTCTATGTACCTTCGCTAAATGATTTGAGAAAGAAATTGTTAGCAGAATTTCACAATTCACCTTTTTCTGGACACCCTGGCATTACAAAAATGCTTGCTGATATAAAACAACAATATTTCTGGAAAGGGATGAAAAAGGATGTTATAGACTTTGTGACACATTGTCTTGAGTGTCAATGTGTTAAAGCGGAACATATGCACCCAGCCGGTTTGTTGTATCCTCATAGCATACCACAGTACAAGTGGCAAGTAATAAGCATGGATTTTGTACAAGGGTTACCTATGTCAAGAAATAAACATGATGTTATTTTAGTAGTTGTGGATAAACTAACAAAGGTAGCACATTTTATTGCTAGGAATCTGAAGGATGATTCTCCTATTTTGGCTAAAATATTTGTACATGAAATTTTCAGATTACATGGAGTACCTGAATTAATCATTTCAGATAGAGATCCTAGAATGACGTCAAGATTTTGGCAAACGCTTAATGTAGCTTTAGGAACTAAGCTGAATTTCAGTTCTGCGTATCATCTGGAAACAGATGGATAGACTGAAAGAGTAAATCAAGTTTTAGAAGATATGTTACAGATGTATTGTATGGATCCATAGTATAAGTGGGAAGAGTATCTTCCATTAGTTGAATTTGCATACAATAATACATATCATGCTTCTCTTAAGATGGCACCTTTCGAAGCATTATACGGAAGAAAATGTAGAACCCCTGTTAGTTGGGACAACATGGAGGATAGAGAGGTAATTGGACCTGAAATTCTTACTGAAATGGAACAACAAGTTAAATTGATTCGTGAATGCTTGAAAGAAGCAGCAGATAGGAAAAAGAGTTATGCTGACTTAAAGAGGGTTGATAGGAAATTTGAACTTGGTGAGAAAGTCTTTCTTCGGGTTAAACTGAAAAAGAGTTCTATAACTTTTGGCAAGGCTGCCAAGTTATCACCTTGTTATGTGGGACCTTTTGAGATAGTTGAAGTAATCAACCCTGTAGCTTATCATTTAGCATTACCTCCTGCTTTGTCACGAATGCATGATGTTTTCCATATTTCTTTGCTTAAGAAATATGTTTCAGATTTATCACATGTGTTAAATTGGAATTCCTTGCAGGTCCAGGACCTAGGAATAATCATGGTTAAACCCATACGAGTGCTTGAAACTCACCAGTTGCATTTGAGAAATCGTGAGATAAGTCAATGCAAGGTCCAATGGGACCAGTTTAATGAAGAGAGTGCAACTTGGAAAAACCTTGAGGATATGAAATCTGATTTTCCATATCTATTTGAACAGGATTGATTCTATTGACTGATAAAAAAAATTGAGATTTTATCTTTATAATACAATAAGTAAGCCAGTTTGGGAAGATATTTATTTATTTTGAATAAACAACTATGTAATGCTGATTTTTGGAACTTAATAATGCTGATATGTTTTTGACATATGGTAAGAAAAGTGAATAAGTTGATTTTCCTTGATGCAAACTGTTAAAAAAGAGATGAGATAATCATTGGGACGATGATTCTTTTTAGGAGGGAAGCATGTAACACCCTCGACAACTGATAAATTCCCTTTTGCATTCAAGTGTTGACATGTGATTTTCTGGATAAAGATGTGTTCTTTTGACTGTTGAAGATCATGCTTGATAAGGATAAATCTTTTCTGTTCTTAAAAATCATTAGACTAAAATTATATGGTTATCAAGAATTCATTTTCACTTTGGAAAGATGAGCTGCAATCTGGCTTTAAGAGTTACAGACTTATTTCTTCTTCTGACTCATCCTTGGATCAATTTCAGTGATCCAAGGAATGTTTCAAATCCTCTTCATAGACTGAATGATAAATTGACATTCAGTAGTTTAAGGGACATAGAAGACTGAACTTTGTATGATACTAATTCTTGGTCTTATTTGAACATGTTTTCGTTCAATTGTATGTTGTGCTCGGGTCGTTGGTGATTGATCTTGGTAGGACATTAAGGACTTAAGAAAAATTCAATTCATAGAGGATGAATTCGGAGTCCTAAAACCTAAGGATTATCCTAACAGTATCCTAAGCTAGGTAAGAACACCTATGTTCTAGCTACGTTTACTTATTTGAATTTTGTTCTAACCTAAGCCTCTTATTCTATTTGTTGGGTTGGCGACCTAACCTAAGCATTGTGCTAAATGAATAAGGGAAGGGGTTACTAAAGTAATACTAGGCTATTTTAACTAATACCTAATACTAAAGGGTTATGAATTGAACCTAACCTAAGGTGGGAATTCTAATGGAAAATGTTTTAAGACCTATGTTGGTAATTGCTAAACTAACCTAAGTTCTATTTGAATCCATCCTAAACTATTAAAGGGAACCTAAGGGGTCACATGACACAAGGGTGATGGTTCCAATGGCATTTAAATGAGTTGAAAGGGTTTAAATGATGGAAGTACTGCCAGATTTGGCAGGGGCTAGTAGACTTGGTGGAGGCATATGTGGAAGCTCCACTAAAAGATGGAATTGTATTTTTGTGTGGAATTGGCATTCGCCAGATTTAGGAGGCAGTGGCAAGGAAAGATAAGCAGGAATTTTGGATTGAATGGAATTTATGGCATTAATGAGCCTTGGTCTTTGTGTGCAAACCATCTTGGAAACTTAGAAGGTGGGTTTGTAGGAGGTTATTTGGTTTTTCATGCATGGTGGATTTTTCTCTGCATGGAGCTAACTGGTTCTTCGAACCAGCAGTTTGACCTTCACTTCAAAGCTATTTTTGGTTTCTTCGGCCTATTTTTGATCGAAGGAAAGTATATGAGGTGTAGGAGGAAAATATGTTTGGTTGTTGATCTTTCGTGGAGGAGAAAAAGAGTTGGAAGCTCGGCTGGAAGTCTCCTTCGATTTGGTGGAAGCACTATCAGGCATGATAGGCTCTAACTATTAAAATTATTTGCGTTCTTCTAAATGATTCATTAGAACAACTCTACTCTCATGAGATTCATGTTTTCATGTCTGTTTGGTTATTTTTCTTGATGGGTTTATGAATCCTTGTGGTGTTTGATATGAAACCATGGCTAAAATAGTGTTGTTTTGAAAACTGTCTTTCTGTGCAAGTTTTATGACCAGCATGCAAGTGAAAATGGTATGCAAAACTTGTTTTGTATCTCTTCTTTTGCACTCTAGATCTTGTTATCGAAGTTTTTGTGCTTTGAACTGATCTTTGTGGTAGTATAGAAATCTGAGCTTAGGGGAAACTTGAGTTCTGTTTGATTTTGCTTCTGGGTTGTGAATTTGGATGTAGACTTGTGTTGGTACTTTGTGTTTTGATTAAATTTGTGTTGGAGCTTCATTTTGATCGGAACTAGTGTTTGGAAAACTTATGCATTGTTGAATTGTTTCTTGGAGTTCGTATTTTGGCACTGTACTCATTATTTTTCTAGAGAAGTTATGAATGTTTGTGTGTGAAGCTCGGGTTCGTCACTGTACTCCTATTTAACACTTGAGTGTTATGAGCTTGTATTTGGGTCGATTCATTTGATTCTGTTATGGTATTTTGTATTGGGTTATTCTTTTATTAAATGACTAAGCTTATAACTCTTTATTTGAGTGACTACTCACCAGGGAATTGGGTGAAAGCTTGTTTGAGTTGTTTAAAATCTCTTCAAGATTTGGAACTATAAACGTCTTGCTTAAAGGAATGTGGAACTTCTGTTTATGACTGTAACGACTCCTTTGAAATGGTATTGGCATAGGAATAGAAGGAAGTGTTCTTTCCCCTCTGTCTTGAGGAATCCCGCATTCTGGGTTGACTGTTTTGTTGAAGCTAAGTCACCTCTGTCATGATTTTGTGGATGTGAGAGTTTTGTTTTGAATTCTGTTCCTATTGCTTGGGAATTAAGATTGAGACATCTTCTGACTTAAACATTTTTGGTTCTTACTCTCTCTCTTCTAATTCTTTAAAACAAATTTTGGGCCACGGTGGATGGTTGAGTTATTACAGTGGACACTGGATCTATACAGGAAAGATACTTTCTCCATTATGTTGTTTTGGTGCTTAGTTCTTTGAAACACGAACTATTTACGCTTCGTATTAAATGGTGAAGCCTTGTGAGTCTGCAGTCTTGGGTTCGTAGGTAATTCTGAACTTTATCGTTTACTATTTTGGGATGTTATTCTTGACTGATACAGTGAATAAGACCTTGGTTTCTCTTTGAGAAAGAATATATATATATATATATATGTATTCTTTTGTGATTAGTATATTGTTTTGGGTTTGCAATATGCTTTCATCCTGAATTGGTTTGAAATTGGAACTTCTTTTGTTCATTAGAAGGAAATGATTTATTGTTGGTATTTTCCTTATTAGAGTTACCTTTTCTCTGTCTTGGATAAGCTCATTGTTTGAACTTCTCTGTACTCGATTCCATTTCAAGATGGTGATTTCTTGTGACCTGTTGGTCTACCTTGTTTGAATTATTGTTGCAATAATGTAGAAAGTTAGTAGTTAAGAGGGTTATGCTAATAAGTGAATGCATACATATGGGTTCGACTATTGTTGACTAGCCTTGCCTAGTTTAAATGGATAGGAATAGGTTTGTCTCTTGTACTCTATATCTTTTGGGATGAACTTGAGTAGAGATTAACTCCTTTATGGAACTACTTGATTGTGAACATTGATTTCAGATCTTTGATTGATAACTTCTAACATATAGAATTGGAATTAGAATTACAGTTTGATTGTTTTGGTTTTCTATACCTTCTTGTATTGTTAAGAAATTTTGTTTGGGATGTATATCTTAATGTTGAATTTACAAGATTGTTATCCAGGAAAGGAACAGGTAATTCATGATTGAATCTGGTCTATTTTTTAGATGTTATAGGTTTGGACATGGTACGTAATGGTTCTTCTTATTCTTGCTTAGGATATAGAAGAATAATCCTAGAATGAACCATGTTGTTTACACTTGTTTTGTCTCATAAAGTAGATAAATGTGGTATTCTATTAGGATATGATTATGAAATAATGGGATGGAAAGATTTATTGTTTGTTTACAAGCCATTGATAGGATTAATAGAACTTTAAGTTCTTAGGCAGATATTGTTTATTATATTCTACTCTTCTCTTAAAAGTTGATCTAGATTTATTAATGTACTTCCTTTTTGTTTGTTATCACTTATGATGATTATATGATGTTTTAATTATCTCATTAAAGCAGTGTTGCTTTAATGAAACAATTAGTGGAATGCACTTCGTTTTAGTGCTTAGTTCTTATCATGCTCAGTTCATTGAACTGATCCGTGCTATCTAGTTTTGTAGATGGATGACGTAAGTGGTAAAAGAAGGCAAAAAATTATATGATGCATTGGCTGATATATGTCTAATTCTTAGTAAAGAATTTTGATTCATTCTTTTGTTGTATTGTAAAAGAAAATTTGTATACTTTATAGAATGAGGGTTGTTGTTATGTAGTATGCCTATAGTGCATAGTCTTGTAAATTTATAAATTGTAATGATGAGTTGTGAGTTGTGATTTATTTGCATTGGTTGTGTAATTTATCTCATACTTTTATAAAGAAGATGAAGGTTCTATCTTGTTGATAGTCTTTATATTATATCATGCTTATCTTGTTATCTTTAATAAGATGGATAAAGGGAATTAGTTCAATTTCCCTTATAATGGTGCAACTTGTTGAGTTGTATAATATGATGTGTTTTACCTAAACAATTTAACATAATAATGTGATGCATAATGAACATGCATTAAGAAATATGGATATTGTGAATGTTTAACCCTAACACTTAATCATGTAGAGGAAGATTCATTCTCTCTCAAATGAATGTAAACCAAAAAGGTTCAGAGAGATGATTAATAATCATTAGACTTCATTTTGTATGAAGTCTACTTTAGTTGGATTTATGTGGTTGTTAAACCTTCCCGAAAGTTAAAGTACATTTTAATGAAACTTATGATATCCCTGTCCTGTTTTGGTTAATTGCTGGTTACACCATGAAAATGAACATTAAAAGAAACCATGAGTTTAACGAAGTTCTTTAATACTCGATTGATACAAGTATACAATAAGAACTTAAGGAGAGTTGGATTAGGGTTTAGCAGGGTTACTAAAACCAGTGTATTAATCCAAATTAACAATGTATTAACAATCTCCTTGGGGTATGTACATCTCGATGAGGTAATTTCTGTAGGATGTTGGCACATGCCAACTACAGGGCTGTACTTTTGAGAAGACTTGGGTCTTCTCGAGAATACAACGTTGTAGTTGACATGTGGCATCACCCTTCCGCATTGATCATCCAGATCTACACACAATAAGAACTTGAACTTAGTTTCTCTCTAGGTCAGGTTAGTGGCATATTTAGGATAGGAAGTAGCTTCCAATGGCTCAGGGTACCTTGGCACACCCAGTTGACTTAAGGTCAACCGATTATTCCCATTTACCCTAAGTCATTGTGAGCGTCTTCCTATAATAATTTATGTTTCTAACTAGGGCTAGGGTTAAACCTGGGACAAGTGGACTGATGGTAGTTAGTAAAGACCAATCATGATAATAGAGGAGTGAGGTGAAGGACGTATTCCAAAATGACGAGTATGTCATCTAGGAATAGAGACATACATAGTATGTTGTAAAAATTTGGCCAAAGTATCGCAAACTATTGGTTGCGTTGTCCTATGTCACCAAGTTTAAAACAACGTGATATCAGATGAATATTGGTAACAAATATTCAGATATGTTCTTTAAACAGATCACTCAGTACCTGGTGTAGGGTAGGAAAACCAGGTATACGAAGTATACAATATGTATTCAATACTTAAGATAACATAAATAGATCGGTAGATTACCGAGTTATGAAATGAATAGATTGGTGGATCACCGAGTCATTTTAGCTGCATATGGTTATCTATTTGAATTCGATTGGCATGGAATGTTTGTTCTAAATAATGCTTTATTTAGAATAGAGAACATTATATATTTTTTCCCCTTGTTTCTAAAGTCTTAAATGGGAATGTTACACATTATTTTGTTGTATTGTAAAAGAAAAGTTGTATACTTTACAGAATGAAGGCTGTTGTTATGCAGTATGCCTAAAGTGCATAGTCTTGTAAATTTTATAAGTTGTAATGATGAATTGCAAGTTGTGATTTATTTCCATTGGTTGTGTAAAATTATCTCTTGCTTTTATAAAGGAAATGCAAATTCTATCTTGTTCATATTCTTCATATAATACTATGCTTATCTTGTTATCTTTGATAGGATGGATAAAGGGAATTGGTTCAATTTCCCTTATAATGATACAACTTGTTGAGTTGTATAATACGATTTGTTTTACCTAAACAATTTAACATAGTAATGTGATGCATAATGAACATGTAGTAGGAAATATGGGTATTGTGAATGATATACCCTAACACTTAATCATGTAGAAGAAGATTCTTTCTCTCTCAATTGAATTGTAAACCAAAAATGTTTGGAGATATGATTATTAATCATTAGACTTCATTTTTTATGAAGTCTAATTTAGTTGGACATATGCAGTTGTTAAACCTTCCTGAATGTTAAAGTACATTTAAATGAAACTTATGATATCGCTGTCCTGTTTTGGTTAACTGGTGGTTAAACTGAGAAAATGAACATTAAAAAGCAATAATAAGTTAAGGAAGTTCTTAATTTACTAAATAAAACAAATTTTGGAAAGAACTTATGGATTGTTGGATGAGGGTTTAGCAGAGTTGCCGTAATCAAGACTTAATCCAAATTAACAACGCATTAATGATCTCCTTAGGGTATGTACATCTCGATGAGGTAGTTTCTTTAGGATGTTGGCACACACCAACTGTAGGGCTGTAATTTTGAGAAGACTTGGGTCTTCATGAGAATACAACATTGTAGTTGACATGTGGTAACACCCTTCCGCTTTGATCATCTAGATCTACACACAAACTTGGACTTGATATTAGTTTCTCTCTAGGTCAAGTTAGTGGCATATTTAGGATAGGAAGTAGCTTCTAACTACTCAGGGTACCTTGGCACATCTGGTTGACTTAGGTAAACCGAGTATGCCCATTTACCCTAAGTCATTGTGAGCGTCTTCCTATAATAATATATGTTTCTAATTAGGGCTAGGGTTAAACTTGGGACAAGTGGACTGACGGTAATCAGTAAAGACCAATCATGATAATAGAGGAGTGAGGTGAAGGACGTATTCCAAAATGATGAGTATGTCATCTAGGAATAGTGACATACACAGTATGTTGTAAAACTTTGGCCAAAGTATCGCAAACTACTAGTTGCATTGTCCTATGTCACGAAGTTTAAAACAACGTGATATCATATGAATATTGGTAACTAATATTCATATATGTTATTTAAATAGATCACTTAGTACCCAATGTAGGGTAGAAAAACCAAGTATATGAAGTATACAATATGTATTCAATACTTAAAGATAACATAATTAGATACGTAGATTACCGAGTTATGAAATGAATAGATTGGTGGATCACTGAGTCATTTACAATTGCATATGGTTATCTATTTGAAATCGATTGGTGTGGAATGTTTGTTCTAAATAATGCTTTATTTAGAACAGAGAACATTATATAATTTTTTCCCCTTGTTTCTAAAGTCTTAAAATGGGATTGTTACAACTGTTTTGCATAGAATCTTGATGATAGTCTTGTTAGTGGCCTTAGCTTGATCATTTCATTGAGGGTATTGATATGAAGTGGAGAAAATATGTTTTATTTTAAATTACCAAAACATTTCTTGACCATATGATTTTTAAAATATGACTCGTTGTCTGTGACAATTATAGATTGTACCCTAAATTGAGTGATAATATGTGTAGCTATGAATTAATAGATATCCTTTCCAGTGGTGGAGTGTAAATTTTATTCTTCAACCCATTCAGTGAAATATTTGGTGGCAGTAACAATGCATTTGTGTCCATCATCCGATTTAGGATTTATTTTTCTTACAAGGTCAAAACCCCATAAAGAAAAAGGCCACAAATATATAATATGTTGTAATTCATAGGCTAAAACATGACTGAGATTACCATGTCATTGACATTGATAACATCATTTGTTATATTCAAGAAAACATTTTTTGATGATAGGCCAAAGTAGCCTTGTCATAGCAATTTTGAGACATGGCCATGCCACTAAAGTGACCTCCACACATACTATCATGTATTTTTGATAATGCTAGAGGGATATCATTAACCCCGAGAAATGTAGTGTGTTTACATAAAAAGTGTGTATAAATAATGATCCTCATATAACCATATAGTAAGAAGCTTCAAGACGCAAATGACACACCTCTTGTGGTGATGCATTGCCAGGTAAAGCTTGTTGGTAAAGAAAGTTGTAGATATCAGTATACCATTCAAGATTACAACATTGCATCTGATGAAAAAAACCTATAAGGATTTGATGGTGTGACAATCTATAGAAGGATGACGTAAATTATGAACAGTAAAGGTAACATGGTCATCCATGATTTTGAGTGGGATTATAGAGTCAACACCATCCATATCATATGTGTGTCTATTATATTTTTGAGGGATGATATTAATACTATAAATATCAAATGTTGTTAGGAGGTTTTTAACAATTGTATTCTATGGAATTAAGTTTTCCTCCTTCGTCTAATAAACATCACTAACCTATTTGAAAATAAGATGAAAATTGAGAATATCCAAAACTATGAATATGGCGTACTTGGAGGGTGCGAGCATCTGCCAAGTATTAGTTTGTCATATAAAACAATGTTATTTGTGCGAGAAAAGTATAAGTGGTAAGCAAAGGGCATGGGAATTCCATGTGACAGGATGAGTACAATATTGACCTTGGCTCTGATAGTGTAATGAGAACCATCAAAATACATAGTCCATACCTCAGAATCAATGTTGTAAGTAGTACATTCATCTCAATAATCATCATAAATAGGAGAATGATTGTCTACAAAGGCAGTGGCAAAATGATCAATAATAACTTATCCTTCTATTGATTTTTGTGGATCAGAATTAAGATCAAATTCAGTAACATCACCCATTGGGCTAAAAAACCATATAAATGTGTTTTCCAGAGAAAGTACCGTAATGGGTATAGCTTAGTAATAAAATGAATTTATGGGTTCATCATGTAGTGACGTAGATTGTACATGACAAAAATGACTCCTAAGTAAAGTTTCTTGATGTAACTACAATTGTGTTCATATGATAGCAATGTGTGACTGATGTAGTAGAAAACATGTTCTTGATGGGTATCATCATGCTATGTAAGTAGGGAACCCAATGCATGAAAGGTTACAAAGGTATACAAAATTAATGGTCTCCTTGGGACTGGAGGTGTCAAAATTGGTGGGTTGAGTAGATAAGATTTAATGGAATCAAAAGTTTGCTGACACCATTCATCCCATACAGGTTTAGTATATTTCTTCATCAAATAGGTAAATGGTTGATTTTTATTAAAAAGTTACATGATGAATCAGTGAATAACTTGGACTTTTCCCTATAATGAATGTAGCTAGTAAAGGTTATGGGGAGGCATATCTACTATATCAAAAATTTCTATGGGTCAATTTTAATACCCCATCGTGATATGATATATCCTAGTAGATTCTCGATAGTGACACCAAGGACACATTTTTTTAGGGTTAATCAGGTTACATGATATTTCCTTAATCATGTGAAGAGTATGATCTTGAGTAGGTCAGTGTAGTGGTTCAAATTTGAGAGTATGTTTTCAACATAGTACTCAATGATTTTGTAAATGTAATCATGAAAGATATGAGTCATGGAATGTTGATAGGTGGCTCCAACATTCTTGAGGCCAAAAGACATAATGGTATGGTAAAAATTTCTTTTATTGATAGGAAGAGTTGATTTTAATCTGATTATATACTGCAAAGCCATCCATGAATGAAAGCATGTCATGACCAACAATGGAGCCAAAAAATGTTTCAGTAAGTTGCAAAGAAAAACTATCTTTAGGACAATAATTTGTTAAGGTCAAGAAATTTGGTGCAATAACAAATTTGGCCATTAGGTTTTATTACCAAAATGAAAATAAAAACCCATTGTGAATAGTTAACAGCTCGGATAAATCTAGAATCTAGCATTTGTTGCATTTCATCTTTGACCAATAAGGTTACACGAGGATACATCTTTCAAATATTTTTTTGTACATGTTTGGGACCCTCATGGAGCACGATGTTGTGCATGAAAACCAAATTCTCAATGTAAAATATGTCATTGTAGTTCCATGAAAAGATATCTGAAAAATTCTTAAGGACATGTAGGATATCAACTGTCTCAATAGCAGTAAAAGTTACAGCCAAAAGAACTAAGTAGGGGTCATCAGTGAAACCAATTTTATATGGCATGGTTTCTTCATTAAGTAGTGTAGATTAGTCATAAATGTATGATTGTGTTGGAATAATGTCAAGTACATATGTGTCTATATTAATAGGGTTACTTTCACCAAAGTATGTGGTGTTGTGTCACAAATGGGGAATTTTTTTTTTATGGAAAATTAGAGGAATATGTTTGTAGTCCCCAATATATTTAAGGAGGGACTCATCATTAAGAAACTAATACAACATGATAAAATTGAGAAAGGAGGTATTGTAAAAAAGGTGAGGGTTGAATAATTGAAGTTTGTGTGTAGAAGAAGCATTACATACCTCCTGGAGGAACTTAGAAGGAAGAAAATGTGAGTTAAGAGAGATGGATTGAGAAGGACGAGGAACATAGCCAAGTCTATCAAGACATTTAAGAAGGGACACAAGTTCAAATATTCCTTGACTAATTTCTGCCACGACCATGCCTAGAAAAACCATGTCGTATAAAATATTTTTAATATATACCAAATGTATTGTAATAACCTATATTTTTTTTTTGGTTTGATAGTGGGGGTATGTGGGTTATCATTCTCAATAGTATTGTAAAAGGTGAAGGGTGGTTGAGTAGCCAGAACATCATATACCACTCCTTGATATTAATACTTATCTCGTACATCTAAAGTAGTAGGTACAACATGCATGACATGTAATTAAGGATGACTTAGGAGAATATTATAATTGAGATTATTAGGCATGACCTAGAATGGAACATTACGATCATAAGGATCGAGTGTAAATGGAAAAGAAATCTCCCCCAATACCCGCTAAGGCATATTATCAAACCCAAAATGGATTGGGTGAAGGGATTTAGGTCGTTAACAAAAAGTCTAATTTGATGTAGAAAATAAATGTTACATATGTTTATACCAGATCCATTATCAACAAGAGTGCATTTTACCAAAAAATTATGGATTTTGACTTGGATATACAATGGAAGAGCATTATCAATGAGAATTTGAGAGGGAATATCAGGTGGTGTGAAGGTAATATGATCATCATTCTTTGCAATACTAGTCATGATATGGGATGATATATAATCATGAGAATTACCAGGATAGATACATGTATCTTTGAGTGTGGCTGTGAGAGTTTTAATGCATACAAGGTGGCCCTTGAGATATGTAAACAAGTGCGTATCCATAAATTTTGAAAATAACGGGATCCTAGGGTACCTAGGGTTTATCTAATGTTAGGTTCATGAAATTAATTAAACTTTAATGGCTAATATATTAAGGGGTAGTAATTGATTGTAGATTATCCTATTCAATTAGTTTCTAAGGATAACTGTAGCAATATAAAGAACAATACTTAAAAAAGATAATAATGATAGATAATGAAATAAATAACTATAAACAAGGAGAAGAAAGAGACTTAGTTGATATATTGGATTGCCTGCTGATTTGATGATTGGAAATGGCTGGAAATGATCTGACAGAGACCCACTCCTAAAAATATTATTTGAAAATCTTTTATCCAAAAGAGTATGGAACAACCCACACCCTACCCCATCTATGGAAATTTCCATATGATTTAGTCCCTTTGTCCTTTCATATTCTATAACTTTCTATTCATATTTTTTCCTTCTTGTTATGCTCCTATCTGGAATATGGACCTGTGATACTGTCTGATGTTCACTATGTAATTGATTTAAAATTCAAAACCCTAGATAGTGAGAGAGTCATACAAATCAAATTTCAGGTGGGTTATGGGAATCCCTATCCACCTTCGATGTTACCACTAATATGAAGAGGGCTCAAACCACATGTTATCTCTCCTAACATATGATATCTATAATTATGCACTCAAATTGATAATCGTGATCTTGCAACAATGGGATTTTACTTGATACTTTTCCTAGCTTTAATTAACTTTGATAGATTTCCTTTTGTACTTGCATACTTGAGTGGATGATTGCCCTTGAATGAGTATGTGGAAATCAAGGGAATCTTGGAATATCTTTACTTGTGATTTCTCTTAGTGTTTTCTAGGAGGCTTTTAACAATTATATTCTATGGAATTATTTTTTCCTCTTTTGTCTAATAAATGTCACTAACTTGATTAACAATGAGATGAGAATATCAAAAATATGAAGATGGCATACTTGGAGGGTCATGTAGATTATATGCCAAGTATTAGTGCTTCATATTCATGAATTTTATTTTTCCAAGAAAAGCCTAAGTGGTACAAAGGGCATGGGATTTCCATGTGAGATGATGAGAACAATATTGGCTATGGATCTAGTAAAACAATGAGAATGATCAAAATACATAGTCCAGACCTTGGATTCAATGTTTTAAGTAGTATATTCATCTAAAAAATCATCATAAACAAGAGAAGGATTATCTACTGAGGTTGTGGAAAAATGATCGATGACAACTTGTCCTTCTATTGATTTTTGTGGAAAAACATTAAGATCAAATTTAGTAACATCACCCATCATGATAAAAAACCATATATAAATGTGCTTTCTAGAGAAAGTATCGCAAGAGGTCTAGCTTGGTAATAACATGAATTTATGGGTTTATCATGTAGTGACATAGGTTGTCCATGACAAAAATGAATCCTAAGTAAATTTTTTCTGTGTAACTATAATTGTGTTCATATGATAGAAACGTGTGAATGATGTAGTAGAAAACATGTTCTCGATGGGCATCATCATGCTATATAAGTAGGGAACCCAATGCATGAAAGGTTATAGAGGTATTCAAAAGTAATGGTCACCTTGGGATTGGAGGTGTCAAAATTGTGGGTTGAGTAGATAAGATTTAATGACATCAAAAGTTTGACGACACCATTCATCCCATACAATTTTAGTACATTTATACATCAATAAGGTAAATGGTTTATTTTTATCAACAAGTTACATGATGAATCAATGGATAAAATGAACTTCTCCCTATAATGAATGTAGCTAATGAAGGTTATGTGGAGGTATATCTACAATATCAAAAAATTTCTTTTGGTAAATTTTGATACCCCATATTGATACGATATATCCTAGTAGATTCATGATAGTGACCTCAAGGATACATTTTAAGGGTAGAGCCTTACATGATATTGCCTTAATCGTGTGAATAGTGTGTGAAGATCTTGAGCATGTCAGTGCAGTGGTTCAAAATTGAGAGTATGTTTTCAACATAGTATTTAATGATTTTGTGAATGTAATCATGAAAGATATGAGTCATGGAATGTTGATAGGTGGATTTGACATTCTTAAAGAAAAAATTCATAATGGTATAGAAAAAAGTGCCCCATGGGGTAGTAAAAAATGTCTTTTCTTGATAGGAAGGGTTGATTTTAATATGATTATATCTTGTAAAACCTTCCATGAATGAAATCATATCATGGCCAATAATGGAGCCAACAATTGTGTCAATAAGTGACAAAGGAAAATAGTCTTTAGGTCATGATTTGTTAAGGTCACAAAATTCGGTGCAACAACAAACTTGGCCATTAAACTTCATTACCAAAATGATACTAAAAACCCATTGTGGATAGTCGATAAATTGGATAAATATAGAATCCAACATTCTTTGTATTTCTTCTTTGACCAATAAGGCTACACAAGGATGCATATTTTGAATATTTTTTTGTACATGTTTGACACCCTCGTGGAGCAGGATGTTGTGCATGGCCACCAAAGACTCAATGCCAAACATATCATTGTAGTGTCATGCCAAGAGATCTGAAAATTTCTTAAGAACATGTAGGATATCAATTGTCTCAATATTAGTAAAATTTGTAGCAAAAAGTACAAAGCAAAGGTCATCAGTGTAGACACAAAATCATGAACTTTAGACATTATTTAGTCCCAGTCTCATATTACTATTTAGAGGGGTTTTGAGAGAAGAAAGTACTAATCAACCCCCATCTCTTAGCCATTTTAATTGATTTTCATCATGATTCCTGACCTCCACCACCCACATGCCCAGTCATTTTTCGCCATCTTCTGTCATTTTAGCCTTGACTGGGGTGCTCAGGATAACACTGGGGTACTCATGGGTGTCATGGTCCCACCATGGATGCCCCGATCCTTTTTGAAATTTCCCACCACTTTTTGGGATCTTTCTAGCCATTCGAGGTCTTTATCTTTTTAGTGGTCAGCCATTTCAGGGTTAATTGAACAACTTAAAAATACGCATGCTAAGATCTCTCTTTATGACTTATTGCATAATGCACCAGATTTTTACAATACGCTAGAAGCTGCCCTTTGTGCCATTCATATTGAAAATGATAATTCCATGGTGGCCTTTGCACATATTATACAGTCTCTCCTTAATTTACCAGATGCTATATCTTTCACCTATGATGATATGTCACCTTTTGCTAAAAGCAATCCGTGTGCTCCCTTGCTCAACACTAATGTTGTTATTACTACTTGCATTAAACATGTTCTCATTAATAATGGATTATCCATCAATTTATTTGCTCATTATCTTTTAAATCAATTGGATATCACCGATAAGATAATTTCTAATAATTCTACTCTCATTCGCGGTTATGATTCTACCACTCGCACATGCTTAGGGACTATCTCATTACATATTTGGGTTGGGCCTAAGACTTTTCTTACTAAGTTCTATGTTATTGATGCCTCCTTATAGTTCAATATCTTATTAGGTAGGCCTTGGATTCACACGATGCAAGCCGTTCCATCTAATCTTCACTATTGTGTCAATTTTTTTCATGATGACTATGGACATACTATCACTGCAGATCCAAAGCCATTCAAATACTATCGTATAGACCCTGTTACTATTATGCCCATATCACCTACACAACGTATTCCATACAGTAGTCTTGAAACATATAAAATTGGTAAGTCGAGTGCTTCACAATATCCTTCTAACAGTTTTAGTACCCCAACTATTTCTACTTACACTATGACTATTATTTCACACACAATATCAGTTCCTCATAGTGTTCCATTTCAACCTATTTCAGAAACCTCTACTACTCCACCTATGATGTCACCTACCAACGTCCTGGATAATGCTATACAATATGATGATGTTCACACCAATGATTATGATGATGAAGTTAATGCTATCAAACTTACATATGAATCATTGAGATAACTTGAATTTACTCCTCTGGGAGTAGATGATTCTTATTTCAAAGAAACCTTTGTGGCCGATGGTCTTGGAGAATATAGGTTCAAAACTATACCCTCTACTAATGTTATGGTACTATACTGGGGGTCTACAAATAGTGTAGATGCTATGCTCTCCTCTCCTCCATGGGTTGTAGCTCCGTTTCCATATTTTACATGCACACTATTAACCAACAGGTCCTTGTTGGTGTGTGTGACTGTCCAGTCATCGTCCACATCACCTAGGTGAGTCATCTCGCCTTGCGAGAGTCATAGGTCTTAGGAAGTCAAATGACAAGTGTCAGATTCTATCATAGAATCTGACATTGTCATTTGCGTCAATGCGTCATAGGAGTTACA
This sequence comes from Taxus chinensis, assembly GCA_019776745.2. NCBI lineage: Eukaryota > Viridiplantae > Streptophyta > Pinopsida > Cupressales > Taxaceae > Taxus > Taxus chinensis. The sequence continues at coordinate 97,783,025 of CM034151.1, forward strand.
TTCCTTATTTGGAATTGTAACTCCTCTTCTAGTGGCGTCATATGCGTCAGTGGCGTCATTGAGTTCTTTCCTATTTCGGCATGGGGGTTACACAGCACCCCTATTTGTACTTCCTATTTTTCGATCTATGAGTATGAGCAGACCCATTCTTCTTACTTGCAATCTTCTTTCCATTGTTTCGAATCTTGCGTATTGCGTTGGCTTAACGTTACCATCGGAGTGCAACTTCGTTGTGGTGCATCGCTTTTCAACATCGGTTCTCGCGAATCCCTCTTTCATGGTATCAGAGCTGGTTTCAGTAAACGTGCACTCTTCGTTTCTCAGTTGTTTATTACTTTTGGTTTCTTCTCATTTCCTCGTGTGCAAGTTTTTTTTCGATTATCATTTTGGAATTATTGCTCACCTTGTATTGAGGTTTCAGCAGTTGCAAGTTAAGGTATTTGGTTGGTTTGCTTATCAGCTGAGTTCATATTTGGATATTTCTAGATCTTTGTGGTTGTTGTTTCTGGGTTATTTCTTGCTGGTTGTGTTCAGATTCAGCTGCAGGGTAAAAGAAGAGCTCGTTTTTTGGAGTGGACCTGTGATTACTGGTTGGAATCGTTGTTTTTTCTTCACTGGTGTATACTCAGACTATTCTGATCTTTTTCCTCATCGCTGTGGTTCCTTGCTGTCTCGAAATTACCTCTGCCTGGTCTCAACGTTTTTTGTGAGCCTGCTAAAAACCTCTCACGTTTTTTACAAAACCTCTGACGTTTTTGCCTGATCTCTCACGTTTTTGGGAGTCTACTCACATTTTTTTGACCCTTGCTGCATTCCCCAGCTTCAAAGTTCAACCTTCTATGACTTCCAGGCGTTTTTAACCTGTTCCAGTCATTTTTTCTATCCTCTGGCTGTTTTTTCAACTGTCCAGGCATTTTAAACCTGTTCCAGGCGTTTTTTCTATCCTCTGGCTGTTTTTTCAACTGTCCAGGGGTTTTTACACTGTCCTCAGTTATTTTTCTCTCCTTTCCTGTGTTTTCCCAACTTCTCTGGCCATTTTTCCCTGTCCTCAGGCATTTTCTTTCAGCTGGCTGCATATTTGCACGTTGTTCTGGCATTTTTGGACTGTTGAGGCATTTTTTTGGACTGGTAAGGCGTTTTTTCCTTCAGCTGACTTTTTTTTGCATGTTACTGCGTTTTCTGTACCTGCTGGCGGTTTTCCTACAGTGGACAGTCACTCAGTTATTTATTTTTTACCTGCCCTTGATTCCCACGTGGCCTTCTCGTCCGCTGCCAGGTAATATCTCTCTAAAAATATGTTTTTTTATTCACTTTTCTTAAAAAAACGTGGTTGCATTCTTTTTATCTTATCACTGTTCTAAAAAACATGTTGTTTCATTATTTTTAAAAGGTATAAGGTAAAAACATTACATTTTATTGGTATTGTAAGTTTTTTGGCTTGTTTTATTATCCTTCTGTCAAGTGTCGAAGATGAAGGGTGAGGTCCGGGATTGGCAGGTGGCTAATCCCCCCCTCGCAATACAAACAAACCCTATCTCAAATTTTGTGCCATTTCCAACGGGCATACATACGACACCTCTTGCATGCGTTTAGGGCACTTTTTTAATCCGTTTGCAGGCTTATTGGCTTTTTCTCATCAGTTGCGGGAATTGGTTTTTGCTATAACTTTTGACTCGTTGCTCGGTTTTGAGCACTCCTTTAGTCAAAGTTGCATGTTTTTTCACACTCTAGATGATGGGATCATTAGTTTTGTAAACACACTAATTTTATAAAGTGCCGCATTCTGGGGGGGTGTCTTTGCATTGCTTAATTCAGCTCATTTTTTCTTGAGCTTTGTTCTATTCCTTTTTTTGTGGACTTGTGAGCGCGTCTGCCACAGTCTTACAACAAAGGGATTCTTTTGTGTGACATGAGACGCTGTTTCTCACAAAGCTCTTTCTTCCCCCTCTTGTTTCTGTCTTTCTGTGCTTGCTTGCAGTGTTGATCTGTTGTTCCCTACGAACCTTGATTGTTGTCTCCACCATTGCGCGTTATTACGCTAATTGCAAGGTGAGTGACAAACTAGTTCTCAGAACACAGTCGCATCTGGTTGTAATCAACGCACTAAATTATAAAGTGCCAAACTCGGGGGGGTGTAATTTTGTTCTGGGGTGGTTGTTTCCTTTCTCTCTCCTTCCTTCTGTATTCCTTGGTTCTATCTCTTCATTATGGATATCTCTAAAGTACCAGTGCTCACACCTTTTAATTTCTTCGAATGGAAATCTAAAATTATATTGGTTTTGTGAAGTAAAGGGTTATACCGAGTTACCATGGGGTTAGAGACTGAACCTACTGGTGAACCCGAAAAATATAAATGGTTCAACTGTTGTGATGAAGCCTTAGGTCTTGTCTGTATGTCCATCTCTCCCGACTTGCTCTTCCACATCGAAACTTCCTCAACACCCGATCAAGCGTGGAAACCGCTCGATGATATGTTTGGGAAGCAAGATGACATGAGAGCGCATGAGTTGGAGAACGAACTACTAGGGTTAAATCCTAGTGACTTTGAAAACCTACAGGCCTTCTTCTCAAAATTTGTCCACACTAGAATGCTTCTAAAGGAATGTAAAGTGGATAAGAAAGACTCTCAATTGATCTTGTCGATTCTTTCTAAGTTAGGTCCTGAATACTCTATTTTCGTTTCAACTTTTCACGCCATGAAAGTTGCCTTGGGTAGTACTTGGACTATGCCCTCCTTTGACAGTTTTTCATCCCAACTCATTCGAGAACAGGACAAACTCATTCAAATGGGGACTCTAAAATCCAAGTCACATGCCCTTGTGGCAAATAAGGGTAAGAAAAATGAAAAGAAGAAAGAAACTAAGGACCAACCTAAGAAAGAAACCAAGACCAACCAACCCCCAGTTAAGCCCATCACTCATACTTTGACTTCTGAGCCTAAAGCAAAGAAGGAAAAGTATAAATGCTCCTATTGTAAGAATACTGGCCATGACGAGCAACATTGTTTTTGGAAACAAATTGATCACTTAACTCATTTACTTGAGAAGAATAAAATAAGTGTTCCTGAATCCGTTAAACAAAATGCTCAGAAAGGTGAGTCTTCTAATGCAAAGGAGACTAAAAATGAAAAGAAGAAAGGTAAGGCCCTCGTAGCTAGATCAGCTCCATCATCAACTTGGATTATCGATTCTGGTGCCTCGCACCACATGGATTCTTCAGAGGTTGAATTCTCTAGCATTGAACCATGTGGCATGTCCCAAATCACGTTGGGTGATGACACTCATGTGTCGGTTTCCGGTAGTGGATCGGTAGAGATTGAAGGTGGAACATTTAACCAAGTGTTGAGTGTTCCCAATCTCTCTACCAATCTCCTATCAGTTTACCAAATCACCCACCTTGGTGAAGGAATGTGAGTGGAATTTGGTCCTAACTTCGTGATTATTCGTGAGCTTAACTCTGATTGCACTGTGGCTGAGGGAAAGGCAGATCACCGTTCACGGTTGTATACCTTTTCCCACTTCTCTTCTGATTCGACGCCCAATGCCTTGCTCACTCATGCAAATGAGGTTAGCAAGTTATGGCATGAGCGTTTTGCGCATCTAAATTATCGTTACCTTGAACAATTGAGCCAAAACGAAATGGTCAATGGGCTACCCCAAGTTAAGTTTTCTAAGGGTCTTTGTGAGGGTTGTACCCTTGGAAAGCACCCTGAAAAAAGCTTTGACAAGGGAAAATCCTGGAGAGCTACTCGTCCCTTGGATCTTGTTCATAGTGACGTTTCTGGCCCTTTTCCATCTCCTTCTTTTACTAGAGCTCTATATATACTAACCTTCATTGATGACTTTTCGCGTTATACTTGGGTATATTTTCTTAAGCTTAAGTCTGAAGTTTTTGAGCATTTTCAAAACTTTAAGGCTCTTGCTGAGAAACAAGCGGAATGGTCTATCAAGGTTCTTCGAACTGACAATGGAGGTGAGTATGTGAGCAACAGGTTTGAGGATTTCTACACTTCTGAAGGGATTGCTTTGCATCTTACAACCCTTCCCAAAATGGAGTTGCAGAAAGAAAGAACCAAACTTTAAAGGAGATGGCTACTTGTATGGTTCACTCGAAATCTCTTCCTCCACAGTATTGGGCTGAAGCAGTGAATTGTGCTTGTTATATTCAGAACCGTGTTCCACACAAGGCAGTAAGAGGGATGACACCCTTTGAAGCCTGGTTTGGACACAAGCCTGATGTTGAGCACTTTCGAGTCTTCAGATCCAAGGCTATGGCTCAGATTCCCAAAAAGAAACGTAAGGCATTGGATCCACAATCCAAACCTTGTATCTTTGTCAGGTATCCTGATGGCATGAAGGGATATCGATTGTTGAACCCTACCACCCATGAGCTTTATATTGAGAGGAGTGTGAAGTTTGATGAGTCATCCTTGACTTCAACTTCCACTGAGGTCCTTTTGCCCACTGATTCAGATTCTGACTCTTCAGATGATGATGTTGTTGAGCGAGTTCCACCTCTCCCTGCTCCTCCCGATCCTCAAATTCTTGAGTCTTCTGATTCTGACAGTAGTGATGATGAGGACTATGTCCCTTCTCACTCAAGTGAAGAATCTTCTGACTCTGAGCCTGAGTCGTCGGGACCTCTTTGGGCCAGGAAAACTTTACAGAGTGCTGGAGATTTAGTTGGAGATCCTTTGGATGAGAGACGTACTCGCTCAGACTTCACTGGACCTCACTCCTTCTTTGCCTCTGCTTCTGATCCACCATCTTTCCACGAAGCTTCTGGGATTCTTGAGTGGGATTCTACCATGGATGAGGAGTATTCCTCACTCATAAAGAATGACACTTGGGATCTTACCCTTCTTCCAAAAGGAAGAAAAATCATTCGGTGTAGGTGGGTATATCGAACAAAGTATGGAGCTAATGGAGAAGTCAAGAAGTATAAATCGTGACTTGTAGCTAAGGGTTTCTCCCAGGTAGCTGGGGTTGATTACTATAGAAACCTTTGCTCCGGTTGTGAAGATGACTTCCATTTGACTGACCCTTGCCATCGCTGCTGCTAACAGATGGGAAGTCCACCAGATGGACGTTAAGAGTGCCTTCCTTCATGGGGACCTAGAGGAGGAGATCTATATGGAACAACCTCTAGGTTATGTCCATGATCCATCCCTCGTTTGCAAATTAAAGAAGTCTCTCTATGGCCTTAAAAAAGCCCCTCGAGCTTGGTATGCCAAGATGGACTCCTTTTTACTTGCATCAGGGTTCACTCGGTGTCACTCTGACCCAAATGTGTATATTCTGCGACAGGATGACTCCATGCTTATTCTTGTTCTCTATGTTGATGACTTGTTGATCACTGGTAGCTCTTCCTCTATCATTGATTCTGTGAAGATCTCCTTAGCCAACAAGTTCTCCATGTCTGACTTAGGATTGCTTCATTACTTTCTTGGGATCCAGATTTCACAATCTGACTCAGGAATTATGATCTCGCAGCCTAAGTACTCTCTTGATTTGCTTGCTCGGTTTCACATGTCTGATTGCAAGTCCTCACCTACTCTTTTCTTTCCGGGATTAAGTTGGTTTCTGATTGCTCTTCCCCCTTGGTTGACGGTACCCTTTATCGACAGTTGGTGGGAAGCTTGATCTACCTTACTCACACTCGGCCAGATCTATCGTATGCTATCGGGATCATGTCCAGATTTATGCAGGAGCCTCATGAGCTACACTTAAAAGTAGCAAAGCAGATCCTTCACTATGTTTGTGGCACTCACACAGATGGTATTCATTACTTAGGAGGGAATGAGATTGACTTGGTTGGATTTACAGACTCAGATTGGGCCGATGATCTAGATCATCGGAAGTCTACCTCAGGCTATAGTTTCACTCTTGGTTTAGGTCCTGTCAGTTGGTCTAGCAAGAAACAGAACGCCATTGCCATATCATCGACAGAAGCAGAATACAGAGGAGCAGTTAACGCTACCACAGAAGCTGTTTGGTTACAGGGTATTATGACAGAGTTTGGCATCCACTTTCGGTGGCCTACCATTATCTACTGTGACAACATGAGCACTATCTCGATTTGTAGAAATCTAGTTCAACATCAGCGGATGAAGCACATTGAGATTCATATGCACTTCATACGGGAGCTGATACATGAAAACATCACCGACATACAGTATGTTCAGACAGCTGATCAGGTTGCAGACATTTTCACCAAGCCCTTCACTAAGGTGAAGTTTCTTCACTTGCGGTCTCTTCTTGGGGTGAGGTCTGTTATAGCCGCCCATCTTCTTCGGGCTATATAGTCCTCCTTCTTGTCCTCTTCTTCTTTCTAGAAAGATGTTGTTTGTACATGGGCACCTTATCAGGCCTTTAGTTGCTGGGGCCCATTGACACATCTTTCTTAGTTGTCTAGGGGAGTCTTCTTTTTCTATTCTGGCTTACCTTGACCTCTTCCTCGGCTTCGATGAAGGGGGGGTGTTGGTGTGTGTGACTGTCTAGTCATCGTCCACATCACCTAGGTGAGTCATCTTGCCTTGCGAGAGTCATAGGTCTTAGGAAGTCAAATGACAAGTGTCAGATTTTGTCATAGAATCTGACATTGTCATTTGCGTCAATGCGTCATAGGAGTTACATTCCTTATTTAGAATTGTAACTCCTCTTCTATGCAAGCTTTGTTTCTGTTCAGTCAACGTTCTATCCGTTACTGGCGTCATTGAGTTTTTTCCTATTTATCGCATGGAGCTTACACAAAACCCCTATTTGTACTTCCTATTTTTCGATCTATGAGTATGAGCAGACCCATTCTTCTTACTTGCAATCTTCTTTCCATTGTTTTCGAATCTTGCGTATTGCGTTGGCTTGACGTTACCATCAAGAGTGCATACTTCGTTGTGGTGCACGACACCTTTAGACTATTAAGATATTGATGGTTGAATTAGGAATGGAGAACCTAGCGATGGTAAGGCTAAAACCCCATCAATGCTCATAGGGGCATAGAAACTATGCTTGGGACATGAAATGGTGGAGGCTACGTTCGATAAAAGAAAGAGAAAGAAAGAAAAAACAAACCAAGTATAATGATGCATGACAGAGGGAAGTTATCATGGTTATTTGCATATGATGATCAATGAATGGCTTGTGTGACTTTGATTTGATAGTGATTTCTTGCCCGAACCCCAAAGAACTCTCGAGGGACACATGGACAGATCATGTCTTCTATACATTGGGAAAGAACAAGAGGGATCCTCATCACTCGTAGGCATACCTAATGAGAGTGCCTTATGAGGAGAGAATGAGAATCCTGAGCATGCATCTGACCCATCCTATCTTACCTATAAACACTAAATCATGCATTTGGGTGACATTTCTCACAATCCTCAATCACATACCGCCTATACTAATGATGAATATACAATGAATGCGTAGACACCCCTTAGTAATTGACATCTATCTTTGGCCTGCTTTTATGTCTATATCTTGTTACCTTTCTGTTCTTACACAGCCTACAGCCTGGGTTTCAATCATTTTAATTATGATATCTTTATTGACTATTAGACACATAAGTGCCTAGTTAGGACTACCATATGCCCAGGTGCCCTTGTCCCCTAATGGGCATCCCCGACTCATCATCACTTTGTATCATTGTTCATACCTTTTGGGCCTACTTTTATCTTTTAGGCATATGCATTTTCTTATGGGTCAGCCTTTTAGCACTGTCAATTACGAAATTACACACTCAAGGGAATCAGTATCACACACTACAAAGCTATGTATTACACATAGCATTTAAGGGACACATATCATGTTATACATCTTACATCATACATCTTACACTTATACTATATCATTTTGGTCATTGTGCATGTTACATATCATACATGTTCTAAAGCATCCATACTAGCTCATCATTATACATAGGGACATCTAGCGTGACTACATTACTTATCATGTATACTACTTCATAGTCTACAGGGATTAAGTTCATTTGTATCATCCACACATCTACTTACATTGCTATACATCATATGCTCATTACTCATTATCAAGTGCATACTTGCACAAGATCTTCCTATGTCATGCATTCTACACACACACATGTGGAACTACACTGGAGTTCCTGAGATGCAGTGCTTGAATGCCGAGGGTTCAAAAATAAGTTCACTCTGTACAGGTGACCATCGGGGTCCGTCCGAATCGACCATTTATCATATTTTTATTTTTAGGATTTGATGTGTTTTGGGGTTTAAGCTAGGATGATAATTTATTCTATGCAAGTTACAAGTGAATTATACAGACATAATGCAACATACAGAAGATCAACAATGAAGGTTAGTGACATCTGGTAGTGATACACGCTAAAAAATTATATTCATAACTCATTCTCATTTTCACATGTTCCTAGAAGATATCTAGCACCTAGGCTACCCCTATCCCTAATCCAGGTTCCTTGGTCTAGCTTGATATCTGGCAGTTCCTTAATTTTATGGGTTCGGTTGCGATAGTCTTCCCTCTTGTTCACCACTTCATCACTATGCCTACATATTCATCACCGTGCGTTAGATACAAGTGCACAAATTATCTAAGTCTCTTATTCCCGATGAAGCTCTTTCACTTAGGGTTCCAAATTCCATTTTCTTATTTCCTGAGGGGTCAAACATGTGCCTTAGTGTTTTATTTATCAGTTGTGAATCTGCAATATCTAGGGTGTAACATGGATCCTATAATTCCATGTTAAATCATTTGGTGAACTAGTTCATTCGAACCACAATCATATTGCATTGTCTTAGGTCTATTTATCATCTTATTATCACTAGTGTTGAAAACTTTGTACACTTTACTACAGGTGTTAGATTTACTTCTTGATATGTAATTCTCTATACTTGTTGTATATCATGCAAGATCTAGATCTTCTCTTATTCACTGTGATCGTGAGGAGTACCAATCAATTTAGCAGCAGCTTAGATGATATCCTACTTCTAATACCGCTTCCATTCCTATTGCTCACTGGGGGCCTCCTACATTCCACCCTTCACATCTACCTCTACTATTCCATTTTATCACTTAGAACTATTAAATCACTTGGTTAACCATGCTTTCACTCTATTCTCTCATTTCTCTACACGTGACAATGTCTCTTTCATGCTAGCACTCAAGATCTATCCTCTCTCTATCGATATCTCCAAGTTCAAATATGGAAACTTCAGCAAGTTAATTTTTGTGCTATACTTGTCATCTCATTGTTTCCACTTCTTCTTATTCACACTCCTTTCACACCTGCCATTTCCACCTATGCACACTTCCTCCAAATGTTTGTCACCCCTGATAGCCTTCCCACATTTACGACATAGCCAGTGGTGACCCATGTTTCAAGCCTAATCTCTGTGGCTTACTTTGTCATTCTTGCATGTCTAGTACATTACGTGGATGATCATACCTTGCTAACAAATCTATTTGCATAGCTTACACATTGTCTTGTACAAGCATTATGTTGTTTTGGTTCTATGATCTACCTTGTCCATTGGCTAGCTAACATCATTTATGCATTTAGCTGATGGTCTTTTCTCAGAACATTCCCTCGCCCCAATATGGCAAAGTTTTAATGATATCTTATGCTCAATTGACACAAATCAAATAATGATCTAATGGGTATCTAGCAGATTAACGATATAATAACAACTTAGCTAAGATGTCTGCATGCACTCATCTAAAGAGGGGGGGCTTCAATATCTGGGGTTTACAGTCTACAAGTATTTTATCTCTGGTTACAATTTAGAGCACGTTCAATTCTTTGCATTGACGGTCTCCATACATTTGAGTTAGTTCATGCCATACTACTTAAGTCACACACAAAGAAAACTATTATCTAGACATGGTAAATCCTTAGCATATCATGGGAATCATGCTTACCATCTTCTACTCACTTTCAAAGAAAATGCAACTCTATCACAGCCACTTCGGTGACTGGCATTCTACTGAAGCAAAAACTACTGTTATACATTGATTTCTTCACTCACATTCAGAAAAGTATTTAAAGGTGAAAGCCACACAAAGCATTACATTCACTAAAATTACCTTGTGTCTATGGCGTGACATCGCCTATTATCAAAACTCGCATTGAGAGCATATCCTTATACACACTTTTCCTCATCCACATTAATCTATGATCCATCTGCACATGTTCCAAGGGACACAATTATAACACAAAATGTAGAAGCGACTATCATCAATTTACATTGGGAATCCTACCTACATCGATGTCTTCAAACTTAGACATCTTATTACACATAGATACATACATATTTGAAAATAATTCAATCATTTTCTCCTTGCAGGTCCGACTGTATGACATCTACGACAGTCAAATGGGGGAAACATAAAACATCTTAAAATATTTAATGATCCTCTTCCCAAGAACATTCAAGAAAGCTAATTCTCTTGGAAAATCACTATACCATGTGCAGGTGCACTCCACCTTCATTGGGGGCCCTTAGCATTTTCTAGTTCCACGCATATTGAGGCATCTCTACCATTCATCATATTCTCTGATGCATGATTTTCATGCTACTTTTTCCACACTCCATCATCTTTTATTACATCACCCATTCTTCTATCATACCTTATGTTATCAACAACACTATGGTCAGCATTCATACATCTGGCCTCTTTGTACGCATGTGTATCTACTTTATGCTACCTAGATTTCTCTCAATTATCCAACTCTCACAAATTTCACATCCAATTCACAAAATTCTACGCACTTATAGTCAAGCTTCCATTTATAGTCCCGGCCTCATACTACTATGTTTGTGCCATTCATTGTGGCACCTTCAATCAAAGGTTGTGACCTACTCTAAAGGTCTTCTCTTGGTTCCACGCTACTCATGATATGATTTTCCATGACTCATTCATGACCTCTAAGTTCATTCACAATAAACGTAGTCATTTTCTCTATCCAAGATGTTTCATCATTCCACTCCATTGACTGGCAACCTCAGTCTTGAGGTTTCTCATTGCACTAGCTATGAGCATCTGTGGTCCCACTAGAATTCTCAAATCTAAGGCACAATTTTCTGAACTATCTCTCCTATTCTCACTTGACCTACAAGGTATCTTTCAATCCATTTTAGGTCCATCTCATCATCCTAGTGGTCCACCATCTCGCATGGATCCTTTGCATAGGTTCACATCTTCCCCACAATCTCATTTACATAGATGCACATCACATCCTCAATTTTATTCACATAGGTCCTCATCATCCTCCTAAGTTTCATGTATATAGGTTTTATTCACCGATACATCATCTATCTCATATATCACCGATCTTAGAGCATCGTCATACGCATTTATCTCTGCAAGAATCTGGTGGAGGACCCTTGCCCTTCACTTTTGTTCAGATAACATACTCATCATCATACACTTTGGGGCATCATGCTTATCTTTACCCCCCTCTTAGCATTATCGAGTGTCTCACAATTATGTTATTTTACCTCATGCTTTGCATCTCGTCTTTCTCACGCATCTTACAAAACTTGATGCACACATCTCATATCATCATTACCCGTTTGACACACTCTTGTGTTACGGTTCACACTTTACTATTGAGGGCATACTACATTCATGAACCTCACACAATGCACATTTGACACTTCACGCTTCACACTACATCATTCTAGCATCATATTATACTCTTGTACAATCTACACTTTATGCTTCATTGATCATATATTTCTAGTGCACATGTTCAAACCCATTTCCCGATGATGCATTCTTGTTTTATGGTTCATTCTTGACTAGTAAGGGGGAATTTATAAATGAAACTCATCTCATACATATTCATCCACAAAGTTGTTTCATTCGGGGGGCACACTTCTCCTATCACACTTGCGACATGGTTTTGCGGGTATATTCTATTTAGGCAAGTTATTTCCTCTTCTGTCTTGCATATTAGGGTTTTTATTTCCACTAGTTTAGTTACTTGTGTCATTTACATGTTTATTTATTACATTTATTTACCTCATATATAACTGTGCATAGCTTAGATTAACTACCCCATTATCCACATTTTAGTTAATCAATCAGTGACACCAATTTTATATGGCATGGTTTCTTCATTAAGTAGTGTAGATTTCTCCTAAATGTATCGTTGTGTTGGAATAATGTCATGTACATTTGTGTCTATATTAATAGGGTAACTTTCACCAAAGTATGTGGTGTTGTGTAATGAATAGGAAATATTTTTTTATGGAATGTTGGAGGAAAATGTTCTTAGGCCACAATATATTTGAGGAGGGCCTCATCATTAAGAAACTAATCCAAAATGGGAAAGCTAGGAAATGAGGTATCGTAAAAAAGGTGAGGGTTGATTTATTGAAGTTTGTGTGTAGAAGAAGCATTACATACCTCCTAGAGGCAATTGGCGGGAAGAAAATTTGAGTTTAGAGAGATGGATTGAGAAGGACGAGGAACATAGCCAAGTATAGCCTTATCAAAATGTTTAGGAAGGGACACAGGTTCAAATATGGCTTGAATGATTCCACCATGACCATGCCCAGAAAAACCATGTCGTATAAAATATTTATAACCTATACCATAAGTATTATAATCAACCATATATTTTTTATGTCTAAAAATGGGGGTATGTGGGTTATCATGCTCAATTGTATTATAAAAGGTGAAGGATTGTTGATTAACTATAACATCATATATTACTCCTTGATATAAATACTTAACTCATACATATAAAGTAGAAGGTACACCATGCATGACATGAAAAAAAGGATGACCTAGGAGAATATTTTAATTGAGATTGTTATTCATGTTCTGGAATGGAACATTAAGATCGTAAGAACTGACTATAATTGGAAAAGAGATCTCCCCAATACCCATTTAGGCATATTATCAAACCTACAAAATTGATTGGGCAGAGGGACTTAGGTCGTTAGAAAAAATTTAAATTTGATTTAGAAAATAATTGTTACATATTTTTAGACCAGATCCATTATCGATAAGAGCACATTTTAACAAAACAAATTATGGATTTTGACTCATATATACAATGGAGGAACATTATCAATGACAAGTTGAGAGGGAATATTGGCTGGTGTGAAGGTAATATGATCATCATTCTTTATAATACCAGTCATGATATGGGATGATATATAATCAGGAAAATTATAAGGATAAATACATGTATCTTTGAGTGTGGCTGTGAGAGTTTTCATGCATACAAGGTGGGCCTCAAGATATGTCTACAAACGAGTATCCATAAATTTTGAAAATAAAAACTAAATAGATCTTATACATGCGATTGTGGTAAATTAAGTAAGAAAAGAATATATATATATATATATTACAAAAATGTGGGGATCCCAGGGTACCTAGGGTTCATCCAATGTTAGGTTCATGAAATGAATTAAACCTAAATGGCTAATATGTTAACGAGTAGTAATTGATGGAAGATTATCCTAATCAATTAGTTTCTAAGGGTAATTGTAGTAATATCAATAATAATATTTTAAAAAGTTAAGAATGATAGATAATGAAATAGAAATGAGGAGGAGGAAGAGACTTAGCTGATATCCTGGACTTTGAGCTGATTTAATGACTGGAAATGATTTGACAGAGACTCACTACTGAAACTATTATTTGAAAAGATTCTTTTGCCAAAGAGAATGGAATGACCTGCACCCTACCCCCACTATGGCCCTTTCTATATGCTTTGGTCCCTATATGCTTTCAGATTCTATAAATTTATATTCTATTTGTTGCTTCTTGTTCTAATCCTATCTAAAATATGGACCTTTGATACTATGCAATGTTCACTGTGTAACTGATTCAACCTTAAAAACCTTAGATAGAGAGAGAGTCTTGCAAAATAAATGTTAGGTGGGTTGTGAGAACCCCTATGTACCAATGATGTCACCGCTAATCTAAATAGGACTCAAAAATCATGGTGTTCTATCCTAACATGTGATATCTAGAATTATGTACTCAAATTGATAACCATGATCTTGCAACAATGGGATTGTACTTAATACTTTCCCTAGATTTACTTGAATTTGATAGATTTCCATTTGTACTTCCAGACTTGAGTGGATGACTTCCCTTGAATGAGTATGTGGAACTTAAGGAAGTTTTAGAGTAACTTTACTTGTGATTGCTCTTAGTGTGTTTAGGAGGTCTTTAATAATTGTATCCTATGGAATTAGTTTTTCCTCCTTTGTATAATAAAGATCACTAACCTGATTGACAATGAGATGAAAATATCCAAAAATATGAATATGGTATACTTGGAGCCTACGAGGTGCTTATAGGCCAAATATTAGTGCTTCATATTCAACATTTTTATTTGTTCAAGAATAACCTAAGTGGTAAGTAAAGGGCATGGGATTTCCATGTGACATGATGAGAAAAATATCAGCCTTGGCTCTAGTAGTGTAATGAGAACCATAAAAATACATAGTCTAGACCTCAAATTCAATGTTGTAAGTAGTATATTCATCTAAAAAATCATCGTAACCAAGAGAAGGATCATCTACTGAGGCTGTGGAAAAATGATCAACGATAACTTGTCGTTCTATCAATTTTTATGGAACAAAATTAATATCAAATTCAGTAACATCACCCATTATGATAAACAACCATATAAATGTGTTTTCCACAAAAAGTACTGCAATGGGTCTAGCTTAGTAATAACATGAATTTATGGGTTTATCATGTAGTGACGTAGCTTGTACATGACAAAAATGACTCCTAAGTAAAGTTTATCAATATAACTATAATTGTGTTCATATAATAGCAACATGTGACTCATGTAGTACAAAACATGTTCTTGATTAGAATCATCATGCCATTTAAGTAGGGAACCCAATGTATGAAAGGTTACAAAGGTATACAAAATGGTCTCCTTGGGTTTGGAGGTGTCAAAATCGGCGGGTTGAGTAGATAAGATTTAATTGCATCAAAATTTTTCTGACACCATTCATCCCATACAAGTTTAGTATCTTTCTTTATCAATAAGGTAAATGGTTTATTTTTATCAATAAGTTACACGATGAATTGGTGGATAACTTGGAATTTTCCCTGTAATGAATGTAGATAGTGAAGGTTATGGGGAGACATATCTAGAATATCAAAAAAATTCTATGGGTTAATTTTGATACCCATCATGATATAATATATCCTAGTAGATTCCCGATAGTGACACCAAGGAAATTTTTTTTAAGGTTTACCATTGCATGATATTTCCTTAATCGTGTGAAGAGTGTGTGAAGATCTTGAGTAGGTTAGCGTAGTGGTTCAAATTTGAGAGTATGTTTTCAACATAGTACTCAATGATTTTTTGAATGTCACTGTGAAAGATATGAGTCATGGAATGTTGATATGTGGCTCTGATGTTCTTGAGGCCAAAATGACTAATGGTATAGAAAAATGTGCCCCACATGGTAGTAAAAAATGTCTTTCCTTGATAGGAAGGGTTTATTTTAATCTAATTATATCCTGTAAAACCATCCATGAATGAAAGCATGTCATGACCAACAATGAAGTCAACAATTGTGTCAATGAGTGGAAAACGAAAACTATCTCTAGGGAATAATTTTTTAAGGTCACAAAATTTGGTGCAACAACAAATTCGTCCATTAGGTTTCATTACCAATATGATACTAAAAACCCATCGTGGATAGCTGATAGCTTGGATAAATATATAATCCAACATTTGTTGTATTTCTTCGTAGACCAATAAGGCTACACAAGGATTCATATTTTAAATATTTTGGTGTACATGTTTGACACCCTCGTGGAGCACAATGTTGTGTATGGCCACTAAAGGCTCAATGTCAAACATGTCATTGTAGTGCTATGAAAAGAGATCTAAAAAATTATCAAGCACATGCAAGATATTAGTTGTCTCAAAATTAGTACAAATTTTAGCCAAAATAACTAAGTAGGAGTCATCGGTGACACCAATTTTATATGGCATGGTTTCTTCATTAATTAGTTTAGATTGGTCCTAAATGTATGGTTGCATTAGAATAGTGTCATACACATGTTTGTCTATATTAATAGGGTCACTTTCACCAAAGTATGTGGTGTTGTGTAATGAATTGGGAAAATCTCTTTTTGTGGAATATTCGAGGAAGATGTTCATAGGCCCCAATATATTTGAGGAGGGCCTCATCATTAAGAAACTAATCCAAAATAGGAAAGTTGGGAAAGGATGTATATTAAAAAAGGTGAGGGTTGACTAATTGAAGTTTGTGTGTAGAATAAGCATTACATACATCCCAGAGGCACTTGGTGGGAAGAAAATATGAGTTTAGAGAGATGTATTGAGAAGGACGAGGAACATAGCCAAGTCTAGCCTTATCAAGATGTTTAGAAAGGGACACAGGTTCAGATATGGCTTGACTGATTCTTCCATGACCATGCCCAGAAAAACCGTGTCGTATAAAATATTTATAACCTATACCATAAGTATTGTAATCAACCATATATTTTTTATGTCTAAAAATGGGGGTATGTGGGTTATCATGCTCAATAGTATTCTAAAATGTGAAGGGTGGTCTATTAGCTAGAACATCATATACTACTCCTTGATATAAATACTTAACCTGTACATGTAAAGTAAAAGGTATAACATGCATGCCATGCAATTAAGGACAACCTAGGATAATATTACAATTGAGATTATTAGGCATGACTTGGAATGGAACATTAAGATCACAAGGAATGACTATAATTGGAAAAGGGATCTCCCCCAATAATTTCTTAAGCATATTATTAAACCCAAAAATGGATTGGGTAGAGAGATTTATGTTGCTAGCAGAAAGTTGAATTTGATGTAGAAAGTAAATGTTACATACATTTAGACCATATCCATTATTGACAAGAGTATGTTTTATGAAAACATTACGAATTTTGACTCAGATATACAATAGAGGAGCATTATCAATGACAATTTGAGAGGGAATATCAACTGGTTTGAAGGTAATATGGTCATCATTATTTGCAATACCAGTAATGATATGGGATGATATATAATTAGAAGATGTATTAAGATAGATACATGTATCTTTGAGTGTGGGTGTGATATTTTTCATTCATATAAGGTGGGCCTCGAGATATGTTAATATGTGGGTATCCATAAAATTTTAAAAATAAAAAATAAACAGATCTTATACATGCAACTATGTTAAATTAGAGACGACAAGCATATATATATATATAGAGAGACACACACACACACACACACACACATATATATATATACATACACACACACACACACACACACACACACACACACACACACACATATATATATACACACGGCACATATTAATACCTATAGTATATATATAATATATATGTCTACATCCATATAGATATAGTATACCCCCTCACACACACACACACACATATTTATATATTGTGCGGGTTGTATATATCTATAAATATATATATACACACACCAACACCACACATATACTATACATTATATATACTAGACCTCCATATTATACACATATACATACATACATACATATATATCTATATATTATATCATATATACATACTATCCATACACACCTAATATATTACTACATACATAACATACCTATATATATAAGACATACATACATATACATTAATATATTATATATATATCTATATATATTATATAGATAGTATATTATATACATCCCATAAACATATATACACATATCATACATATTATACACATAGCCACATATACTCCTATAGATATATATATACACATACATTATACATATATCCATACATACTATACATACTACATACATATACATACTACTACATACATACACAACACCACCCACCACACCATATATACTTCTTACACACACACACACACTTATATATATACAACACACACACATACATATTATACACATATACATACATATTATAAATCACATATACATACATCATACATTCATACATATCTATATATATATATTATATATATATATAATATAATATATATACATACATACATACATACATTACATGATATATATATATACTATTATACATACATAACATACACATTACCTAACATATATATACACTACATACACATATACATACATATTACATACATATACATACATACATCCTATACATACGAATACATACATACATACATACATACCTATCTATACATACATAATATATCCCAGATATATATAAATATATATAGATTATATATATAAATATATATACATATATAATATATACATACCATCGATACATCCATACACATACTACATACACTCTCCTACATACCAAAAAATCATACAATACATACATATAATATATATATGTATGTATGTATGTATGTATGTATGTATATGTATGTATGTATGTATATTACAATAATGTGGGGATCCTATGGTACCTAGGGTTCATCCAATGCTAGGTTAATGAAATGAATTAAACTTAAATGAATAATATCTAAGGGGGTAGTAATTTATGGTAGATTATCCTAATCAATTTTTTTCTAAGGCTAATTACAACAATATCAAGAATAATACTTAAAAAAGATAAGAATGATAGATAATGAAATAAAGAAACATAAATGAGGAGGAGAAAGAGACTTAGCTGATATCTTGGATTTTGTACTAATTTGATGACTAGAAATTGTTGGAAATGGTTGGAAATGATCTAACAGAGAATCACTACTGAAAATATGATTTGAAAATACTCTTTTCCTAAAGAGTATGGAACAGCCCACACCCTACCCCCAATATGTCCCTTTCTACATGATTTGGTCCCTCTATTATTTCAGATTCTATAACTTTCTATTCCTATTTGTTTCTTCTTTTTCTACTCTTGTCTGGAATATGGACCTTTGATATGGCATGTGATGTTCACAGTGTAATTTATTTAACTTTTAAAACTATAATTGGTGAGATATTCCTAAAAGCAAATGTTAAGTGGGTTGTGGGCACCATTATGCACTGCATATGTCACCACTAATCTGAAGAGGGCTCAAACCATATGTTTTTCTCTCCTAACATGTGATGTATAGAATTAAATACCAAATTGATAACCATGATCTTGAAAAAATGGGATTGTACTTGATACTTTCCCTATCTTTACTTGACTTTGATAGATTTCCTTTTGTAATTGTAGACTTTAGTGGATAACTGCCCTTGAATGAGTATGTAGAGTATGTGAAACTCAAGGGAGTATTAGAGTAGCTTTACTTGTGATTTCTCTTAGTGTTTTCTCCTTATGATGCTAAGTACCAAGTAGAATGAATGTCCTCCTCAATAGAAGATAAATAACTTTCTTATATATGTGTTCTAGATATGGAAAAATTGAATAAGACAAACCAAGAGTATATGAAAGGGATTCAAATTAGATAAATTTAAATTATAGGAAAATGGACCAAAGTGGTTAGGTCAGCCCATAAATTTTAGGCCTTATGGCCCTCTCTATCCGCTATGGTTCCAAATGTATGTATGGGTGATTTAAAAGTTGGAATTTTGATATGTAAGGGTATAGTCTAATTTTATGTATTAATATAACTATGTGTGAGAAAGAATGAGTGGAGTATAGCTAAGGATAACATAGTTGGTCAAATTGAGCAAGTGTGGGCTAATGCAACCATGTTATACAATTTATGTTATTGCAAGACATGGATTACCAAAATTAGTTTCTACACAGTTACTCCAATACTATGGTTGGATAACCCCTGTCACATGATGAGGACGATTGTCCTCCCTAGCAAGAAAAGTATATATAACACCATGTTCTTCCTTAATTGCGAGTTAGGAACAATGTATCAAAGAATTGACATTGTTTAACTAATTACAGCCAATAGGTGTCTAGTCTAATCAGTTGACATTTGCTAGCATGTTGGTAGCATGTTCCAAAAATGGAGTTTCAAAGAGATTACATGATGCACTTTAAAAATTTTATTAGCAAAAATAAATCCTTGAAAATTAGAGAGCAATACACTCTCAATAATGTAAGAAATTATGTTAAGTCTCAATCTTAAACTTTCGACTAATAGATAAAATATTCCTAGCTCTCATATGACCAATCTCTAGAGGGGCTCAATTACAGTTGATTATTCAAACATTTCCTATTTTCTTGTAATTAGTTGAGATTGATATGGAAAAGGGGGATACAAAGTCCTACAAGAATCCAACATTGTGGTTGGGTTTAAAACTTGGAACTTATTGGATTTTCTGTATTTTTTAATTTGGCCCCTTTAAGTGTAAATTGCATTCATGTAAATAATGCAAACAAGATCGAGATGATAAAATGGAGTAAAGATTAAAGATATTATTTTGGTAGGAATAATTTGATGCATGGAATATGTGTGGGAGTTGCAAGTATTTAAGTCCCACAAATTTCTTTACAAATTTCCATTCATGTTT
Source organism: Taxus chinensis (assembly GCA_019776745.2). Lineage (NCBI taxonomy): Eukaryota > Viridiplantae > Streptophyta > Pinopsida > Cupressales > Taxaceae > Taxus > Taxus chinensis. The sequence continues at coordinate 97,803,459 of CM034151.1, forward strand.
TCCTCTTATCTAATAAAATTAAATGTCGTTCAATCTAAAAGCTTTACACCATAAAAAGTATTCCCTTTTCCTCATATTTTCTAACAAGAATTGTTTTATTTTCAATTATGTAAGGGCTAGTTATTATCATCCTTGAATTTACTGACAAGTTAATGGCATTTCCTGAGTGACCCTTCCATATGGTTAAAAAAGATGTAGTATAATGTTATTATTAAACCTGACACTATTTTTGAATAATTTGACCAACATTGCACACTTTGGTCTATAGTAACCACCACATCTTACTCCATAATAAATTTATTATGGTTGGATATGTCTCTTTATTGCATCTTGGAATTACATAAATGACTCTAAAAATATTCCTATTATGCTATTGGCTAGTCACAACACATAACCATGTTCCACTATTTTTCCTTTTTTGTACTCTAAAAAATATTCCCCACAAAAAAAACTTGACCAATCACATAAAATGACTAAAAATGTATTTTAAAGAACTTAAATATACAAAGAGGTAGTGTATCTACAATTTTTCTAAAAAAATGAAATTTTGAATCTATTTTTTAGGATTTACTTAGTAGTTAGTTTTTCGTTTATAATTTTTGCTATTTAGTGAGACACAATATTATGCTTTGCCCTGGCCTTATTTGTAATCATTGCATCTCCTTTCATTGTAATGTTAATATAAAGAATATTTATATTTAGACATCATTTTTATACAACAAACAACATCAAGCCCTCAAAATAATGGAATTGACAAAAAATTCCCCCTTTGTTTATATATTGCAACAATAAATACTTAATATAGTACGAACAAGATGAGACAAGAAAAATAAAATATTCGTGATATACATTAAATGTTTCCAATTTTCTTATTCTACTGGACATACTTTATAAACAATAGAAAGTATTTATCAATAGAAATGATTATTCTCATAGTAGATTTCAATTATGCTTAACTTTCCATTCATAAATTTCAACAATTCTATAATTACATTAGAAGTATATTCTCATATCCTTCACACATGATGATCTTATGTAGGCACAATTGAAGCTCAAAATATGATATGAACATACTAGCTTGAGATGTTTGCACATATGAAATGAAACAAATGTGAAGTCATTTTTAAACATACACTTACATGAAATATGTTTATTGGATGCATACTTTTTTGAACTATTGACAAAATTTTCAGAAATTCGTCTCAAGAGGTGACATTTTATTAATGGTTGAAATACATGAAAATATTGTACTATTTGGCATATTTCCCAAGACCTTGAGCTAGCATTAGGTGAGCCTTTGCAGTAGTACCTACCATTGTAACATTTACATGGAAAATATTGAGAGGGCTTAGAACATTCTTACACTACACAATTTTCCTATATGTATAGAGGATTTAATAGCCTATGCACATAGGGATCTAATGAGGCACACCTATAGCTCAAAATATGACATAAGAAAGCTATTTTGAGAGGTTTATGCACATGAATTCAATCATAGGTGAAGTAACTTGATAGTATACAATTATGTGGCATATGTTTATTGACTTTTTTAAATTCTTGACAAAAATTAAAATTCATCTAATGTGTTGTCATAAATTTGTGTCATGTAATGTTTGAAGGTGTATTTGAGAGGATCACACACATGAATTTAAACATAAGATAAGTCACTTAAAAAACACATTTGTGTAGGCATATGTTTATTGGATGAATAAGCATTTTAATTGTTAAAATTTGTCTAATATGTTGTAAAAAATGTCTCCTATGTAATGTTTTAAGGTCATATAAGATATCTATATTTACACGTGTTTGCGAATCATCACATTTTTATTAAATTTAACTTTTCACATTATTTTTTATTTCAAAGTTTTCCTAAAAATATTACTTAATAAATTATATAAATATTTTAAGTTTTTTTTGCATTTTAGTATTATAGCTTAAACATAAATTAAAAATACAAATAATTTATCAAAGCACCATAAAAAATTAAATTTAATACACAATCATCCTTTTAAAAAATAAAATTATTTGATTGATTGAATTTTTTAAATACATAAGCTATATAAAATCTATTTTTGATAGACAAATGATCCTAAAATTTCCATGGGATAGGTAGTACCTAGGTAGGGAGTGGTTGTTAAGTCTTCCCAAACCAATAAATCCTTATACTTTCAAGAATATTTAAAAAATAAGATATATTATATTGCCGAAGTAGTTTTTTGATTAAGGGTGAATTGAGGTTTTTTTTGAAAAGATCCACATCCTTGTTTACAATATGGGAACCATCACAAGGAACTCGAGTGAAGAAAATTCTGGTGTGCTCCATCAATAAAGAATTTCAACAAGGAGTCCATCTAACTAAGTGAATCCAATTTATGAGTGAATCCAATTTAGGAGTGTTGCATCAACAATACATTGCAACTAGGATTCTAGGGAGTTACATCTGCAGTGGAGTGAAACCATAATCAAGAGTTCTACAACTGCTGTGAAGAACTGAGTGTTTCCATTGTAGCGATTAAAAGATATTGCATCATGTAAAAAATAGTGAAGCTGCTTCTTGCGGTGAAACTGCCTCCAAAGAGCATTATGCCTTGGGGAGATTTGAAACCAGGTGGACCAACACACAACTGTGTGACTTGACCACACCACTCTAGCTCCATCAACTAAAATTTTGATGGTAAACACTTTTATTATACCAGAGTTATGAATTTAATGGTGACATAGGGAGGAAGGATGAATAACTGGAGGGAATCTGTGCACATCAAAGAGTTACATTCAACTATGGAATGGAGTAGCTTCAATATTTAAAAAGTAAGAACTAAACCATGAGAGTAATGTGCATGCAAAAAGGGAAATCAAGACTCAAAACCACGCTCATATATCAAGAAGAGAGGTGTACATATAGGGGAGTGCTGAGTAACTCTCATGCAGCTAATGATGCCTCCATTATGGAGAAGAGGACTTAATTCTGAAAGGTGAAATGAACTCCTATGCGACATGCTTAAACATATGACATATTCCATGAGGGAATATGTCATAAATAATATGATATCTAGATCCATGCTCACACCTAAGTGAGATGAATCACCTAGTGAGGTAGAATTACACATAGGAAAAGTAATAAAATATGAAAAATTACCACCTACACCAATACCCTTCATCAAAAATTAGGACGAGGAAAGGAAATCTAATGAAACACATAGAGAATGAAAAATAGGTCCCATAAACTAGGCCTGATGAGGTACCGATGCACAACAAAAATATCAAGTAGTGAAGGAAAACCTAGTAGGAAAACATACACTTACAAGAGAGTAAAAACTCCCCTAAAAATATAAGAAGAAGAAGGAGAGAAGAATAAGTGATACCCAACCTCCCAAGAAGAGGAAGCATTCACGAGCCACCCTGTTTTAAGTTAAGAGGAATAAGAAGATCCCTAAAGTGACAAGGTGTTTTTATAATCTAAGGAATAACGCTCTATATGCGAGGTGGAAGTGCTAACTACTCTATGAAGAAGTGGTGATCTTGAAGAAGTGGCAAAGAAGGAAGGTGGAATGTCTTGAAACTGTGAAGAAGTGTGCCCAATGCCTGATGAGTCCTGATTCATATCACTTGCTCCTTGAAAAGTATGCGGTAGACCAGAAGAAGGTATATCAAGATAAAACACCTCAAGATGTGGAAAGTGATAAGTTGTTAGTGGAGGTAGTTCCCCATCATCACAAAAAGCAACTATGCTACAAGATATGTCCTTAAGATTAGAAGTGGACTCAGAAATATCATAAAGTCCAAGTGATTAAGATGAAGAATCTTAAGGAGGAGTAAAACCAAGTGTGTTGATCAGATATACAAACTGCAACAATATCATCACTGTGTAGCTATCTGACATAAACAAAATTTAGAGTGAACTCAACCCACATGCCCTGTCCAAGGTGAGTGATATGATAGACTGAAAGAAGATTAGTTGAAAGTGATGGGATACTAAGAACATTGTTGAAAGTACCAACACTCACTTCAACAGATCCTTTCCCAAAAATGCATGTAGTAGTGTTGTCACTAAGATGAATAAAAGACATGTCACAAGGCTCCAATGAAGTAAAATCAATGTCTGATGAGACCATATGATGAGTTGCACCCAAATCAATGACCCATGTAGGAGTACGTGGCACAAATGTCACTAGAGATATTCCCTTTGGTTTCTCCTTTTTTGATTCTTTTAATTTTTATTTCTCTTTCACTTTCCCTTTTTCAATGTCTTTCTCCTTAGAAAATTTATGAGTTGATGAATATTATTTGAGAGAATCTAGAACTCCGATATTGTTCTTCTTAAGAAGACTTGTGAGGAGATCAATATTTTTATTCAAACATTTTTATTCATCATGCCTGCCATTGCAATACCCACATTTGATCTATTATTTAGGTGGTTTTGAACTAGAAGAGGATGTGGAAGAGTTGGATTTTGGTTGTTCATTTTTCTCATGATCCTTGTTCTATTTCTTATCCTTTGAAGCCTTCTATTTTTCATATCCAACAATGAGAGCATGGGATTATATGGAAGTGAGAGTACCCATCTAAATCAACTTATCTTTTTCCCTAATTAAATCACCAATAAAATCATCAAGTGAGGGAATAGACCAACTTTTACTAAGTGCACCTTTTGTTGCATGGAAGGTAGATACTAAAATAGAGTATTAGACACCAAGTTTTTTAAGGAATAAAAGAATGAGTTGCGGTTCCTTTTTGTCTATTCACAAGTTACCAACTACAATATAAGTGATTTGAATTTGGTGAAGAAGTTGTGAAGGGTGTAACAAATTTTGGGACTGAGGTTGATCAATTAATTTTCCAATTCATGCCCTCTCATTTCATCCTGTTTCCCAAAATTTCAAGAGCATCCAAAAATTCCTTGGGTGTTTTTGCAGAGGAAATATGGATGCATATTTCTAGAGACACTGATAGAGAAAAAAACCTAATGGCTTCATCACATTTATCAAGTCACTTTTAATTTTATGTTTCTTATGTGGGTTTGGATTGCAATCCCGTGATTATCTAGAATAGTTGTTATTTTTCAAGGAGAAAGACATAACAACCAACCATTCTTGATAGTTGAAAGGGACGAGCAAGGGAACTGCATAGGGATCCATGGCAGAGAATGTGTATAAAGGAGATGCAGAAGGAAAAGGAACCATAGAAAAAACACCCCCCTTAATTTAGATCCAGAAAGGGGGTTAAAAGGAGGTGGGGCCCACAAAGGTTATAATAACACTCAAAAGAGATGATTTTCCCTCAAAATTGACTATTTTATTTAATTATTGATGAGATTAAGAAGGATTAATAATATGCAATTTAAAAGAGTAGTAACAAGTAGAAGGAAAAAAAATTGTCTTTGGGTTCCTGCAGAGCCAAATCAACTCGACGAGTTGGCTAGCGAGTTGGTTTTTGGAGTTGACTAAGTTGGGGCAGTGGTGACTCACCGATTCAAAGGTGAGTTGGTATGTAACTGGGTTGATTGAAATACCATTGAGCTATGTGTCAAAGCATGACATTGAGGTTTGTGGTGCCGAGTTGTGAGGCCGATGTTGATGCCTAGCTAGATGCTATGGTTCGAATCCACACATCTGAGTTGAAGACACTTGATAGATACCAGAAAAAGATTTGAAATGGTAGTGAAATGATTGAATAGTTATGAGTGATCCATAGGTCTCCACATGGTAATAAATCATCAAATTAAGAAGGATTCCCATGGCAGTGAGGGAGAATGAAGAAACGGTTGAGGCTTAGGAATCTAGCAATGAACAAAAGCGAGGCGGTGGAGATTCCCATCAGTGACACCATGAGGCCACCAAAGATAGGAGAAAGTAGACCTCCTTAAACAAACAACAGTTCAGAAAGATGAAGTGCACCACCAATACTAGGGGTTGATAAAAAAAAATGAACACAAGTGAGTGAGAACAGAGTGCATGAGAGTCAAGACATTAAAAAGGCATGTGATTGCACAATGGAGCACGAGTAATTGAGAAACTAGAGTACGCACAACCAACCCTAAGCGGTGCTATAAAATAAAAATACATTGTGAGAAGGATGCATCAACCAATGTACAAACCACAAATGTAGAAGAAACCTTTGAGAAAAGAGCCCACAATGCTTCTATTGTGCCAAATGTTGAAATACTAAAAAACCAACAAAAAACTGTTAAGAAAAAGCCACAAAAATGAGTCGATGAACCCAAAAAATAAGTTGAAAAAAAAGAGTGGATGCAATCCGAGTTGGTGAATGAAGTAGAGAGCTATTTGAAAAACTTGGTTCCCATCTCAATGAGTTGGGGCCAAGTTGTTCCTTAAGAGGCTCTTTCAACCGTTCAAAAAAATCAAAACTAAAACTTCAAACCTACAAATTTTTGATGAATTTGAACATAGTAAACACCAACAAGGAGCACACCCAACATAAAATAAGAACTTGTTCATGAAAGAAATATTGCTTGTATTAGAGAAAAAATCAAGATTTAAGGGCTTGTTCATGAAACTACAAGGCAAAGAGTAGTAAGTCACCGTAGTGAGCAACTTGATTCCAATCCCTCAACTCTAATACCATGACAAAGAGAGGGAGGATGAAGACCTAGAGGGAACTGTACACACCCAAAATTGCATTTGCTACATTGTCAATTTTTTTTTTACAAAAGTCCCCAATGATGATTTAGTTCCTTTCAAGAAGGTGTTTGAGCTCTAATTCTCATTCGTAGTGTATATTTATTACCTAGACATCTTTAGTTAGCATTCTCGTGCTTTCTTCCGGCTTCCTGCTCTTTCTGCGCATGTTTTAGCCTTCAGTTCCAGGACCGCCACCTTGCCTGGGCAATGGTCTTGAAGCCAAAACCATGCATAGGGTGGCAGTCTTGCCCACTTTTTCTAGATTCTTCATGCGTGTTTTAAGCATTCGACGGTTCACTTAATTTTGCTTTTTGTATGCATCTGTGTGCTGAATTGTCTAAAATTATCTTTGATTGCTTGGCCTTCCTCCTTCTATTTTTAAATAGATTTAATTGGTTGGAACTAATCCTTATTTCCTTGTGCATGAAGGCACCTCACATCCTCCATTCCTATATATTCCATGCTTGTATTCAAGCAAAGGGGCCTAAGAATTTTGTGTATCTTGCATTGTATTACTACTACGATCTTGCTAAGAATTGCATAGCCATGCTTTTATCTCTTGTGTTATCTCTCTTCTAGCTGCATTGCATATGGACTACCATTAAGATACCATTACTCAAGTGCCATCATCCTACATATGTTCTTGCATTCCCAATCTCTTGGACTCACATGAAAACTCGTAGAAAGAAAGGAACATACTGAGGGGACATATACAGACACAACTAGATTTACTTATGTTCTATGAATTTCATGTTGGATTTGTTGTTTGATTTCCTTCATTATTACAATTTATCATTGTTACATCATATCAAATAGAGTAGAAATCAATTTCTTTTCATTTGTAAGTAGTTATTTAATTTCCAAGAGGGTTTGAATCTTTCATAGAAATCCCCGGTGATGGATCCTCTTCTTCCCATCCCTATGGATCTGAAGGAGAGAATATTTGTAGGAGGTTGTCTACATTTCATAGATCATTTGGAAAAGTTATTGTTTTAAGTTAGTTTAGTTTCAATACACTCAGAATAGGTGAATAACCACAATGGGTTATCTTGCTTGTTTAGTTTTAGTGTAGAAATATTTTAATTATTTAGAATAGAAGTAAATTGTTGTTTGTGATTGTAATATTTAAGTTTTGTGACTTGTTTAGATTAGTTTCCTTTCAACAGTAGCATAGATTGTTAATTTCATCCAGTTTACATGGACACTTCAAACTAGTTTAACACTTAGATCCTAGTTAGGAAAACAAACCATATGGAATTTACGCTACCCGTTCATAGCCTCTAAATTTCCCCTTTTCCAACTTAGCTACCAAGAGATCACACTACCAGATCTTAGTCACTGATCCTCCTATGGTTAGCCACCCATATTCAACATTGGCTACTCTGACATGACCTCAGGGGTTTGAGTGAGGTTGAAGATCATGTGTTCATTTTCATCCGTATAGGAACCCATGCAAATCAAGGAGTTTCATTCCACAGTGGAATGGAGTAGCTTCAAGATTAAACAAGAAATAACTCAACCATGAGAGTAATGTGCATGAAAAAATGGAAATCAAGACTCAAAACCATGCTCATAGATCAAGAAAAGAGGTGTACATAGAGGGGAGTGATGAGTAACTCTCATGCACCTAATAATGCCTCCATGATGGAGAAAAGGATTTACTTTCGAAAGGGGAAAGTAACTCCTATGACACACACTTACACATATGATAGATTCCATGAGGGAATCTATCATTTAACTAATATGACACCTAGATCCATGCTCACAGCTAAGTGAGATGACTCACCTAGTGTGGTGGAATTACACCTAGTAAAAATAAAAGATGAAAATTACCACCTACACCAACAAATGGGACCCCTACCTTAAGGTTTCCCCATGGCCACTTATTGAAAGTGTTTAATGGAATAAATGGGAATGGAACTAGGGTTGATGATTAAAAATGGTTACAAAAGTCCCCAATGATGATTTATTTCCTTTCAAGAAGGTGTTTGAGATCCAATTCCCATTCGTAGTGTATATTTGTTGCCTAGACATCTTTACTTAGACTTCCCGCGCTTTCTTCTAGCTTCCTGCTCTTTCTGCGCATGTTTTGGCCTTCAGTGCCAGGACCGCCACCCTGCGTAGGGTGGCAGTCTTGCCCACTTTTTACAGATTCTTCACACGTGTTTTAAGCATGTGACAGTTCACTTAATTTTACTTTTTGCATGCATCCCTGAGCCGAATTGTCTAAAATTATCTTTGATTTCTTGGCTCTCCTTCCTCCTATTTTTAAATAGATTTAATTGGTTGGAACAACTCCTTCTTTCCTTGTGCATGAAGGCACCTCCCATCATCCATTCATATATATTCCATGCTTGTATTCAAGAAAATGGGCCTGAGAATTTTGTGTATCTTACATTGTATTGCTGTTATGATCTTGCTAGGAATTACATAGCCAAGATTTGATCTCTTGTGCTATCTCTCTTCTACCTGCATTGAATCTGGATTGCCATCAAGCTTCCATTGCTCAAGCACCAATCTCTTGGACTCACATGAACACTCAGAGAAAGAAATGAACATACTGAGGGGAAAGATACAAACACAACTAGATTTACCTATGTTCTGTGAATTCTAGGTTGAATTTTTTGTTTGATTTCCTTCATTCTTACAATTTATCATTGTTACATCATATCAAATAGAGTAGAAATCAATTTATTTTCATTTGCAAGTAGTTAGTTAATTTCCAAGAGGGTTTAAATCTTTCATAACAATCCCCGGTGATGGATCCTCTTCTTCCCATCCCTGTGGATATGAAGGAGATAATATCTGTAGGAGGTTGTATACATTTTATAGATCATTTGGAAAATTTATTGTTTTAAGTTAATTTAGTTTCAATACACTCAAAACAGGTGAATAACCACACTGGGTTATCTCACTTGTTTAGTTTTAGTGTAGAAATATTTTAATTATTTAGAATAGAAGCAAATTGTTGTTTGTGATTGTAATATTTCAGTTTTGTGACTTGTTTAGATTAGTTTCCTTTCAATAGTAGCATAGATTTTTAATTTCATTCAGTTTACATGGACACTTCAAACTAGTTTAAAAATTAGGTCCAAGTTAGGAAAACAAACCATAGGGAATTTACGCTACTCGTTCATAGCCTCTAAATCTACCCTTTGCAAACTCATCTACCAAGAGATCACACTACCAGATCTTAGTCATTGATCCTCCTATGGTTAGCCACCCATATTCAACATTGGCTTCTCCGACATGACCTTGGGGGGTTGAGTGCGGTTGAAGATCACATGTTCATTTTCATCTGTACAAATTGGTGAACCTGACATGAAGGATTAATTCCTTCTTGTTTCCTTTCCTTTCATTAAACTTACTCTCCATTTCTTCCCCTATTTTGGTAGGTATTTTATAATTTCTAAAATATGTCTGGAAGAGAATTTGGTGGGCCATTTGGCTCTGATAGATATTACACAAATGTGTAACCACAATAGTCCCCTTCTCTTTCGAGATGGGGCGACAATTACACAAGCAACGTTCAAACCTCCCCTAGTTACACTTCAAATCCCATTAGCTATGTATGGATGGAGGAGGTTGATCAACCGTTAGACATATAATATGGTCAACCCAATGCAAACCACATTGTTATCACAAATGGAACATGTTCTTACCATAGGGTCTTGTCAAGACCTCACATTGCTAAGAAATCAACAGAGGATTATCTATTTACATGAATAGCTAATCCTCTTCATCAGATAGATGAGTATTTAGATAGAATAAAGGCTTCATCCTCTGATATTTTGAATACCTATCATAAGATTCTTACTTATGAGGAAGAAAAGAATTATAATAATGAATAATTCATAACAGGGTATCATGAGCCTCCTCAATCAAACCCTATGCCACAAGTAACCCAACAAGAGACTCAATCCTTTCCTAACAATCTCATTTATACTTTAGTGGGGAGACTTAGAGAAGTAGAAAGTTCCCATACTTCAAAACCAACAGATGCAGCAGGGCATAACATGGGGTATCCAGTTGACAACAAAGGATACATCCCTTGCAATGAGTAACCAACACAATATCATGTACAACAAGGTTGTCTAGCTCATTCAAATCAAGGTGATCTTCTCACAGGGTTAGAAACACTGGGGATGGGTCCTCATCCTTCTCAAGCTTATCCAATGTAAGGGCTTTCTAGAAGTGCATTCTTGAATGCCACCACAACAGGAAATGTGACGTTCCCTAGTTTGATGCCCGCTAGTCCATATCCTAGAACCATCCTACCTTATATGTATATGTATTCAAAATCTCCCCAGATGGACCCATATACCATTCCTGCTCCCTACGTGCCATATCAAGGCACCCCATATGTTCTCGTTAACACTTATAATGCAGCTTATCCAACTCCTCCTCCTCCACCTCCTCATTAAGGATCTTCAATGGTAACATCTTACGCAATGGGTACATACACTGAGTACTTAATGGAGCCTCTTGACTTCACCATACGTGGTGTCATGCTTCCGCGCCCATTTCCAGACCTTCCAAAATTTAAGGGAGAAGGAGACCCGAACAATCATATCATGGCATACGCTACTGCTATTAGGTAATTTCTTCCTTGGCATGATATAGTGGCTAATATATTTCCAAAGACTCTCGAAGGAATTACACTGGATTAGTATTACTGTATTCTGGAAGCTTCAATACATTTCTTCAAACAACTCATTTTCAAGATCATAAAAGCATTTGACAAGAACAAGTTGTTGCGTATAGGGATTAGGGAGTTCCTGTATATTATACAAGAGAAAAATGAATCTATCACCCATTTTATCTATAGATGGCGCCAATTTCTCTATTCCTCTGCGAGTGCACCCAACATGGACCGGATGGAACTTTGTGATCTTTTTCTTCACTAGCTCAATTGAGAGACTAAGGAAGAGGTCCAAAAGTTTCCTTTCTGTAGTTATGAGGAAGTATTAGAAGGAGCGCTTTAGATTGATTAAGACTCTATAGACAGTGGGCATAAGATATATGGTCCCAATGGGAAATTGGTATCCACAAGTCAAAGTACTACAAATTATCAAAACAATGGTACCGACTACCAAGGACCTAAAGGTGTGAATACTGGTTCATATGGATACCTCCAAACCCTTACCAGCATAAATAAATCTTTAGATTGGAGAAAGGCTCTGGGTACAGAGGATTGACTACGAGAGACTTGCCTTCAGATGTCGGCGTTGCTTCCAAACTGGTCATGCTACAAACGATTGTGAACATTCCAAATGAAAGACCAAAACTACCTGGTGGAAGGATTCTCTCCCTGAACATCTCACAATTAACTCAGATCTGGCTGAGGATTCTAGTGCCCCCTTGCAAGTTGACTCACCCGTCGTGGCTGCTCCACAGGCAAACATTGAGAAATTACCTACAAGCTATGCTCCACAGATTGTTGATTCAGTATTTAAGGAAGTTTTTTCTGTGGGTCACTTTCACACCAAATCCATTGCAGATGCTTCAATTGCATTGGATGCTTGAAATCCAGAATGGACAGTGGCGGATCGAAAAAAGAAGGATAATGCCAAATCTAAATCCCCCACCACTCCGGACAAGGTTTGATTCTTGTTTTTTGTGCTATTATTGTTACATCTGGGCAAATGGCCTTCTGCACAGTTGCTGGGCAGCTGTGTTGCTGCCTTGTTGTTGTTTTTTCGCTGCTTTGAAGCAGCTGTTCTGTTTTTGCTGGTTTTTGGCTGTTTTTTGTTGTTGGGCTTTCTGGGGTTAAATTTTGCTTTTGAGCACTATTGTAAAAGGGTATAGTCCCTTTCAAAAAACTATTTGCTAATAATTAAAAAAAAGGTGTGAATCACAATCATGGTGCTACCATAAATAGTGCTACTGATCAAGCCAAGAACGTTGGTCTTCCAAATAATTGTAACACTAACAATAAAAATAACTCAGGAAATCAAAGAGGCCCTAACATTATGTCTTCTGTCAACACAATCAATGTAAATTGTCCACCGCAAAAAAATAAATCAAACATAAGGCCCAAACTAGTATCACAACTCTAGCCAAGGGGAAACGAATCATGGTTATAACAACCAATTTCAAAACTATAACTGAGGTTATAATCAACAACAACAAGACACTTATCAAAGACCAAGAGATTACGACCCTAACCTATACTATGGTTTCCATAAAGTTCGAGGTCACAATGATAGGAATTTCCATGATTGCAATAATTTTTTGTAAAGACTTCCCGAAAACCAAAGGAAACTTTTTGTAGGCATGTTCCTAGAAAATCCTGAAGCAAACCCACAATCTGACTATACAGGACCTGTAGCTCCCAAGAACGTTAATGTAAGCATATTTTGAGATCCACTTCCTACACATCCTAAAAAATTTCAAGGTGAATTCACAAAACACAAACAAAGGTACTCCTATAGGAAGCAATGACCATGAAGCCTCAACTTCCAATAACTCTCAGGTCGCTCCTAACCTTGGTTCAAATGATAACACAAAAATCTTGGGATTATTTGAGCTAGAGGTTGAGCATGAAATTAATGCAACAACTCAGATGAAGGATTACGTTTCACAACCCCTACCCGATATTTCCTTCCCATAGGATGACGTTCCTACAATCGTAAAACCAATAGGATCCTATGATTTAATATTGGATTTGAACAAGACCTTTTCTCACATTTCATTCCTAGATTTGCTAAAGAATTCACCTGCGCATCACTTTGTGTTACTCAATGCATTAGGTATTGGTCATCTAATCCATGTTATGCCACATTCTAGTGCTCAAATAAATCATATTGAATTTGACATACATCCTCTCGGACAAAATGATAGGGATACTAGGTTTGTTTTCGATATAGACAAGATGCCATCTAACACTAAAATTTCCTGAAGAGTTGATCCTACCTTATTTTTACAAGTCTGGGTTTACAACAATTGCATTAAGAGATCCATGATTGATGACATGGCTGCTGTAAATGTGGTTCCATTATCTTTCTTGCAGAAGCTGGGATATGAAGAGAAAAATTGTTCCTCTATAAGGAACACGTTATGGGGGTACGATAGTCTTAAAGGGACCTCGATTGGAACCATATTATTCCAGTCACGCTTGGTCCAAAAATCATCTTGATAGAGTTTTACATTATCGATAGGGAAATAAGTTGTAACATGGTCCTCGGTAGACCCTGGATTCATCAAATGAAGGCTATCCCTTCTACCATGTTCCAAGAGATTAAATTCATCCATTTGGGAAAGGTCTTCATTTCTCAAGAGGATCCTAAGCCCTTTGATACACACTTATAAAACCTCAATAAGAAGAAATGAGTACATACAGAGTATGAGATTCTTGTGAATCAATTGAATAAACCACCTCCAATGAAAGAGTTAGTCTCGGTCACCCTGGACGTTCCAAAGGTTGAATTCATTGACCCAATAACATTTGAGGTGGTAAAAATAGATAAGGGTAGATAAATATCTATAGAAATAGTGTCCACTAAAACCACAATGGGAATTATGAAACTCCTAGAGAGTGATGATCCAATCTTCCTCCTATTTGAACCACAGGGAATGGGTTGTCTTCTCAGTTTAGCATCTCTTCCCTTAGATGACATAGGTCGAGGTGTAAACATGATAGAATTAACAAACATAGAATGGAAATTTGATATTGAAATGATGCCCATCAAAATCATCTCTGAGGATTTTTCTATTCTAAACCTTAGTTTCAATCCATGTGCATTTGAAACTAAGCTTTTCATATCCATGGGGCAAGGCCTCATCATTCAATAAGAGTTATAAGTGAACACAATTCTCTACATAGGAAACAAGGATGAGAAGCATAGTCATGCTCACCCACACACCTTGTCTCAAGAACATGACAAAGAGGTGTATGAATTCCTCTTTTAGATAAATGATTTTAATGATTGGAGATATACACTTCTGGGAAAGGGTTGTAAGTTCAAACCCAAAATAATAGGCCCTTGTCAAGAGAACATAAATTTTAAGGATAATGGTTCTTGAATGTGTACTTTTAGGGGTGAAGAATTCGATATTCATCAACTTTCTTCACCTTATAAATCATGACATGTAGTTTCACCTACATTCCCATATGTACATTACTGCATCCACATTGCATTTTCATCTTCCATTTCATTTTGTAAAATTTTTGATCAAGGGACTTATTCTTATAGCAACTCCTAAAAACTTCTGAAAAACATTGGCAAAACATTCAAATCATATCTCTTCAAACTTTCATGGTATCATCAATTCAAGTAGGATAAGACAAAGTTTTGACCGTGATCATACTAAGGCATGCATACTTGGTTCTGCTTATAGTTTCTTTCTAGATTAGGTGTCTTTGCCTATATTATATTCTATAAGCTTCATGGTGTCACATCTATCCCATAAAAATATCTTTGGAAATAAGAACATTCTAGACATTTTTCCTAGATAAATAAGTCAAATGCAAATCCATAGAAAATTTTTATTTTACACATTTCTTTTCCCTACCAACCTTCGGTTTTCAGATTGCATCTCTTACTAGTGATGTAGGGTTGGGAAAGGAGAGAAATTCCCTTACTCTCCTACACCTTTCCCATGGTGATGAGCCCATGCTTCCTACCAGTAACATGGGGCAAAGAGTAGGGGGTCTCATTGATAAACCTGAAAGTTACAAATAATTCACCCAAATGTTGTGAGTTCTTAAATAAAAAACAAAGTGAGTTAGATGTCCAAAATTCCAAAAGATCTTAAAACCCCAAACCCAGATTTTGTCAACCAAGTAGCCATCTACAGATCCAAATTCTAGATAAACTAAAAAGAAATTCAAATTCTAAGCTATGAGGTAACTTGAGTAGGGTGAGGTTGTAGTGTCTCAATTTGGTCCTGTCAAACCATTGTCTTTCCCTCATCATTACCATTCAAGAAATTTCATAACTTGTGCCTTTTTTGGCTCTCGGTGATGAGACCTTGCATCTTACTAGCTGCGTGGAGTTAGGAGTGGGGAAAGTTCATTCTTCTTATCATATCATTTTGTCACCATGTTCTACCCAAACAATATGAGGTATCAAAGGTTGCTTAAGGAAACTAAAATTCAAACATCACATTGTGCTCACATCATCATATATCAACATTATGAAAAACAAGAAATGAATCACTCTGTTAGCATTCATGTCCACTTTATGCATTTTGAAAATTTTAAAAAATTAGAAAATATAAACATCTAAGAGTACACATGTGAATCAAATCATCAATGTAAGCCAACTCTATGCAAGAAATAACCAAGCCAAATATATATATATATATGTACATATCATGGTGTGTCATAGTTTTGTACAATGCCATTACACACTAGGTGTAGTCAAAGCGCTCGCAATGAGCATGAAATACCAAAAAATCATATATGCCTCACAAAATGGAGACTAAGCAATAAAGGAAGTCTACCTATCCACCTCTTTGAGGCCCCTTATAACCACTCTAGTTACAAATTTATTGGGAGTTCTTCTTAAAAGCATTCAAACAACAAAGGAGTAAGCCTAATGCAAAATACCATTCCTAAGTCCATTCCAATTTAACCATACACAAGAGCGAAAATGGTCAACGTTGGCCCAGAGATCAAAATTCACCAAGTCGGTATACACAAATGAATTGGAAATGAGTTGTTTCAATGTATATATTTGTTGTTTTAACCTTGTTTTGAGTGTTTGAATTTGCAGGATTGGAGCATTGATGCAAGTATATTCCTATATACCCTCGTAGATGATAAGTCCTCTTGTCATTTTGATCTAGTGTTTATTTTTTGATATTTTATCTATCTACACTTGAGTTTTATTTTCCTCTTGAAGACAACAAGATTTTGGGTGGTGAGATTTTGACACACGGGCATGTCAGGTATAGCTTCTAAATCCCCATTTCAGGAATGCCATACTTGGATTCTACGTTTTACGCCTTTTCATGGCTAAGACACTTCTCTGAGGGGGCAATATATATGCACCCAAAATTGTATGTGCTACATTATTAGAAAATGGTTACAAAAGTCCCCAATGATGATTTAGTTCCTTTCAAGAAGGTATTCAAGCTCTAATTCCCATTCGTGGTGTATATTTGTTTCCTAGACATCTTTACTTAGCCTTCTTGCATTTTCTTCCGACTTCCCGCTCTTTCTGCGCATGTTTTGGCCTTCAGTGCTAGGACCGCCACCCTACCTAGGAAGTGGTCCTAAAACCACCACCTTGCATAGGGCATCAGTCCTACCCACTTTTTCTAGATTCTTCACATGTGTTTTAAACATGCGACAGTTCACTTAATTTTTCTTTTTGCATGCATCCGTGACCCGAATTGTCTAAAATTATCTTTAATTGCTTGGATCTCCTTCCTCCTATTTTTAAATAGATTTAATTGGTTGAAACTACTCCTTCTTTCCTTATGCATGAAGGAACCTCCCATCATCCATTCCTATATATTCCATGCTTGTATTAAAGCAAAGGGGGCTGAGAATTTTGTGTATCTTACATTGTATTACTGCATAGCCAAGATTTGATCTCTTGTGCCATCTATCTTCTAGGAATTGCATAGCCAAGATTTGATCTCTTGTGCCATCTATCTTCTACTTGCATTGAATCCAGACTTCGATCAAGATTCCATTGCTCAAGCACCATCCTCCTACCACTTTTCTTGCATTCCCAATCTCTTGGACTCACATGAACACTCAGAGAAAGAAAGGAACATACTGAGGGGAAAGATACAGACACAACTAGATTTATATATGTTTTACTAATTATAGGTTGGAATTGTTATTTGATTTCCTTCATTCTTACAATTTATCATTATTACATCATATCAAATAGAGTAGAAATCAATTTCTATTCATTTTCAATTAATTAGTTAATTTTTAAGAGGGTTTAAATCTTTCATAGCAATCCCCGGTGATGGATCCTCTTCTTCCCGTCCCTGTGGATCTAAAGGAGATAATATCTGTAGGAGGTTGTCTACATTTCATAGATCATTTGGAAAAGTTATTGTTTTAAGTTAGTTTAGTTTCAATACACTTAGAACATGTGAATAACCACACTGGGTTATCTCGCTTGTTTAGTTTAGTGTAGAAAATTTTAATTATTTAGAATAGAAGCAAATTGTTGTTTGTTATTGTAATATTTCAGTTTTGTGACTTGTTTAGATTAGTTTCCTTTCAACAATAGCATAGATTGTTAATTTCATTCAGTTTACATGGACACTTCAAACTAGTTTAACACTTAGATCCTGGTTAGGAAAACAAACCATATGGAATTTACGCTACCCATTCATAGCCTCTACATTTCCCCTTTTCCAACTCAACTACCTATAGATCACACTATCAGATCTTAGTTATTGATCCTCCTATGGTTAGCCACCCATATTCAACATTGGCTACTCTGACATGACGTCAGAGGGTTGAGTGTGGTTGAAGATCATGTGTTCATTTTCATCTGTACAAGAACCCATGCAAATCAAGGAGTTTCAAGCCACCGTGGAATGGAGTAGCTTCAAGATTAAACAAGCAAGAACTCAACCACGAGAGTAATGTGCATGGAAAAAAGGAAATCAAGACTGAAAACCATGCTCATAGATCAAGAAGAGAGGTGTACATAGAAGGGAAGAAGTAAGAACTTTGTTGGAGCGTCATTCAATTTTTGCTCAAGGTATGGTTGATAATAGTTCTAGACTATATCACTTTGAGGGTTTTGATGACACTTGTTCTATAGGGACATGATTGGTTTCTCATGTAGATTCAAAGAGTAAGCTTTTGCACTAGAGATTTGGACATCTCAATTAAAAATATTTGAAGGAGTTGAGCACTCATGATATGGTTGATAGTCTTCCTAGAGTTTTTTTGTCTCGAGAGTATTTGTCATGGCTGTGCATTAGGGAAACAACACCAAGATCCATTTCATAAGAATTTTTCCAAGAGATCTTCTTCAGCACTTGAGCTTGTGCATAGTGACTTGATGGGTTTTCCTACCCCCTCTCTCAATGGAGCTAAGTATGTACTTACCTTTATTTACACTTTCTTGAGGCGTACTTGGGTTTATTTTATCAAGTGAAAAAGTGATGTTTTTTCACACTTCAAAGTATTTAGGGATTTGTTCAAGAAACAAAATTCTAGTTACATGTTGACGATGATCCTTATAGATGAAACGTCAGAGTCATAAGAAACCTTAGATTGGTGAGACATACGCCCTAAGGTGACCTCCAGGTTTTAAAGAAGCTAGATATTCTCTAGTTTTAAGGAGAAGGTTGAGAGAAAGAATGTAAATGACTAAAATAAATAGGCGATACACCAAATTTAAAAGAGAGGAAAATGATAGAATATTTGGAATCCGTATCAAAAGAGTTGAAGGGCTATATAGGACAATCCACTATTTCAATAACGCAAATAGCAAGTAGCTGAAAGGTTGAACTTTAGATAATAAACGAAGAAAAGAAATTCTAAGGGCACTACGCACGATCAATTTCTATGATTCATTTAGAACTATTTATAAAAGGATAAAGCTTTAACACATACATAAAAATATGATTACATAGAATAAGAACTCTTTATTCATATAGAGAATGGATACATAAGGCTTTTGAAAAGCACAGATTACACCCTTACAAAGGCTAGACCCTTACAAAATATGCAGAACTCTTTTCTTTTCTCCTTCTCTCCTCTCTAAGCTCCTTTTTCCTCCTTTTTTATCTTCTTGTATCTCACCTCCTTTTATAGGAAATGTTTTTTCCTCTGTCACTTTCAGCTACTACCCTTTGCTTTCAATTATAATAAGGCCTTGCACTTATCCATCTGGCTCATGCCCCTAGAATTTTAAATGCAACGCCGCCACTGTCTTCCCTATTAATTTCGATATTTGAGCTTCATGGTTTTGGAATAAATATTTCATCCCTTTATAGAAATCTGTGCATCTACTCCCTTCTTGGTACTGCCACTGAGTCCTTGTCTGATTATACGCCTTATTCAGGCCACGTGGAGGGCTCATGCTCACTTAGGGTCCTCCTTCCTTTTGGGCTATTCAAACATGCGTCAAATAGACACGTGGAGTGTATGTGTGAGTTTGAGAACCCACTTAAATGCTTGAACTTGGGGATGTGCCTATGAGACACGCGGAGACCGCCATGAGCATTTCATACTTAGTCGTTATTAGCTTTGAGCAACCGAGTGAATCTAGAGTCTAGGGACAAAATACTTAACAAAAAAGTCATAACAAAATAATATAATCAGTTTGGCAACTCACCAGGGATTCTGTTCCTGCCATAAAAGAATCTAATATATCACGACTTCCCAAAATTTCAAAATTATGGCTAACCATAGGTCCTTCATAGAATTCATAAAAAAGCCTAATATCCAAGCCATTCTTCTTCAGCCGGGTAGGTTCTTCATTGCAAGGCCTGAAAAGCTCAGTCTAACTCAATTATCTCCCTGGGGGAGAAACCTTGAAAGCTCTGCATGACCACATGCAAGTGGGAATATAGATGTATGATAGGATATAATGATGGCCTTCAAACTCAGTGACATTGGAGTCTTCCTTCAAAGACTAGAAAATTGACTTATCTTGGCGCTTAGCAATTAGAAGCTATTGAATTAGGTCTTTGGATAAGACCGTAGACTCATCTGGGAAGGGAGAGGGGAAACCAAGTTGTAATAATTCATTGATATTCTATTTTCTTTCCCTCATACCTTAGTGATGATGTGCCAAGAGATTTTAACATTTTACAGAAGCTTTGTCTTAACTCAGAATTTCATTGATCTTTACCACCGTCAACCACCTATTAGTGATTCCTGCATTCTGAAGAGTGAGATCCAAGGTGTCGTAGAGTTTCTGAATCAGGATATTTTACTCCTAAACCTTGGTGGATAAGGCGTTATTGATGGTTATATACTAAACTTTCTACCATAAAGCATAATTCCTGTACATTGGATATAAATCCGAGCGTTGAGTCTATATTTTCTGCAAAGGTGGCGATCCTATCACAATATGAGGCATATAGACCTTATACTAACGATATAATTCTTACTTTTTTATATTTTTGACCTGATTGGTTGGTCAAGTCCTTGACCGTTTTATCAGAAGATTTTAACCTAGCCTAAAGGCCATCATTTTCCTGTGAAAGTGAATCAACCAGGGCCTTGGTAGTGGTGAGATTAGCTACCAGATATTTTTCCTTTGCTTGAGAATCCCTGAGGGCTTGCTTGGTCAATGTGTCTCTTAACTTCCTCTTGAGTTGGTCTACCTCTATGTACTTGGCCTTAAGATTAGCCACGTGGCCCGCTACTATAGCTTCTACCTTTTGGAGGCTGGTTTGCACCTTTTTTAGCCGATTGTTGAGAATCAAATAGTCGGTAGTGACTACCATCACTATTTCATTCATCAACTTGAATTTTTCCTGAGGCCAGAATTTAGAGAGGTCCACTGTGATAGCGCTAATGGAATAGTGATCATGGATAATTTGTTCCATGGGCTTGGATACCTGAGAGACAAGGTGAGGAATGGTTAAGGATCCCTATTCATGATCATATAGGGATCAAACATGCTTAGTTGATAGAGCCGTCATCTCCTTCTTTCTCTACTTTGATCTCCTCTAATCTCGGGCTACCTTGGTGGCCTATTCTTGGCTCCAAAACTCAGAAGGAGAAGATACCATCCCTCCCACAAATGGGAAACCAGGTAACAGGCCATATGGAACAGTCACTGGTGATTGAGATACTACACATACCAAGGCTGAAGAAGGGGGCATGATAATGTGAGGTGAGAAGCTCATGATGGCAGTAGGGTACCGTGGAAGGAGAGAAGCACCAGGCAGAGGAAGAGGATGGGATGTAGTGACAGAATGAAGGATTCCTTCTAACTAGGAAGGTAGAGGTAAAAGTATTAAAGAGAGTGGAGCCTCAGGTGGTAGGCTTCTAGGAATTGTGACTGATTTTATCTTCTTGTGGGCTAGGATGGAGAGATAATCTCCCTCTGCTATAGCTTCTAAGAGCTTGGGGGAAGGAGAAATTTGAGGAGTCTGAAAAGGAGCAGCCGATGAAGGTACCTCAAGTATCCATTTCTGTAGCTTGGAGGACCCCGCGGTTGACCTAAGAGGTTGCTCAAAATTGAGGACAAGTATATCCTCACTGTCTTCATCGGAGTCATGCTCCGCATCCCACTTATCCTCCCAGGGCTCGTTAGTGAGAACTTCCTCAAAGTTTTGTGTGGTTTGACCAATTTCCTTCCTGTATTTCCAAAAGCCCTCGATCTTCCTAGAAATTCCAGTCCTTTCTTCTTAAGGTTGCTTTTATGCCTTTCCTAATCGTTAGAGTAGGGTCAAATGCATTTTTCACCGGATGAAATGAATCCCAGTCTGGAGTGGGGATATCCTAGAGTTTTATGAATATATCAAGTGATTCAGCCCTTGGGGATTCATCATGAATCAAAAAAGGTCTCAATTCATGTTTGTAGGGGACTTGATTTTATATGTAGACAGGGTTTCAATTCTTTTCCTTCTGGATCATACCTCCATGATTCCTGGATTAAGGTGAAGCCATAGGAGGAAAACTTCCAAACTAGACAATGGTCCTCCTTCCTCTTGATTACAGTAATCCCTCCCCTACTAAAAGGGAGGTCATAGATTGATTTCTTCTTTCTGGTCAAGTGGACCTCCAGGTCTAGCATGATGAGCTACCGGGTGACTTTGAGACCTGTTATCCAAGGTGTGAGGATCCTCAAGAGCATGAAGGATTCACCTTTGAATCCATAGACTCGAATCATAGAATGACCTCTAGAAAATAATTAGTCAATGGGGTGTAATGGGTCTAAGAAGATAGACCGTGCAGAGTCATTCATTCTGTTATTGATCCCTTCAAGATCAAGCTCTAGCAAAAGAGGCTCCACAAAAGCATTGAAAAACTTGTAGATGTCTAAAGAACGAGACTATATATGGGTCCACGTAGATGTCGGGATAACATTCGGGGAATTCACCTCTATATCACATAGGGTCAGGGTCATGAATTGACTGAAATACTAAGCATTTTGGTACAGAATGAGGTGAAAAGGGAAAGACAAATACCTGAAGGTGGACGTCATTGAGAAATGCTTGAGTTGTTCACAAATTGACCCTGCTATGACTTCCACGAAGTCAAATTTATATCTTTGCTTTGTGCTAACGGTCCTCATTTGGAATATAGCTTCCATCTTCTAGTCCTCAATGTTTTTGTCAGAGTCCTGCCTGAAAATAAAAGCCAACATAGAGCAGACATCCTGAGCGTCAGGCATGAGGGACTTTAAGGGGATGGGAAAACTAGGAACACCCAATGTGCTAGAGTCTAACAGTCTCAGTTCCTTGGAAAGGGTCGCGGCCTTCATTTGACACTAGACCCATACATTCCAGAGCTTGGCTATATCATAGAAATTGGCCAACTGATCATAGTTCAGGGCTAACATGTCCTTGATGGCCTGTGGTGTGATTACAACAGCTAAATTCCAGCCCTTGATGGTATGGTTTCCTGAGTTGAAACTTTCCACGCACATTTGTATGAGCTTTGGGCACGGGTGTGTGAGAGGAACCATGTATTGGGGAAGATTAGTGCTCTAGGTTGTAGCACCGAATGAATCTGAGTCTTCCAGAAGGTTAAACCTGGTGCATGCTGCTTCTCTCAAAGATTTAGGCCTTTTGTTGAGACTGGGCTCAAATATATCGTCGGCGGGGTCGATGACCAGTGAAGGGTCGTTGTACCAAGATAATGGGTTTGGGTATTTTAACTTTGGATGGTGTTGTCAGGGAGGAATGGGTTGTCCTACGTAGGACTTTGTTACCTAAACAGAGTTGGAGGTGGTGTAGGCCATGGTGATCTGAATTTCTTCGAATGACTCTGGAGCTTTTGGAAACTTTGATATTCATCGATAAAAATATAAATGCTTCAGAATGATCCTACCGAATAGAGCTTGAGGGGATTTTAATATCCATTGCTACCCTAGGAGTAAAAGTTCGTATGTACCCAAAGTCACTTCTTATAATGCTTCCTTTAAGCGAGAGATTCGAGGCACTGAACTTGGCACCTTTGATAGATCTTGCATTGATTATGGATATTTTATTGAGAAAAGAGGCCCTTACCTTTGATGACAACTTTAATGTGAGAAGACGGTAGGGGTGCTTTCTTCGATATATCAAAAGTGATGTGGAGAGGGGCAGTGGAGCACATGGAAAAAACATCCAATGAAAGTGGAGGCTCAAAACAAAACTAAAACTAAGAAATAGGCAACAATATATATATATATACATATGATACAATTTCAGAAGATACCTAAATGTAGGGCTTTAGATGAATCCCATTTACTGGAATCACCAAAGGATCTCCTACCATGGTTTCAAGCTCAAATGAGTTATGCTTCTTGCATGCACTGATTATGAATGGTCCAGTCCATAAGGGGTCAAAATTTCCATGGTTCCTAGGTTTAGCTGCTCTAGCATCCCACTTTAAAATGACGGTTCTGATTTGGAAGTTTGGCTCTGATGTCTTTTGATCAAACCATGTCTTAACTATTTTTTGGTGATTAATCATGGCCTCGTGGGTGAGTTCACACTTTTCCTGGAGTTCTACCAACTCGGCAAGCCTTACTGACATTGCTCCATTCTCCTCTATCTCAAATCCTTTCAGCAGTTGTAATGTGGGAATCTCCAAAGAAATTGGCATCACAACACTTTTCCCATAGACCATTTCATATGGCGAAGCTTTTAGGATCTGCTTTGGAGTGATCCGATTGGCCCATAAGGCTATTTTAACATGCTCATGCCACAACCTTTTATGCTCATGTCCCATCCTTTTAATGAGTCTTATCAGATTCTTATTTGTAGACTTTGTCAGGTCGTTCCCTTGTGGGTAATAGTTAGAGGATGTCTTTAAATATATCCCATGTTTGACCACAAAATCAGACACCTTAGCTCCTAGGAAATATTTAGCATTATCGGATATAATGGTGCGGGGGAAACCAAAATGAGTAGTGATATCCTGCAAGAGTCCTAGGATCACATCTTTAGTAGACTCCTTAAGTGGGATTGCCTTCTGTCCACCAGGTGAAATAATCAATTACCATGAGAATCCACCGGTGTCTGACACTTGAAGTCAGATTAACCATTCCGATGAAATCAAGACCCCATTGTGTGAAAGGTTCCTCAATTAAAATGGGGTTGAGGGGAAACGTTGTGTTTCTTTGGAAACCTACGTAAACTTGACAAACCTTACATTTGTTTGTTTCTTCCTAACTATCGGTGAACAAGCTAGGCCAGAAGTATCCTACCTGCAAGATCTTTATAGCAGTGGTTTGGGCTAAAAAATGACTACCCGAGTCTCCGTGATGCAATTATCTTAAGACTATTTTGGCCTCTTCATCTTCAAGGCATCTCAACATCAACCCATTAAAATTCCTCTTAAAAAGGAAGCCATTAATTATAGTGAAATGAGTCCCTTGTTTCCTGTAATACCTCCTCTTTTTCAAGGGGAGATGGCTAGGGTACTCTCCAGTTTGAATAAAATGAATTCTGTCAGAGACCCACCCCTCGGGCCTATCCTCCTGTAGGTACATTATCTTTTCTGACTCATCAATTGTTTTGGGGACCGGTTCTTGTGTCAAATATTGACACAGTCCCTTGCCTCTTACGAGCTTTGTGGGATTTATCTCTATGTCATATTCCAGGATTTTGGTTATCCAATTTTCCCTTTTTTCAGTTATCTCACCCTCCATTATATACTCTTTGACATTGGGGTGAGCCACCATGACCAGAATTTTGTTGTGTGTGACCAAGTGTCTGAATTTCTTCAAACCTTTGACTATGGCATAGGCCTACCTTTCCACAAAATTGTACCTTGTTTCATAGTCATGAAGCATTTTTGAAAAGAAGGCAATGGGGTGTTCCTCCCCTTGTCACTCTCCCTTTTGAGTTAACATAGATGCTATGCTATTTTTCCCCCGTATACATACATGATGAAATATTTTGAGAAGTCAGGGTTGTGGAGTATGGGGGCCGATGCAATAGCCTCTTTGATCAATTCAAAAGACTACCGACCTTCCTCAGTCCATTTGAAAACTAGATATTTCTTTAGCATGAGAGTAATGGGGTGGACGGTCCCCGTAAAATCTGATATAAACCTGCCGACGAAGTTGATCTTTCCTAAGAAGGATTGAACAACCTTCTTGTTGACCGGCAGGGGCAGCTCCAAGATGGCCCTGAATCTCTCAGGATCAATGGAAACTCCTTCCTTTGACACCACATGCCCCAGGAGTTTTCCTTAGGGAATTCTGAAAATACATTTCTTGGGATTCAGAGAGATCCCAAATTCTTGACATTTTTTAACACATGGCTTCTAAAGCATCAAAATGCTCCTCCACCATTCTGGTAAACACAGTAAGATCATCAAGGTATATGAGGATTACCTTGTTTATCAACACCCCAAATGCGGTGTCCATGGCTCTTTGAAAAGTAGCCCCTGCATTTGTGAGCCCAAAAGGCATCTTTGCGTAGGTGAAAGTTCCCCATTTAGTCGTGAAAGTAGTTTTATGTTGATCCCCTTCTGCGAGCCATATTTGGTTATAACCTGAGAAGCCATCCAATAGGGAAAACATCTCGGATCCCATAACCATCTGTAAAATCTGTTCCATAGAGGGCAGGGGATAATGGTCTTTTAGGGAGGCTCTATTCAGATCCTTGAAATCTACGCAGAGTCAGATTTCACCATTTTTCTTTCTTACTGGAACTAGGTTGGAGACCCACGTCATGTGCTTGATTGGAAAAATGATGTGAGCTTCCAACAATTTTCTCAACTCCTCGGCCATGAGGGCCTCCACTTTAGGATTCACAGGTCTCTATTTCTGTCACACAGGCTTAGCCCCTTCCTCTAGATCAATGGTGTGCTGGATGATATCCTTATCATAGCCGTGAAGATCATCATATGTCTAGGCCATCACCTTGTCATACTTGTGACACAAAGCCATGAGTCGGTCTCTATCCTTTTGGGTTACTGACTTGCCGACTTTCAGTCATTTGTCCCTGGCTATTTCCAGCTCTACATAATCCTCTTTTACTACTTCGAACCTCCTTTGATCTGAGCTAGCATCATCTGAGTTGAAAAGGTTTTCAAGCGTAATTAGTCCTCTTGGGAGCTTATTCATCTTTAACTATATTACCTGGTCTCCATATGCTTCTTCAACCTTGGACTGGAGTTGATTCGCAAACTGATCAGACTGCTGGAGGAAATGTATGACCTATCGGTCATTATCAAACACCTGCCAATGATGGAGGTTGTCAGGGATCGAGGGGTGAATGATTACCTTTATGGCATCTTTATTTTCTAGAAGGTCCTAGGTTGGGTCAAACTGAGACCCAATGGTAGCCATTATGTCTGCCTCTACATTCTACTCACGGGGAACTACCTTAATGTTGAAAGCTTCAAAATCATCTATTAGATCCCAGACCTGGTGCCGGTAGGATCTCATCCTTGGGTTCTTGGTGGCAGTGGTATTCCTTACTTGTGTGACCACTAATTCTGAATCACCGAATACCCTTAGCTTCCTGATACCTTCCTTCCAGGTGGTGCATAAACCATGCACCAAGGCCTCGTATTCCACTTTGTTACTAGTACAAGAGAACTGGAAATGTACCGACTAGAGAATCTTCCTACCGGTCGGAGAGGTGAGGAAAACTCTGACTCCTGAGCTATTCTTACTTCTAGCCTTGTCAAAATATAAGCTCCATATTGGAGGGTCACCGGGAGAGCTTGTCCCTAGTGCATCACCCTCAATTTTTACCTTTGGGATTGTGGGGTTTTTTTTCAGAAATGACGTAAGTTCCCAGGTTGGTTGAATCAAAGTTTCCAAATGGATCTCCAGGGGGAAGATTAGATAGATGGTCACCCTCCTGGGGTTCTATGTCCTCTATATATAGCTCTTCTTCTCTTGTGATCATAGCATGGGAGGCCTCAAAACCAGAAGGTACTTGGTCTGTTATATGTTCCTTGGAGAGTGGTTCAGACAAGACCTTCATCTTGGACCCATACTTGGTGCATAGGATTAAGTGGGACCAATCCAAAGACATGTACCCACCAATTTTAGCTATGAAGTCTCGGGAGAGGCAGAGCCCAAAGATCGGTGGGACATTAATCACCATGATATCTTGGCAAAAAGTTATATTTGGATAGGAATAGAGTTACAATGGGAGTCCCTTGATAATTCCTATGGTTGGCACAGACTTCCTGTCTAGTTACATAACCCCCTTCTTCAAGGGTTCATACTGGACTCCTAAAGCATCTGCTATTGCCTGAGGCATGACAGCAGTGCTTGCGCCAGAATCTATCATGGAATTATGTAGTAACTTCTTTCCTATAATAAGAGTAAAAAAGAATGGGTTGGGCCTTGGTTTACTCACTTCTTCCTTTTGATTTAGCAATATGGCTTCTGAAGGCACCTGTGCATCTTTGACTTGTCCTTTTGTGGGACCCGCCATGGTCGCATCCTCCTCCAATCTTAATGCCCCTTGGAGCAGCTCCTTCTACTCGGGAATGCTTAAGAGATCCCACAAGGATGCGCTGGATGGTGCCTTTTTTAGTTATTGGACTATGTTTATGTTTTCAACCAGTGTTGGTTTAAGAGGTGGTTGATGCTTCATCCTCTCCTTCTCAAGGTGATGGACCTCTTTCTCATGTATAGTTGGTTGGGGAACTTCTTTTGTCTTTGGAAATGACACACTTATAATAATCAGAGGCTCTTTATACACCTTGTTGACCGAACTGGAAGCTGGTGTGTCTACTTCAATGATCCTTTTCTTGAAGTGAGTATTGTAGTTGAACTACACAAGTTTTGGAATAGATACCTCATTTATAAAAACAAACTCCTCTCCCTCTACCCAGGAGAAAAGGGCATGCTCTGGTGTAATCTTGGCCTCTTGTTCTAAAGACATTCCTTGCATTTGGGTGGTGAAAGCAGTGCTTTGGGCTCCCTCAGATTGATGAGGTCCAACTGCGCATGCATCATAACCCTCTCTTGCTCATTTCTCAGCTATCCTTAGCTGCAAGTTCCCTTGGGGATAGTCTCTTGGCATATGAGGATTATTGCAAGGGAAGCACCAGGCGTTGGGTTCCTCGGCCAGATGATTTTTTCTGGGGATGAGCTCTCTACTGCTATTTGGGGGAGTGGTTTGAAGTGGCATGGGTATAGGGACTATTTGATTTGATGGCTGAGTGGTTGGTAGCCTCTGAGCATTCTGGTATGTAGACGGGTAAGCGGATCGGCTACTTTGGACATTCTGATAATTTTGCTTTGGATAAGAGGCCTGATTTCTCTTAAGGTTTACTATCTCATTTGAGAAACTTCTTAGGATGTCTCTCATCTTGTCCATCTCAGGGGATGAAGATGAGGCCATAGTGGTAGGAGTGGGAGCCACAACTATTGGGGGGTAATTGTATAGAGAAGCAGGGCTTGAGGTTGAACTCTGGGCTTGTACTTGCGGAAAGGGGGCTATCTCAGGATTTATGGGCAAAAGAGTTCTAGGAGGAAGCTTCCCTGCATCTATTAGATTGTTCTCAGCTTGGACCACAAGGCTATAGGCTTGTGGAAAGAATCCCCTCCTAATGACTGAATCATTACCGAAATATATGAATTTAAGGCTTTTAAGTAGAAAACAATAGCCATACCTATAGGTGGTCTAGCCAAGACTGGAATCCTTTGCCAAGTTTTGTGGAACCGGGTGTTGAAATCTATCATCAACTCTTGCCGACTCTTTTTGATACCAATTAATTGTTGTAGGAGTGATGATCAATCTCCTTTCTCACTGAACCTTGCTACAAATGGTGTTCCCAACTGGTCCCAAGTACTGATAGTGTTAGGGGTCAAGGCTCGGTACCATTCTAGGGCCCTCCCCTTGAAAGAGGTGACCAATAATCGTAAGGCAACATCCTGCTCCCTTATATAATGTACCGCACATATCTCCGCTACATCTTGGAGATGTTCCTTAGGGGTTTTGAAGTCTTCACCACTGAACTTGGGCAATGCTTTCAATGCATTGGCTGGAATAGGATTCCATACCACCGGGGGTGCAAGAAAAATGAGTGGGCTTCCCTGATCCCATGAAACAAATGGTCTTGGCAATGGAGGCTGAAGGTGTGCCATAGTGATAGGTCTGAGGGTCCTTGTTGACTGAGTGAAGGGCCTACCTAGTGGAGGGGTTGAGAGAGTCTAGTCCGGGGGGACAGAGACCTCTGAACCTATCTTCCTCTTCTATGTCATGGAGGGGATAGCTATAAATAGTTGATGAGACCTTCTTCCCTCGCTCTTGATCTTGTTCACATTCGTTGATAAATCTTGGGTGCACTGCTTTAACCTATAGGAAAGATTAATGTCCCACTGGGTGTGCCAGGAAAACTGTTGATGATGATCCTTATAGATGAACCATCAGAGTCATAGGAAACCTTAGGTTGGTGAGACGTGTGCCCTAAGGTGACCTCCAGGTTTTAAAGAAGCTGGATCTTCTCTAGTTTTTA
This sequence comes from Taxus chinensis, assembly GCA_019776745.2. Taxonomy (NCBI): domain Eukaryota; kingdom Viridiplantae; phylum Streptophyta; class Pinopsida; order Cupressales; family Taxaceae; genus Taxus; species Taxus chinensis. The sequence continues at coordinate 97,833,636 of CM034151.1, forward strand.
GGAGTAGGTTTAGAGAAAGCATGTAAATGACTGAAATAAATAGGTGATGCACCAAATTTAAAAGAGAGGAAAACTATAGAATACTTGGAATCTGTATCAAAAGAGTTGAAGGGCTACACAACATGATCCACTATTTCAATAACGCAAATAACAAGCAGCTGAAAGGTTGAGCTTTAGATAATAAACGAAGCAAAGAAATTCTAAGGGCACTACACATGATCAATTTCTCTAATTCATTTAGAACTATTTATAAAAGAATAAAGCTTTAACACATACATAAAAATCTGATTGCACAGAATAAGAACTCTTTATTCATATAGAGAATGGGTACATAAGGCTTTCAAAAAGCACATATTACACTTCTCTTTTACGACAGAGACTTACTAAGGCTAGACTCTTACAAAATATGCAGAACTCTTTTCTTTTCTCTTTTTCTCCTCTCTAAGCTCCTTTTTCCTCCTTTTTTTATCTTCTTGTATCTCACCTCCTTTTATAGGAAACATTTTTTCCTCTGTCACTTTCAGCTACCACCCTTTTCTTTCAATTCTGATAAGGCCTTGCACTTATCCTTCTGGCTCCTGCCCCTAGTATTTTAAATGCAACGCCGCCACTATCTTCCCTATTAATTCAGATATTTGACCTTCATGGTTTTGGAATAAATATTTCATCCCTTTATAGAAATATGCACATCTACTCCCTTCTTGGTATTGCCACTAAGTCCCTGTCTGATTAGACTCCTCATTTGGGCCACGTGGAGGGCTCGCTCTTACTTAGGGTCCTCCTTCCTTTTGGGCTATATCAAACATGCATCGGATAGACACATGGAGTGTCTGCGTGTATTTGAGAACCCACTTGAATGCTCAAACTTGGGGATGTGCCTATGAGACACGTGGAGACCGCTGCGAGCATTTCATACTTAGTCATTACTAGCTTTGAGTAATTGAGGGAATCTAGAATCTAGGGACAAAATACTTAACAAAAGAGTCATAATAAAATAATATAATCATTAACAAACTTGAGCATTTGACTCCAGAGGAAGCTTGGTCCAACACTAAGCTAGAAGTATCATTTTTTCGAGTCTTTGGGAGCCATGCTTGAGCCTTTTTGCATAAGAAGAAAAGGAAATCCTTGGATAAGAAGAGAAAACCCTTGATCTTTGTAGGGTATTGTGAGGACATGAGAGATTATCAAATTTTAGATCCTGATACTCATGAGGTTTTTTTTCGATTACATGTTCAATTTGATGAGAATTTCACACCTCACGATTCTTCATCTTCTTCCATGTCTACTTCTTCTTCTTTATCTCATCTTAAGGATCCTTTATTCAAGGATTTTGATGAGGAGGCTATAGATGCCAACGAGAATCCTATTCCCACTGATGTTGTCACTATGCCTAAGTGGAATCGTATTATAGTTTATGATAAAAAACCTTTCATACATGATCTTCCACCCACTAGAGATCATCACGCACATTCTATCAGTTTTGGAATTTTATGTTAGGTAGTTTATGAGGATCCACAATATTTTTCATAGGCTCATGGGATACAAGAGTGGGATGATGTGATGGAAGCTGAGTATTCTTCTTTGATGAAGAATCATACTTGGGATTTGGTATCTCTTCCTAAAGGAATAAATATGGTTAGGTGTAAGTGGATATACTGAAACAAATAGACATCTGATGGGTCCATTGACAAGTATAAGGCTCGTTGTGTTGCAAATGGTTTTTCACAAGTTGAAGTTATTTATTACTCATAAGACATTCTACTTACAATCTTGTGTGATTTGGTGTTCTATTGCTGCTAATAATTAGAATTATTCAAGTAATTCCATTAAAATCTTCTTTACCATCCAAAAATTTAAACATTTCTTACAAGGATTCCTTTTTCCAAATTGTCGTGAGCTCACCACCACATTCATTTGAAGAATATTTATTTTTGAACTTGATGAAATAGTTTGGAAAAATTGATCCATCATCCCAAGGTTGATTGAACTTCACTACTTCTTTAATATGGGAGGCTTCATCATCAAAGGACTTGAGGACCTTATTTTCAGTATATTCCTCATAATAAGAATATCTCTCTTAAAATGGAAAAGAGAAAACTTCATTTTCATCAACACATCCATCAATCATTATCTTGAGAGGGAAATCAGATTTTTCACCTTGATAGAATTCATCATGAATTTTTTTTTGAATTGGTTGAGAAACCAACACTAGATTTATACTTTTTAAGTAATTCCATGGCTCACATTAGGAGTTCAAAGTTGAGTTGAGGATCTTTTGTCTCTTTTTTATCTCTTTATAATTTTTACATAGAGAATTCTTTTAAACATTTTAAAGGCTCATCACTAGATGTTATTTCATCTTCCATAATGACATGATTAGGAGAATCTTCATCTTTAAATGGGAGTGAGAAAACCTCCTTAACATGGAAAAAAACATTGGATGATTTTTTGGTTTGGAATTCATCGAGAATCACATCATCTGGATGTTTGGGGCTGCCCTCATGTAACTCAACATTTCTCCACTCTCTTTCACACTCAATACCCCATGGGAAAGAAATGCTTGGTCCTACTGGGATAGGTTTTTTATCCTCCTCTTTGAATGCTATGAAGTAGTTCCCATGTCCATTGTCTTAATAAAGACTATTGGCTCTAGTATCTTTGTATTTGTGCATTGTATACTTCATTTTTCTTATTGGTAAAAAAATCTAAAATTTCCCCTTGAATGGAATAATGTTTGAAGACCAGTCCATTTATATTTTTCCTCCCAAATATCTATAAAATTTTCTACTCAATAACATCCTATATGAGGTTGGAATGTCTGCCACCAAGATAGTCAATAATACTTTCTTTTCAAGAAAATCAGCTAAAACAACTTGGGAATCCTTTATTGTTCCCACAAGTGGTAATTCTTTGGTTTCTATAGAATAACACTGTCCTTTATCCTATGTTAGGCTGATACCAAGGGCATTAACTAATATTATTAACATCACATTGTTAGAATCACCTAAGTTTATGATACAATTATTCAATTGGTAGCCTCCAACAAGGAGAGAAAGGTAGAATGATTCAATCTTGTTAGTCTTTTATACACTTAAGGCCATCATGTTTTGAGATAATGGGGAAGGAGGAGTCGGTAGTAACCATTTGGAAGAGGGCTTGATGGAATTGGGTTTTGGGTTACTGCCTTTGATAAATTAGACCATTTTATGAAACTATTCTAGATGGGTCTACAAATATTCAGACTCAAATATCAAAAGAGGATAAAGCAGATGTATCTGAGGTGGTGGAAGATTTGGAAGAATACACTACTTTATAAGCAGGGGTGACCATGGTAGTAGAGGTAGACTTGGAAGATATTGCAGGCTTATTAGGTACCTCTAAAGTTTTTTGAAACAGATTTACCATTTTTGAAGTAGCATTAGAAAATTTAGAAGAAGATGCTTTAATGTATTTAGAATTATAAGAATTACTTGTTTTAGCTATGGTCTTATTGTCTTCCAAAAGGTCTAGTTTTTCTTTAACAGATTCCATAGAATGTGGAAGTGCATCTCCTTTGTTGAATATTTTGTTAGAGGGAGTGGCCATGGGAGAATTTTCATCTTTCTTCTTTATAGGAGTATCACTAGAAGAACTTTTATTTTTTGATTGATAACAAGTGAACATCACACAAGAGAAACTTGGTGCATCACCTTATTCACTTTCATATGTAGACAAGTACTCAAAATAACCATTCTCAGCATCATCGACTTCTTCAATTTCAAGCCCATATTCATCATCATCGTCATCTTTTTCAGCAATCTCATCTTCATCATCACCCTATGTATCCCATGATAGGAGCCTCTAGAACAAGTATTCGAGGTGGTGGACCGATCCTTTTTCTATTTGGAAATTTCTTCTTGGGTGCCTCTTTGCTCACAAAAACTTGAGAAAATTGCTTCTTAAGAGATAAGACATCATTATCCAACTTCTAGACTAATGATTCTATTGCACTCGTGTTTGAGCTTTGGTCTTTCTCCTTACTTGGACATTTTTTTATCCTTCCCAATATGATCAGATCATCTTCCACTTCTATTTAAAGATTTTGTGCTTCTTCCAAATACGCGGGTCGAGTTCTTTTTAACATATAACTCACCTCAAGAAGTTGGGCATTATGAAAAATCTTAGCTTGTTGTCTTTAGTAGGTCGGGCCACTTCAAGAATCTTGTAAAACATCTTATTGAACTCCACCATGAAATTATTATTTATTTTGAAGGTTTCTTTCTTCATTTTAGACCACTAGGCCAAAAGTTCATGAGCATCTTCTATAGGTTTTAATCTAGTTTCAAACTTGGTATTCATGTTGTTATAGTTAGTTATAGATCTAGCTGGCAAGTGGTAGAACCAGTATGCCACTGCATCTTGCAAAGATTATAAGAAAAGGAGGATTGATTCATCTTCATATCCAACTCCCATCACTCCACAAGAAGTTGTTAAGGCCACAATGTGGTCATCTAGATGTTACTTCCAATCACCATGGAACTTGGTAAAATTATTTCTCAACCCTGTAGGTAGATAATGTAGAGGAGGGGTGAGGGCTAAAGGAAATTTATTTTCTCCCTAGGGTAGTGGTGCTTGTTGATCCATTGGTGGTTCTTCTTCATCTTGTTATTCTTCTGATTCAGGTCCTTCAAGGACAACTTCGATCCTTTCCATATCTTCTTTAGAATTTTCCTCTTGCGGAGGAATGTAGTTTAAAAGTTCAACAACAAATGTTTCATTAGGGGATTCAAAAGACAAAGTCAGATCAAATTACATGGAGTACTGTTAACTTGTTCTTCTTGAAATTTGACTAATAGGAATTATGAAATCGGATTGCAACTATTCTTTAAATCTAGGATCAATCACACCACCATCTCTTGAAGATCTCATATACCTTCTATCAGTGAGCCTAAATGTGTAATTAAAACAAGACTCCTCTAGGCTCTCCTCTGCTTAATTTGAACTTGTCTCACTCTTTCTAGGGATTCTGCATGTTCTTCTTCATTATCTAGAACTCTTATTGAAGTGAAGTAATAAGAAAAGTTTTCTCTATTGTGCCTAATGAATTTCCTCAAATCTGATGCAATATCTTCTTGTATATGGAATAGAATCTATGGCATCAAGACACGGGCATTACTAGGAATAGTAATCAATGGAGGACATAAGGATCAATGAATTTTAAAATTCAATTAATTTTTTAACTTTTGAAATATACAATTTTTTGGATTTTGTGGAATCAAAATTGGGTGCAGATATGCTAAATCCATCCCATGTTGGGTGCAAAAAACTGTTGGAAAAATAATTTGTTGAGTGGGAAAATTAGTGGGTTCTCACTAGCACTACACGGGATAGATTCCCTCTGCTTGAATGCAGAAACTCCATTTATTGAAAACAAGGAAATGAAGAAAATCTAAACTATTATTTGGGGTATCTAGAAGACTGGGGATCAAACAAGAATACTTTCGTAAACCTGTGGCAATTTCTTGTATTCAATACAAGAGAATAAAACTAATTAGTGAGGGAGATAAGAGAGAAATATGATAAAAGGATTTCAACCAATAAATAACATAGTAGATTTTTTTGCATTAAAATCATAAAATTTCACTTACATTAATCAGAAGAAACAATTTTCAAAAAAAATAGGATCAATAAAAAAGAAAGACAAAATCTTATTGCATAATGCTGCAAAATTTACAATGTTCCTGGAGTACAAGTTGAGTTGGAGATAGAACGGTAGTAGATAAGGAAAAGAAGAAATGAAGGCACTTGATTCTAGAAATATGGTGAGATATAGTAAAAAAACATTAACCATCCCCTTGAAATGAGGGTATCATTCATATTTATAGTGCAATGATTGCTCTTTCATCTCTCCCACATGACCTTTCACCTTTCTCCATGACTACTAACCTTATGAGCTCCTGTCATAAACTTTGATGTTACTTCGTCACACGTGACTTTTCATCTTCCTCCATCTTCTAATCACATCATCTCTAGGTCCCTCAAAATATCCTTGACGTGCGACATCAAATTCCCTGCCACCAAAAATATTCTCTTTTCATGGCACTATCTTCTTGATGCACGACATGTGACTAGGTCACCCAAAAGTTTCTTGATGCATGACCTTGTTTTCCATGTCATGTGATAGCATCTCTGGGTTTCATGATTGTATTATCCTATTCGGTGACAACACCTTGACTTTCATGTTGTGTGACTACAATTTTTTGTCTCCTGGGTCTCTGTGTCGCATGATTACATTTTTTTGTCATGCGTCTCATGTCTTCAGGAACCCTAAAATATGTTTTTGGGAGACAAAAATAAATTTTGAGTGACAAAAACTTGTTGTTTCACCACACTAGGCTTTTTTTAGGTGTTAAAAACTTATTTTCATATGACAGCAAGTTACTGACGCCTGTCAATGGGTTTTTTTCATGTGACAACAATTATCAATTTCACTACGATTTTTTTTTCATCATTTCGGGAGAAAATTTAAACGTAAATAGGTCATCTAATATATGAATATTTATGGAAAAGGGATAATTAATCCAATGATAATATATAAAATTCATGAAAACTAATTATTCATCATTGTTTACCCATATTTTAACTTTTTCCTCAAGGTGTGCGCCAATAGACTGAGTAATAGAAGGAGTTTAAGATCACCACAAAATAACACATCATATGGTTCATGAAGAGAATTAAATATAATTTCATTTGAAAATTTTTAGTCTCTCAAATCTTCATGAGGATCCTAAATTTTTTTGGGTAAGTTACAACTTGTACTGAGACCTTTGTGTCTCACTATCAGACAAGTGTTCACATCTCAGTGTTCCCAAAATATTTTGTTCATGATACCAACACGAAGGAGGATATTTTATCTCTCCAACACCTAGTGTATGAGTTTATAAATCTTCACAGGGCTCATGAAACTCTTTGAATAAGGTGACTATCATTTTCAGAACATGCATTTCCCAATACCCTGCTCCTAAAGACCCAGTTTCACATAACTTTTCCCTTAACACTGATTTTCTTCAAGAAACTTCCTAAACTACATTGGATTGTTTCATAGCTCTATAATACACTTCTTGGTAGATCCCTGGGAAGTGCTCATTAGGTGCAAGAGTCCTGAAAATTGGAATTTTTAGGCCTCTCAAAGAAACTCCTTCCAGGTGGATGATGATGAAATCATGAATTATCTCCCTCCAACTTAGTTACACATGAAACAAAATTAAAAATATAGTTAGCACATCCCTCTATCATGATGGGATTTACATAGTCAGATAATGGTCGGGGGGTAGGTTCACATTACTCAGTTAAGGGATTTTTTAAAGTTTGGGCTTGATTTTCGAGGCCAAAATTTTAATTTTTTATGCTATATATTTCACATGAAAACACTTATTACATTTATTTTGATGGTTTCACTATGGATTAAACTTGGGAGATCATTATGACATATATATATATATATATATATATATATATATATCATAAGTTGGTTTTTTCATTCGTGAGTTTATCATTCAACGGTTGTGATGACTGCATCAAACATTTCATAGTTAGAATATCTGATACAAGGAAGTATTTGATGCTTGATATATTTGGTTTCCTCCTTGACACTTGATTCGTGGCATTATTTGATAGTATTTTTACAATTAGAATATCTTATACGTGGCAGTATTTGACACTTGAGTTGGTTGTTTCATTAACGAGTTCTATCCTTCAATGGTTGTGATGATTACATATAACATTTGACAATTAGAATATATGATATGTGGAAGTATTTGACATTTGAGAGATTGGGTTTCCTCCTTTGAATATTTTACTTAAATTTTGACCATTTCCACCTATTTTCATACTACATTATGGATAGTACGATGACTCATTATGGTAAAATATTTGTTGTTATGATAAGATATCTTATCCCTATTCTTGTGTATTTAACAACTGAACATACTTACCAAATTTCATGGATAATGATATCTCTCTATACATTTATGGTTGACTAATTACAATGATATGATTTCTCTTTCAAATCATAAAATTTCCATGTTACTCGATCTTTCATCAATGCATTGACCAAATGTATTTTCCTCTCATACCTTCTAAACTCTAACCCTTTGAAAAATGCAACAAACATAATGTTACTATTTGGATTTATTAATCACACAAATTTCTAAGTGTTAACCTTTTTGGAAAAGAACCTTTTTTTCCTGGTTTAGGTGAGATTATTTGGGTATATTGCTGTTGCTGGATATAGATGTATTTATTTGAGCCATGTAGATATTTTGTGGGAGATTGTACTCCACCATATATTATGGTAGTTACATTATCTTTTCAGAATCATGATCATATGCTATGATGTTCACTTGTTGTTTTGGGTACCCCTATTAGTGGTCATTAAGGGCCACATAGTGAATGTGATGTGAATATTTCTGTGTTTTTTATTTGTAATTTGGAATTTCCATATAACAAACATTTTATTTAATTGATTTATTGATAAGCTTTGAGACTCTTCTTAATTTTTTCTTTCTTACAATATTTTTGAAGTTTGAACGTGGCTACTTGGTCATTTTCTTTAGTTGCCAAGATATCCAAGTTTTACTTATTTCTGAGACTCAAAGCTTATGATTTTGAATATGCTTGGCTAAATGTTGTCAAGAGTGTAATGTAGATTTTATTTCTTTTTTGATGATTTGGTTCTATCTTGTTTTATGGTATATGCATGTCGTATGGGGGTAATCCCAAGGTGTCATGACTGTATGCATAGTGTTGTAGTAATATGCCCTTGGTATGATAATTAGTCCTATATGGTTGAGATAATTTTATAGTACTCATTCCTCCTATGGGAGTGACACTTATGATATTTAGTCCTCCTATGGTGGAGAGACATATGATACTTAGTCCTCTATGATTGACATATTTTAATGGTAATCAGTCCTCCTATGGTGGAGTGACACTTATGTTATTCAGTCCTCATATGGTGGAGAAACCTATGATACTTAGTCCTTTATGGTTGAGATAATTTTATGGTTTTTAGTCCTTCTATGGTGGAGTGACACTTATGATATTTAGTCCTCCTATGGTGGAGATACATATGCTATTTAGTCCTCTATGGTTGATATACTTTTATGGTACTCATATTTTTCTTGGTGGAGTTGCCTTTGTGACATGAATTATAGCTTGTGGATTTGATAGTTATTTTTGTTTCTCTTTGCTTCCTAGGATGATGTTTTCATTGTTATTAAAGGTAATTTATTCATTTCAAACTTCAAGGTTGAGCCTGACTATGCACTCTTTCATGTTTTGGATTATTTGAGAATAGTGTAATTTTGAAATGCTAGACTCACTGAAAAACATACAAATGGGATACTTGATACTTTTTCCTGAGTTCTTTTAGATTTTTTGAGGAAGGGTTGAGGTGTTAGACTACAAATTTTGTTGGCTGATATTGTTATACTTGCTATTATACATAGTGATAATGTTACTTTTGGTCTTAGGGACCTAACTATAGGTGTGTTTCATCAAACCTCATGATATAATTGTTTGTATGGATTTAATGTTGTGGGGGACTATATTTTTGGTGTTATGCTACATTCCCCTTATAGGTACATAATGTGTATAACATATATTCTTGTTGGGATTACATCTGCAGTTTCCATTAAGTGTTATGGGTTTTCTCCACTTAAGTATAAGGGTTTTTTTCCTTGATATATTTAGAATTTGATACTAAGGATATATGTTCACCTTATGTCTCAATAGATAAGAAAGTGAATTTTGTTTTAAAAGGAATGATAACCAGATCATACCAAGCCAAGAACTTAGATGCTAATCAAACAACATGATTAATAAGATGAAAGCAATTCCCCAAAATAACTTTAATAAAACTTTGCAAATAAATGAGTAGAAATATCATATGTTATTATGAAACTCAATGAAATACAATGAAAATGGGCCTTGATTATCTAGGAAAGGAATAACAATCTAAGAACCATTCAAGGTCATAGATCAAGCCATAAATCAAGGAAAGAACTAGTCATTAAAAAATACCATAGATTTAGGAGAGAACTAGACATCAAAGATCTACTCAATACCATATATCAAGGAAAGAACTATACCTAACAACTAGATAATATCCCCCTAATATCTAAATAAATAAATAAAAATATCCACACTCATAAGTGGGTGAGGATAAATACAATAAAGGTAAATAAAGTACCTAGGTGAACATTAGCTAAGGTAAATACCTACTGTAACACTCCCCTCAAGTGAATCTAGGAGACAAAATAGAAGTGGCATGTGTACAGTATGAGTCCCATCAACTAGGATTGATAAGGTACTCATGTACAATATATCCATGAAGAAATATCAAACCAAAAGAAGGAAAGAATCCTACTAGAAGGAAAGAGAAAGAAGAAGAAGAAGGAATATGTTCTCACGAACACCCCCCAAGAACAACTTCCCAAACCCCAAGCATGCCATGCAACTCAAGGTAGTGAGGTGATGTAAAAGGATTCATAAAGATGTTTGCAACCTGTTGCTGAGTTGGAATATAATCCAAGCAAATAACTCCATCCTGAATGTGCTGATGAATAAAGTGGATGTATATCTCAATATGCTTGGTCTGCTGGTTCTCAACTGGGTTGCGAGAAATGGTAATTGTACTTTGGTTGTCAATAACTATCGAAGCCAAAGAATCTTTTGGCTCATTGTAACTGCTGCCCTATACTCTGCCTCTCAAGATGAAAGTGTAATAGCTTGTTAATTTTTACACGCCCAAAAAATTGGAGAAGAACTAAGACAAAAACCATATCCAAAAGTTGAACGCCTGTCATCAATAGAACCTACACAATTTGAATATGTATACCCAACTAACTGAGTAGATTCCATAGTGTAGTGTAGGACAAAGTGGAAGTGCCTTGTAAATAATGTAAAATACTTTTAGCATCCTGCCAGTGACTACTATGAGGATAATGTGCAAATCGAGATACAAGCAATACTGCAAATGAAATATCAAGGTGAGCATGGGTCAAGTATATGAGACTTCCAACCAACTACCTATACAAAGTAGGATCACAAAGTGGAGTGGTACATGTGGAAGTAAGAGTAATCCCAGACTGAAAAGGAGATGGACTTGGCTTGTAATCAACCATATAAAAGAGATGAAGAATATCATGGGTGTACTTTTGCTGACTCAAATAAATCCCTAAACTATCTGAGAAATATTCAAACCAAGGAAATAATGCAATAACCCAAGATATGTCATGTCAAACCATGTAGAAAGATCCCTCTAAATAGTCTGAATGTGGGAAGAAGAGCTGCCGGTAAGTAATAGATCATCAAAATAAAAGAAAGTATCACAATATCCTCACCAACATACTAGAGGTACACTATATGATTAGAGTGGAAATGAACAAAATCAATAGATAGAAGAAAAGAATCCATCTTCTCATACCAAGCCCGAGGGGATTGTTTGAGACCGTAGAGAGACCTTCGGAGCCTAGAAAAAAGAGAAGAATCCTAAACAAATCCAGTAGGTTGCTCCATGTATATTTCCTCTTGTAAATATCCATTTAAGAAGGAACTCTTCACGTCCATCTAGTATAGGGGCCGCCCCTGTGATGCAAAAATAGAAAGTACAAGGTGCAAAAAATCCATCTTAGCAAAGGGTTGGAAAGTCTTGGAGTAAGCAATACCTTCAACTTGTGAAAAAACCTTTCCAATAAGATGAGCTTTATACTTGTCAATGGACCCATCAGATGCATATTTGGTTTGGTATACCTACTTACACCTAACCATATTTCTTCTTTTTGGAAGAGATACCAAATCCCAAGTATGATTCTTCATCAAAGAAGAATAATTAGCTACCAATGCATCATCCCACTCCTGTATCCCATGAGCCTTTGAAAAAGAATTTGGATCCTCAAAAACTATCTGACACAAAAGTCCAGAATTTTTAGAATGTGTGTGATGATGCCTAGTGGGTGGACTATCCTGTATGAAAGGTGCTACCTTAGAAATTGTAGTACACGCCCAATTAGGAACAATGACAACATTAGTGGGAATATGATCATTAACGACATCTATAACCTCATTATCAACCTCCTCAAAGAAAGTATCCTCAAGATGAGATGAAGAAGAAGGAGGCACAAAATATGATGAAGAATAATGAGGAGTGAAGCACTCATCAAACTAAACATGTGTTTGAAAAATAACGTCATGAGTATCAAAATACAGAATTCAATAAGATCTCATGTCCTCATAATACCCTACAAAGATAAAGGGTTTTCTCTTATTATCCAAAAATTTCCTTTTCTTCTTTGGCACAAAGGCCCAAGCATGGCTCCAAAAGACTCAAAAAAATGAGACATTTGGCTTAGTGTTGGACCAAGATTACACTGAAGTCAAATGTTCAAGTGCTCTATGTGGTGAATGATTCTGAATGTAGTTATCACAATTAACTGCTTCTTCCCAGTAGATAGGAAGTAAATCTCTAGAATGCATATAACAATTAGCCATTTCCTTCAAAGTTCTATTCTTCCATTCTACTAATCCATTCTGTTGTGGAGTATGGGGAACAAAATATTGGTGAATAATTCCTTGAGTTGTCAAAAAATTAGAAAACACATTGCTCAAGTACTCCCCCCCATTATCAGTGTGATGGTTCTTTATGCAACTTGAAGATTGTTTCTCGACCAAAGCCTTGAAGAATTTGAAGTGTGAAAAAATATCACTTTTACACTTGTGAAAATAAACCCAAGTACGCCTCGATAAATCATTAGTAAAGTTAAGTGCATACGTAGCTCCATTGAAAGAGGGGGTAGGAAAAACCATCAAGTAACTATGCACAAGCTCAAGTGGTGAAGAAAATCTCTTGGAAAAATTATTAGGAAATGGATATTGTTGTTATTTCCCTAAACAACTAGAGAAAATTCCCTCAAGACAAGAAACTCTAGGAAGACCATCTACCATACCATGAGTTCTCAAATCCTTCAAATATCTGTAATTGAGATGTCCAAATCTTTCATGCCAAAGCTTACTCTCTAAATCTACATGAGAAACCAATCTTGTCCCTATAAAATAAGTTTCATCAAAACCCTTAAAGTGATATAGTCTAGAATTATGATCAATAATACCTTGAGAAATAAGTGACTAAGGCTCTTAAAAAGTCCATACTTCTACCCCATATGGTGTAAAATTCACTGTTTTTCCTTGACCAAAATGATAAATTTGATATACAAAAAGAAAATTTGTGGTAATGTTAGGAACATACAGTGCATCTTAGATACTTCCACCATCAAGGTGTATATCTTATTTTCCCTCAATAAAAAGAAACGAAGAATCTCCAACCTCAATTTTGGAAGTAGATCTCAAACCTAGAGAAATAAAAGAATCCTTAGAAACAATCATGTGTTGAGAAAAACCAAAATCTATAACCCACCTGTCTGCAAGTGGTGGCTGATATCTCCTAACAACATTAAGTGCTTTTCCATGCTAATTAGAAGGAGGTGGAGTGGAGATAGAAATTTTATGTTTCTTTCTTGCATCCTCTAAGGCCTACATTCACTTATAACACCTATGTTCTTCAAGACCACTACCCCCACAAAAATAGCATGAAAGGCTAGACTTATTCTTGGATTTAGAAGACTTCTTGGGTTTAGAGTTGTTTTCTTTAGGTTTAGGTGCACTTTGAGATGAAGAAGGGGTGGATTTGGTTTTAATTTTTATTTTTTCCTTTCCCTTAGGATTAGATGCAACTAATGCCTTTTGAGAGGTGGAAGACTCAAGGTGATACAATTTGGATTCTTCCCTAGTAAGTCTTTCACAAAATGTTTCTAAGTCAGGCATTTTTAATGTGTCACCTAAGGAATCCATGCTAGAGAAAAAGGTAAAAGAAAATAACTGGAATGGTCCTCTCAACTAGGATAGAGTCAAGTAAACACACTCTTCATCTTTCTTATCTCTTCAACTCCCCTTCAAATATGTCAACAAATGCTTGAAATTGGTTAGATAGTCTATAATTATTAGAAAATATTCAGGATTAAGAGAGGTGATCTCAATTTCAAGTTGCATGGCTTTCATATGATCCACGTTACCAAATAAATCCTCCAATTTCTCCCATATTTTTAAAGGAGAGTCACATTTTTCAAATGAAACAAAATACTATCAGTTACATAAGTTCCTATCAAAGTCGTACACTCATCAAATTTGTACCTGTACTGAAATTTCTCATATTATCTAGTGAACACTGGTTGTTCTAAAGAATTTAAAGACCATAATCCTTTCTGCTTAATTATTGTTTCCATTTTTGGTTTCCATGTGTAGTAATTATGTGTTGTTAATGGCTCAATGTAATCTAATGCATAAGTCGATTTCATTCTAAAAAAATCACCAAAATAAATGCAATAACCAAGAAATGCATGCAACAAGACTCCCAAGCAATGCAACAAGAGCCCCCCAATTTTTGGCACTTTATAATGAGTGTGTGTTACAATATGACACTTTATAATTATAGTGAGATTCTCAAAATAAATATTTCCAATGGAAAGAGCATAAAAAACAAGCACTTTTGTAAAAAACGGAACTCAAATCCGAGTTGCTGATCAAAAGATACAAGCTTTACAAGTTTATGATCAGTTATTTATTTTAGTTGCCACTAAAACAAAATAATTTTTTTTTTCCTTCACCACACTAATAAAATTAAATTTGACTGGAGTTAAGCACCTACGATTAGTAATAACAAGATTTAAGCCCTCATATGACCATACCATATGACCAACTGCTTCTTTTGGTAAAAATTGCTATTTCGGGACTGTGTCGACAGTGACCTGCATTGCCAAAAATAGTAGGATGTAGAATTTCCCAAAATGGCAGAATCTGTGCATGACCGTCCTGATACCCTGCCAAAATAGGAAACATATGTCCTTTTGAAAAAGGCCTTCTGCATGCAACCTGAAAACATTACACAGCAGAAGAAAAAAACCAATGTCGATCTTGAGAAACAAAACAAAACCCAGAAAAATAATTTTTGGGTTTGCTTCTTCACTGACATGGATTCCAAAGAAACACAATACATACCTCTGCAATAACAAAAAAACTTGAAAACTGACTGCCTCCAGAAATGGTCGAGTTTATAGTCGATCTTAGGGTTTTTCCACCTTCTAAATCCAATGGAAGGCTATGTTTTTCTTAAAAAATGCACACAACAACAAAACACAAACAAATCATGAATATATGAATAGATAAAGAACTTATTTACAAAATAAAACTTACAAATAGATGTCAATAGTAATATCCTACTCTGATACCATAAAAGGAATGATAACCAGATTATACCAAGCCAAGAGCTCAGATGCTAATCAAACACCATGATTAATAAGATGAAATCAATTCACCAAAATAACTTTGCATAAACCTTTGCAAATAATTGAGCAGCAATATCATATATTATTATAGAACTCAATGAAATACAATAAGAATGGGCCTTGCTTATATAGGCAAGGAATAACAATCTAAGAACCATTCAAAGTCGTAGATCAAGCCATAAATCAAGGAAAGAACTAGTCATCAAAGAACTAGTCAAGACCATAGATTTAGGAGAGAACTAGACATCAAGGATCTAGTCAATACCATAGATCAAGGAAATAAAAATACCTAACAACTAGATAATACCCCCCTAATATCTAAATAAATAAAAAATAAATATCCACACACATAAGTGGTTGAGGATAAATACAATAAAGGTAAATAAAGTACCTAGGTGAACATGAGATAAGGTAAATACCTACTCTAACAGTTTTTAATCACTTTGTTTATCATGAATGACAAAAGCCTCTAAATATATTGTTGTGCCTATCTTTATAATACGTTTTTGGAGTTTATTTTGTATGGTTCACCTTGATGAGCTCATTATCTCCATTGTGACAATATTGTTTTATAATTCAACCATGTTGCACTGGTGACCCTTTTTATGAAAGCAAACCTATACCTATAGTTTTCAGGAAGTACCCCTCTTTTGGACTTAGTGGATCTTTGGTGACCTAGGATAATCAACAATGCTTAAACAACATATGTTAAGGATATGAAGAAATTTTGGAAATATTCATTTCCATTAGGAGGAAACCTTTTGTTGTTTCTTGTGACCTTCTTGGGAATTAGAAGGAGCAACTTATTTAAGTGGTTACATAAGAAACATGTTGGAAAGTTACCCTAGTGACCTTACTAAGTTTTGAACCTATTAACACACCTAACCCACTCTTACCTTTTGATTTATCCTTATGGGATAAAACTCTTATACTTATGACCATTTAAAGACTTCAAATGAGGCATGTTATGCTTGAAACCAATTTAGTATTATTTTAGTAGATGTTTGGTGGCATGTTTTAAGGTATGAAAGTATGGTCATTAGATTTAATTAAAATAGGACTTGGAGTTACTTTGGAAAAAAATGAAATTGTACCATTCTATTGTAGTTGTCTAAACCAAAATAATTGGACATGATACATGATTTAGGAATAAGGGATCAAGCTAATAAAACCCTTAGAAAATAGTTGTTATATTTTTTAATTAATGATAGTGGCCTTATTAAGGGTATAGAAAATGAGGAAATTTGTTTTCCATGGTGGAAAACTTTGGTAAACATGTAGACTAAAACAACTTAAACTATTCCTTATTGGTTTCTTAAGAAATATTGTAAACCTGAATGGTGAAGGGTTCAAGCTCTGGAACCCTGAAAACTAAACTATAAAACTAATCCTCACATTATGATTGACTATATATCTACTGTCACATACAACCCATATGGAACTTTCTTTGTGTGAACATAAAAATAATTGAAAAATCAAGTCATCACCCTTATGGTATGTTGGGTATTATGAAAACCTTCATCTTTGACCCTTTAATGAACAAAACAATTGTAATTTTTTTGGGAGAATCTTGTGAACTATTGTCCATAACTTAAAAGTTAATTTTGACTAGGACTTGGAGCCACCCAAAATTTTGGAAAAACAATTCTCTTCTATTGTGGTGTTTGTGACACCTTGGATGGATTTCATGAGTGCGTTCGAGAACATTAAGTATGCATAAATCATTAACACTTTTGAGAACAATTTTTTCCCTTAGTTCATCTTACTTTGGTTCCTTAAAATGGCCTTTATGCTACACATCCACTTACATGGACAATATGGGGGGATTTACACGATAATATTAATAAACTTCATTGAAAGTACACACTTATTTAACTATATTTCTCACGATGAGAATTACCTCTATGCCAATACCAAGTTTGATCTAGGGGACATGTTTGTGGTGACTATAACTACATGGCACAATGTGAGAATATTAAGAGGGTGTATCCCTACCTCTTCTAGTGACTTCAAAGAGGAAGTATAATTCTAGGGGAGGGGGATGTAATGCCCCTCCATTTATTTCTCATGTACTTGGCAATCGACTTGGAAATAAATTCATTTTGAGAAGCTTAAGTGAGTATTATCATGGTATAATTATATTGCATCAAAGTGATCTGGTTATAACTCTTGTTGTTTCCTAACCTTGGTAGGAAGGTATACAAGACTTGAAAAAGTAGTTTACCACCTTTACTCTCACCACTCAGTTTGGATTAAGTGGGATAAATATTTTTGATCTAAGGTTACTCAAACTATATTTGGATAATGCTTATTTGTGGATAACTTCTCAAATACATATAAACTATATTGTCATCTTTGTTAGGAACAAACTAACCTAACTTGTGGGTTGCGTATGAGACTCACATTGCTATTATTATTACCATTAATTTTTGTTTTTCATTTATAAATGTTATTGAGATGATGATATTCTGATGTTGTAGATTAATAAATATTGTTTCTATATGGGATTCAATAATGATCATGATTCTGAGTTACATATTGCTGACATTTGGATTGTTTTTTGATGTATCATTATAGAGTAGATGTGGTGGAATTTTATTTAAATGATATTCTATAGTCATATTTTCATCATAATTTATATGGATATTTTATCATGTCGATCGGATTTGAGGTTTTCCTTGAGTGTGAAGGAATTTACAGGTAGGACCATAGGAAATATTGGGACTCAGAGATGCACCTCCAATTTGCATAAACAATTGCCAAGGAAGAAACCTTACCCTTTATTGATTTTTTTGGCCTTGTGTTTGTGTTGTGTTTTTTTGGAAAACCCTTAGTGGTTCCCTCTTGACCCTTTTTGTATTAATTTACATTTAACCATTGTTTTAAGTTATTTTAGGGTCCTAATGGTTCTTACTTGTGTTAGGGATGATTAATTATTGGTATTCATGTTCTCAGAGGTGAGGGACAACTTAAACATGAGTTGGGTGGACCCCACCACCTCTCCATGTGTGTCACTTTTACCAAACCCGAATTTGGGATAAAAGTGGAAATTGTAAGTGTTGTATTTTGTGTCGAGGGTCTCATTTACCCCAAAATGAACTGCTTGGACCCTACCAATGGGTAAGAGGGTATTTTTCAAGGCTAAAATGGGTATTTCCCTCTCATTTGATCCCTTGTTGTCCACATCATTTATTAATGAGCTTGAATTGTGAGTCACCTTAGAGGGGAGAGAGGAGATAGGAGCTTGGCGGGCTTGAATTGTAACTGGAAGTTTGATATTTTACTTATAAGGTAAGTCTCACAACTTTCTTTTGCTGATTTAACTTGGGAATATATGGTTTTTTTCTTGGCTATGTTTTGGAAATGGGTATGAATGTTGTCTTAAATGTTTTACTTCTTAGTTCTTCATCCTTGTTTCTTATTTTGAAATGTATGGAAATAACTTTGGGAGGTATGGGAAGCCATAGAGGTTTATGATAGAATGAAAATGTGTGAATAATCATTTGGATTACATGGGAAACTTGTATGCCACAAAATAGTTATTTTCTTTTCTCCCTTCTTGAGAAGTGTTGGGTTTTTTTATGGGTGTGTTATTGTTTAGTGGTAAGCTGGTTGGCTTGTTTATATGTTTGAAATTTTTTTTCCCTCCCTCACTTTGTGCATCTTGGAGGCATGATCCCTCTCTTTTCCATGGGCTTGGAGGAAGGCTAACATGTCCTTCATTTGTGGAAGAGGCATGTAATGCTGCCTATTGGTTGGGTGGACAACCAATCATATTTCCTTGTGGTTTTGAAACTTTGGAAAAGTGACTTGGAGCTTTTTCTTTGTAGAAGATACCACAATAGTGTTCTGCTTCTTGTTAGACCAACTAATAGGACCCGAACTAAGAGAAAAACTATAGCCTGAGGTAGATTTCTGATGATCTAAATCACTGGCCTAATCAGAATCAATAAACCCAACCAATTAATTATCCACCCCTTCAAGATAGTGAATGCCATCAGTGTAAGTCCCATGAACGTAATGAAGGATCTCCTTAGCCACTTTCCAATGTAGCTCATGTGGATCTTGCATGAATCTAGACACGATCCCAACAATATACGATAGATATGGTCAAGTGTGAATAAGGTAAATCAAGCTCCGAATAAACTGTCGATAAAGGGTACCATCAACCAAGGGAGTAGACAAATAAGAAACCAACTTAACCCCAGAAAGAAAAGGAGTAGGAGAAGACTTACAATCAGAAATATGAAACCCAACAAGAAAATCAAGAGCATACTTAGGTTGTGAAATCATAATTCCCGAGTTAGATTGTGAAATCTGGATCCCAAGAAAGTAATGAAGCAATCCTAAGTCATACATGGAGAAATTGTTGGCCAAGGCAATCTTCATAGAATCAATGATAGAGGAAGAGATGCCCATGATTAACAAGTCATCAACATAGAGAAAAAGGATGAGTATGGTGTCATCTTGCCGTAAAATGTAAACATTTGGGTCAGCTTGACACCAAGTGAACCCTGATGTAAGTAAAAAGGATTCCTTCTTGGCATACTAAGCCCGAGGGGCTTTTTTAAGGCCATGAAGAGACTTATTTAACTTATAAATGAGGGAGGGATCATAAACATAACCTATAGGTTGTTCCATGTAGATCTCTTCCTCTATGTCCCCATGAAGGAAATCACTCTTAACATCCATTTCATGGAATTTCCATCTGTTAGCCACGGAAATGGAAAGGGTCATTCGAATAGAAGTCATCTTCACAATTGGAGAAAAGGTTTCAGTGTAATCAACCCCAACTATCTAGGAGAAACCCTTAGCTACTAATCATGCTTTAAACTTTTTGACATATCCATTTGCTCCATACTTATTTCAGAACACCCACTTACACTGAATGATTTTTATTCCTTTCAGAAGAGGGGTGAGATCCCAATTATCATTCTTCATGAGAGAGGAATACCCCTCATCCATGGCAGAATCCCACTTAGAAATACTAGAAGCCTCTCGAAAAGATAGTGGATCAGAAGAAGAGGGGAAGAAAGAGTGGGGTCCAACTAAATTTGAGCGATTACATCTCTCACCTAAAGTATCTCCAACCGAATCTCCAGCACTTTGTAAAGTTTTCCTATCCCAAAGAGGACCAAGAGGATTAAGCTCAGAGTCGAAAGATTCTTCACTTGAGTGAGAAGGGACGTAGACCTCATCATCACTACTATCATAATCGAAAGACTCAAAATTCTGAGGGTTGGGAGGATCAAGAGGATGAACATGCTTAACAAAATCATCATTTGATGAGTCAGAATCTAAATATGAGAGCTTAAGAACCTCAATGGGTAGATATAATGGCAGAACCCGAGCTGCACAGATAATATTCTTATTAATTCTCTCTATCTTTCAGGCTAATACAATGGCTATTATATAGCCAAGAATGTAGTTTGAACAGCTTCCTATAAAATAGGAAGTATACAAACAATAACAACCCGTATTGATATATTGTTATATAATTGTTATAACAATATATCAACAACTTACAAACAAATTACTCTATGAGTAATTATACACTTACATATATAATTATATTATCATTGATAATATAATTGCACATATTAATAATGTGAACACCATTCATTCCTAACATTCACCCCCTTGGTGTGAACATTATTAACCCAATATTCACCCCCTTAATGTGAACACGAAGAAGAACCATATTCACAGAAATTGAACCACCTCCTGAAAGCACTTCTTAGACCAGGTACAGACTCCATAGATTATCTCTTTACCCTCGTAAAGGCGTAGTGTCAAGCCGAATTATGCAGGAATGCTCCCTTCCTCTTTAGGTTCCTGTGGGACTTTCCCTTCCTCTCTAGGCGCCCGAATTCTGAATCTCCAAGATCCACAAGCTTCACACTAGCTGGATAACCATCCCTTCAGTCTACCTCGAAATCTTCTCCTGCTCCCCAAAAATGAGTATTCTGAAAACAGGACTCCTCCAAAAAGTTCTGAAAAGGGTTTATTCAGAAAACCATCACTCTGCAAAACAAGAACACTGAAAATGAAAAAACCATACTGCACACATGTCACCAGATCAGTATGCGGCCCCGTCGTTGGTGACTGACGAGAGGACGCTGCTTCTCCTCCATCCTCCTGTGCCTCCATCCTCCGATCATCTGAACTCAAAACAAGTAGTCTTCAGAATTATAATCTGCTTCATCAGTCACTCGTTCATCTTCTGATTCAGAAGATTCTGCTACAACTATATTTGCTTCATGTGGCTTCAATTTTCCACTGAGAAGATCTTTGGCTCGAGTTGTGCAAAATTTAGACATATGTCCTTTTTTCTTGCAATAAAAGCATTCTAAGTCCTCTTTTTTAAAGAACTTTTTGTATTTATTTTTCACATACATTGTCGTTTCTTCTTCTATATCTTCTTTAGGTCCCTTTTTTCTTCAGACAGAAGAGCTGATATCATATCTTCCAGTGAGTTGGAAGGCATCTGACCAAGAGTGAAAACAACATTACTGTATTTCGGTGGTAAACTATTCAGCAGAATAGCTTTTGCATCCTCGTCGTCCACTGGAGCTTTTACTTCTGCAAGTTGTCTCAAAAGAGATCGTAAATTGTTGATGTGACTAGACATTGTATCTCCATCACTCTTTTTGAGCTTGAACAACTGAAGTTTTAGGGAAAACTTTGCATTGACTGCTTTTGAACCAAATAATTTACTCAGATTATCCCAGATGTCCTTCGATTTTTTATCTAGATCAACATAATGTAATTCAGAATCTGAGAGGGCAAGGCCAATAATGGCTTTGGCTTTATCATCTCGTATTTCCCATTCTGCCAATCTGGTCGGATCTGAAGGTGCTGGTTCTTTTCCATCCACTATCCTCCAAAGATTTTTGTGCATCACTGCATCTAAGCTTGACTTTCCCTGTTAAAATTGAGAC